>CM046836.1:46433169-46908445 GCA_025618425.1 Heliocidaris tuberculata
GTCTCGGTGTTTTCTGAGAGCTTACGGTTGTTGCCTTAAGCCATAACAAAACATAATATTATCCAAATGTCTGATTGAATAAGATTTGCCTCTTCATATTTTCACTACTTAAACTGTTACTCTTGCATTCTTGCGAGAAAAAAAATGAAATGTATGGGTTTAAAAAAAAAAAATCTGTGTATTAAAAATGAAAATTACAAAATGTAAAAAATATGTGCCAACTTGTTCATGAAAATTTAAATTCCAAATCTCGTTGTTACTTGAGAAATTCTCATGCTCATTTTCATCTAAAACGTTTTATTCATAAACGCCAGGACTGGGCTTTTTATACATGACAATGTCTACCCTTAGGTATAAATCCGTTAGACAGCCACAAAGATGGAACCATATATAGATTAATGTAATCTCATTTCTAACTTTACTCCGCCTTTTGGAAGCGACTTCTATATCCGCCTTTCCCGACTCCCAAATCCTATAAGACGATTGATATGACTATGACCGTATTATCAGATGGAGATGTACTTGAGGGGAGAAGAATCTATTTAGTAAGCCCTTGTACCATGAGCATGGCTATTTGTCTTACGGTCTCGGTAGGAGATTATCCTAGATGCGAGAGAGGTTAGACAAAGCTGCAGCGCTGCATGTCCATACTACATCGCATCTCCCTCGTTTAATGGAGAGCATACATGGTTACAGGCCGAAGGTATAGAGTACAAGGCAGCTAGTCAGAGCTATTGCATGGATGATTTCAAGATCGGTGACGGTGTTGTTGGTGTCTGCATAAATTCTCTAACACCACCATTCTGATTAAGAAGCCGCTCCCTACAGGGGCTTCGATGCTGAACAATGAAATACAAAAGGTATTACTTCAATTTCGCCGCAAATTCTCTAATTTCCACTGCTTCATGTAACCGTGGAGAAGCTTGTAATTAAGAGGCGTTAAAAAATGATGTGCGAAATGAACATCGTATTATTATAGTTCAAGGAATATTTCTTTTTTTAAACAATGAACTGTTTATCAGCAACGATTCTCTGCTTTGTCTATCCTTTTCTCCATCTTATTTTCAGAATTTCGCTTAATATATTTTGTTATTGTTGTCATTGCTTGAAGGTTCCCTAAAATACCGAACATGTTCAAAACCATGATAGGCTTAGTGAAATTTGATCAATAAAGAACAATGCTGGCATTTGGAGAATGAAATATTTCACAGAATGTACAATTGTTTGGTAAGAATCGATGATATTCGTGATTTTGGTGTCAGCTGGTAATCCAAGGATTGACAGGAATACAAAGATGAAAAAAAAAAATAACTTGTGAGCTTTCTCATTCTTTTTATGTTAGTTTGGAAGATTATCATAGTAGAAATGTTTCTTGAAAAGGATTGCTCTTCAAATGCCTCACATTCAAAATATGACAAGAAACAGCTGAAAATGTTCGGGCCGAACATTTTGCGTGTAGTCCCATATACACATTTCTGTGTGCAGTGCATGCATGTGACTCTCAGCAGGATTGCGTCAATTTCTTATCCTTTTGGTGATTCCAAAACCTTACAGCATAAACCAATTCTTATGTACTATATAATCAACCTTTCCTAATTGCTTTGAGACAATTTCTTTCATAATTCAACTTCATCTTTAAGTTGTGTAGTGTAGGAGTAGAGCCTGATCGGTTAGTCATGGACGGACATTTATTTTGACAAATTTTGATAGTTTGAAGGCTTGTAAAGAATAAGTACTTAATTGAAGAAAGCTCATTGTGAAGGGTATCACTGAAGGAGTTGAAATCCGATAAAATTTGGTTGTCATGGCTGCCTACTAAAATTATAATCCATAAAATATTCATTGTCACGGACGGACAAAATACCTATGCTCTTAACCGATCAGGCTCAGTACCGTGTGTTTTTAAAAGTGGATTGGAGGGGCAAGCATTTTTGCTGGTACTTTTGTGTTGAAGTTGACTATAGATTGGCAACTTGGGAGCAGAGGATTTAAATTGGTAGGGGGCCACATGAGATCCGTCCAAATTTGTAATTTCACTTTAGTATCAAACATCACTTGTAGTGTAATAGGCTGATTTTCGCCGTAAAAAGGATTAGGTTTGTTCTAGTTTGGAGGAAGTAAATGGCAGTGGCGTTTTTTGGCCAGCCGTGTGAAATGCGTTGTAGCTTTAATTTTTTAAATTTAAACATAATCTCAAAGGGATACGCTGCATAATTATATGACGCAAATGCGCCCAATTGGAGATCAAACAGCTGCCTTTACTGCAAGCTGTTGCAACTTTGCGTGCATGCAATTTATCAGTCCCGCGCAATAAGTAAAACAAAAGAGCGAAAGAGAGAGAGAGAGAGAGAGAGAGAGAGAGAGATGACCAAATAATAATACATTAGCCAAAAAATTAGACATCTGACTCATCTGAAAATGTTCCCTAATTGCCACCACAACAGTCCCAACCCGATCAATTTCATGTCCCACCCTAATCGCTTCAATTATTATCCTGTCAACACGATGCATGTGTAAATGTATCCAGAATTCACCCCTCGGCGTACGTGCATGTGTAGCGAACGTCTAGCGAACGTCTAGCGCTTGTTTATTTCCATGAATAATACTACTCCTGGCAGGCTGTTGGTAGGGATTGTATTCCAGTATTATTTCCAGCAGAATAAAATTGTACATCAGTCATAATGTTGCGAAAAAGTTCCTGCTGCGCATGTCATGAAATCAGTTACCCCCCCCCCCCCCTCCCCCCAGTAGCTAAAATGTTTGTTGTCGAAGGATGTGCGAAAATATAATTTCATATCATCCTGGCATATTACACATAATGGTGCTCATCTCTGTTTAACTACAACACCCCTGATTTCACGTAACTATTATTACGCAAAATGCATCTTTATTCAGACTTTTCATACGACTCAATTTTCTTTGAAGCCTTGAAATTGATGAATTTTCATTAGTTCAAATATTTTTCTTCTTCAGACTTGTTTCTACCGAGTGCAAGAATATTGTCACCCTATATATTGTCGACAGATGGCGCAATAATGAAATGTATGTTCAAGATCACATTGACTCGTGCGTGCATTTTTAGGAGCTTGATCTGAAGATTTTATTTTGTTGCAATTCGTCACGCCAACATTACTGTGAAATAATTTCATGAACATTTGCAGATCTGAGCGGGGGGGGGGGGGGGGGGGGGGGAGCAGGGGGGAGCATGGAAGATACAATTTGAAAACCTCTTTTTTCTTGTCAGAGATTTTTCAGACCCCCCCCCCCCCCCCCCCCCCCCCCCCGGCCAGAGAAGAACCGTCACTGTACGGTTATGGAGAAATAAAATAGTTTTTCAACTCAGACGCATAAATTGCTGGAAATAACCAATCATGGATATTTATATGGATGTGTAAGAAAATGTTTGCTATTGTCTTTTTCATCAAGTTCATTTCTTTATTTTCTTGCTCATATTTCAGAGTTCAACGTGAATACGAGACGTTACCAGACCATTTTTACTTTTCTGATATAGAGCGACATAATGCAGAGATATCCGCCTTTCACCTTGATAGGTAAGCACTTTCATGACAAAATTATGTAAAATTCATTATTAGGTTTATGATAAAAGCATATCATTAAGGTAATGTTCCTTTAAGGATATTATTCCATATTTAATATCTATAAATCACTGAATATTTCCTGCAGAAATGTTTTAAAAGTTTGGAATACCAAGTTTCGTTGTTATACAGTTTGATTAATCATGGGCACATGATTAAATGAGCCGGCTCGTTAATCACTGCTTGAAGAAGTTTATAAGAATCTGAAACCTTCACAGGCGCGGGAATAATAATCTACTTTCATTTTCCCAAAAGGGATACTGTCTTATTGTAGCCTTAGAAGGGTTAAGCAATATAATATGAGATGGCCGCTAGACAGCGGATAATGGGCACTTTCGTAGCTTATTAGGTCATAGGTTATAATGTGTTTCTATATTATTGGGAGCTACATAAATGACATTGTTGTAGGATACTGATGAAACGGTAATATCGAAGAGGAGTAATCATTTTCTCTCCCACTCTCTTACAGAATTTTAGATTTTAGACGAGCGCCACCTGTCGCCGGTAGATGGTTTAACATTACCAAGGATTTATTCGAGCTTGCCGATCCAGCATTTAGAAAAACATTTTTTAGATCACCAGGTAAATTATATGTTAACATATGTGAATGGTCATCTGTTCTTTTCTTCTCTATTTTGTAAGCTACTTCTTCCTATTCCATTAGCTATTCAGATACTTCAGCATTGCCCTCTTAATGTTTTGTCATAGGCTATTTAGTATATTTTCTTAAAGGTATTTGGTTTTTCTCCATTTCTTGTCTATGGGTAAATTCCACTTTAATTCTTGGGGCAAAATTGAATTGTATTCTAAAAGTGAATTTATTGATTGCCTATTTCGATTATTCTGTGTTAGAGGATTCTACTGCTTTCCATATTTTATCCGTCCTTTTATTTGTTTGTTACTTAGCGTAAAGATTGCCATGTATTTCACCTTGGATCTCTTCCACTATCCTGCCATTGCCGTCCCAACTAGCCGTCCCAACTATGCCCAGTGACGTAGTTACAGGGGTTGGGAGATGGGACATGTTCCCCGCCCCCCCCCCCCCATCCCTCTTCAAAAAGAAAAGGGAAAATAAATTTAGAGAAATAGAAAGAAAGAGAAGGGGAGGCAACCTGAAAAGAATTTAACATTTCCACTCTCAATTACGCTTACTTTATGTTCTCTTGCATTTGAAGGGTAACAACCCCCCCCCCCCCCCCCCCATTGCCTCCTCAGTGGATAGACCCATGTTATTGTTGTTGTTGTTGTTGTTAATTGGGTTTTTACAGACGTGTATTAATCAAATATAATTATTTACGTCTGGGACCGACCTTTAATGTCACCATCCGAAAGACATGACCGAGATTCGAACCCGAGTACGATCGGAGTCTGTTTGTAGGCGAATGCAGAGAGCTGACCGTAGACGTTACCGCTATACCAACTCCTGATTCCTATAATCATATATCTTCTAGCCTCACTTTGATTCACTGCAATCATCCACACTTGTCTAACAGAAATATATTTTTTCTCTCTGGACTTTGCCTACTTCACCCTTCAGCGAACAATGTATGTTTCGTTGGTCACTGTTCTTACTACTGTGAGACTGAAACAGCAGTATGTGGTAAACCTGATATGATAGAGGGATCTGTAGCTGCCTACCTGCCTTCATTTAAAGCTGCTCCTAGAAAAACATGGCGGCATCCATGGAGGAGATCATACAGTAAACATAGAACAGCAGTGTAAGTATATACAGTGTCTCTACATTGCAGCAAAAGAAGACCTTTCCCATAATCGCCACTACATGATCTATCTTCCAGTTCTAATTCATCACGACTTGTCCGTATATACAGGTTTTTGTTGTTAATGATGATGTTGTTGTTGTCAAAACAAATTTGACTAATTTGACTTTAATGAATTTGTTGAATTTAGAAATCTATGAAGCATTAATCAACATGCGTGTTTCTTAGGTAAATTCTTTCATCGACGGCTTATGTACTGATATACATGAAAGTGAACTTCAAAAGCATTTTTGAATGCTTGAAGTTTACTCAGTACCCTTTTATCTTGATGTCCGGTATTCTTGCATGTATGTTTCACATCCTAAGAAATTAAAATGATTCATTTGAATGATCTATTTTCCAAAGCTTATTGATGATATTGATTAATTTTTGATCTTATTCAAGTGATGCTTCAAAGTGTTAAATTACCATTTAAAAGGGTCTAGGAGTGACCACTTTTTCAAAATGGTAGATTTAACACTTTTAACATGATGGATTCAGCCTTGATAGTGTTGCATCCTCCCTTTTGAAAAAGTGGTCACTCCTCGGCCCTTTTAAATGGTGAGTTAACATTTTTAGTTTTTAGAGTGTATGACAGCCAGCTGCGTGACAGTAGTCACTGCTAGCTCTAACAACTTCTAGATTAGCGCCCCCTTCTGGAAAATGAATGGTGTTACTTTCCTACAATATGATATTCATGTCAAGGCGCACGCAGATGAAGATTTCTTTTTATATATATTTTTAAGTAGTACAATAAATTTTCCCTTGTTATAAGTGATAAAGAAAATAAGCATGAAAAACGAGAATAGGAAATATCATCGTCAATACAACACTACTAATATGATAATAAAGGGATGTTTTTCTTCTGAAAAGCAATTTATTTTTCTGAGGGGAGAGAATTTCATGGTTGGGTGGTTCCAATCCAATAATAATCCGTCTTCATGTTCAGAGGGAAAGCTAATGCTCAAACACGTATTATATTTGATTATTGGAATCTGGGAAGTAATATCCGGAAATAATATAGCCACGGAATTCAAAAGGGAATTTCCCTTACAGTAATTACAGACACGCGACCGTATATTAAAAGTTTACTTTCTTCATGTTTCAACTATAAGTTTCAACCATCTCCTCTCTCTGTCTCTCTCCCTCGATCTTGCTCTATATCTCTCCACACTCCTCTCATTCTAGCTGACCATTTTCCTTCCCCTTCCCCCGTCTCTCTCTGTCTCTCCCCCTCTGTCTCTCCCTCTCCCCCCTCTCTCTCTTTCTCTCTCCCCCTTTCTCTCTAGTTTCTTTCTACCACCGTTTCTCTCGATCACACCTCTATTTCTCTAGATATAATATCTCTTTATATTTTTAACTGATATTAAAGTAGACATCATTTTAACAATTATTTTTACTACATCTTTGTCAACAAAGAATTATTATGGACTATTTTTTTTTTTTTTTTTTTTGGTTCTTTAACTCCGATTTCGGAGATAAGTTTCATTGTAAAAAAAAACATTGATAATCGTCTAGAATTGAATTTATCGATACTGTTCCTCTTTCACTTTTTGTTGTTTTTAGTTGGGAGCAGGACCCTACTTACTGTCATCGTATTGTCATGAATAAACATCCATATAATAGCGGACGAAGACTGTTCCTCTTTCACTTTTTGTTGTTTTTAGTTGGGAGCAGGACCCTACTTACTGTCATCGTATTGTCATGAATAAACATCCATATAATAGCGGACGAAGACTGCTAGATATAATGGATATGTCCATCTTCGATTTCCTAATGGGTAAGTCAATATCACTTTCTTACCTTTCACAAGCATCATGATATTCATGCCTATTCTACGTGTGTGACGTAGTAACACGACATCTGCAGAGAGTCAAAAGGAGGTTAATCCATTTACTTTTACAGTCATCGCCATTCTGGCTCTCGACAGACTATTGGATCTTCTATGATTTTCTTGAGCACTTTTGGTGATGACATTTTTCTTAGGGAGCTCATGCGAAATCTACGGGCAATAACAAAGAAATATTATATAAAACTAACAGGCAATTTTCATGGTTTCAACTAACTCTCATAGTGTACCAACAGTACCAAAACTACCAATGTACCGAAATCTCAGATATTCTTACCACTTTATAGCTTCCCGCCCTCAACAACTCCAATAAATAAATGAATAACTTGTGGTATACCTTCCTCTTCCCCAGACGCCGACGACTATTATTACACACTGTTTCTTTTTTTTTTAATGTGTAAAATGAAACTTGGTGTATTTCAGGCTTATTCCTTTTTTCATACTTGCATGTTTTAATGTTCTTGAAAACCAGGTCATCTGACAACCTTTTGTCAACATGATTTTTGAAGTATGTTTCCAAAGAGAAGTGTAAACATCAGATAAAACATAAATACATCATCTCATTTAGCAGTGATAACTGACAGATTTAGGGAAGCAGGTCGGGGTACCTCTCGTTAGTGGCATAGCGTGGGTTCAGTCATGGGGGGGGGGGGGGGTACTGGTGGGGGAGGGGGAGGGGTGATCTCTTTAGATGGTTGAAATAGGAAAGAATGAGGCCGTCGAATAGGGTGAGGATCTGGAAGGGATGCCATCACTTCTTTTAACGTTGTCTTGCCACTTTATCTTTCTTTACTCTTTCCTTGGTTGTTTTGGGGTTTTTTTAATAGTCATTTAGTTGGTGGACTTGCCCCCCCCCCCCCCTCCCGTGACCTCCTGTAGCTATGCCCCTGCCTCTCGGTATAACCGAGAGATAGAGAAATTGAAGGAGTCAAACGTGAGAATAAGATGAACCCTTCCCGCCTTCTGGGTCACCATGTAAAAGGTCCAATGTCATACCATAGTGCATCTATTATATCTGAGGATAACCTGATCTGTCTGTGTTTGGGTTGTAGCTGTGATGTTTGTATTGGTATTATACTCCATTCCCACTCAGTAAACTTCTCATATATCAACCTACATCACTGTCTGGTGAGAGGCAGAAAGACGTTAACTCTGTGTTAAAGGATATTAGTGAAGCTCTTCAGGTTCCTAGGAAACGATAAGCGAACTATTTCATTTGTGATTTTAAAGGAGAATGAAACTCAGCAAACATTAGTTGATAATCATGTGGGAAATCGTCAGCCTGTTCAAAATATCCTGCAAATACTATTATTTGATTACTCAATAAGGAGAACAATCTCTCTAAAGTTTGCAGATTCCTTGCTAGATGTTATCCCATGCGGGCTGCCATTTTGCCATCATGTAGTACATGTCCATTTACCTGTACACAATAGATATGGTGTTACATAATGAATAGCTATTGTATAACCAAAGCCACCAATGCAAAATGGCAAAAATGGCACAGGTGATATCTAGGAGCATTAATTTGTATGTAGGTCTTTGTCACTTCTTTGAATAATTGACAAACCTTTGTCTGACCAAGCAACAACTTGTGCATGCCAAATCCTGCTTAACAATTAAGATGGAGCGTTGAACCGACCTAGTTTTGATTTAATTTTACCAGGTTCCGAATCTTTGTTTTCATATGTCATGGATTTTATCATGAAATTATCTATCTATCTTTCTGTGTCTCATCGTTTGGGGGTCATCAGGGCGATAGTTTGATCTTGAGACACAGGTTCTCCATAGCGTTCTGTCTTCAGCTGTTCGAGTTAACTGCCAAAAAATACGTTCTCTAGCACTGCTTGCAAAATAAAACTGTCATAATTATGAAGATGAAGATGAAATTTATGTGATTTCATGAAATCTAATTACTTCTAGCTTTATTGTGTAGTGTCATTGAGAAATTAGTGCCCATCCCAGGTGAAACCAAAGAGTATCTTCGTTTTCTTTATTTTTGTGGAAAATTATTTGGACTTGTTCCACGTTTATGATTTTCCGTCAGTATGAACTTTTCATGGATATTTCGAAAATAATGTAGGTCACGTATATTCCCCTAGAAATGGACCAAATCTACCCCCTCGAATTGCAATTCCTATAATGCAGCAAAAAGCAGCATTGTATCGACTTACCACATAATGTTGAAATATTTCTTGGATATAGCGAATAATGCCATGGGAAATAGAATATAATCGGTGCAAAGGCACTTTGTGCCAAGTTCTTTAGAATCCTCTGTATATGAAAGGTTTGAAGGAAAAAAAAACCTGTATTGCCCCCACCCCCATGGATTTTATATTGAAATCGCTCGGTCCTTTGGCGTACACTTTTCGAGGAAAAATATATTTCACTTAGAAATGGATTCTTTATAGAAATACATTGCAGAAAGTCACCTTCATGAGTAACATCGTCAAATTTCTGTCGTTAACACTCAAATGGCGTCGTTTGAATTCTAGTGAGTAGGTAGTATCCTAAAATTGATTTTATACACACTTAAGCTACGTCAAGTTTATGTTATTTCTAAGTGACGCCGTGCATCCAGTCTCGAACACTGTAAGATGGACAAACATGCATTGTGGTGTGTCTCGACTCTCTCGAGGGTAAAATGTATATGATATCGAATCCCTGACACGGCACTAATGTCCTTTGGCGAGACATTAATCTGCATTGTCACTCTCCACCCAGGTGAGGTAAATGGTTACCAGTTAGGAATAAATTCCTTGAATGTTCGTGGGCGGGCTTTATCATTGTAGCCGTGCTGAAGCCGGGGTAATAATATGATTAAAGGTACCTCAGGAAGAACAGTATCGATTACTGATGAGGCTATTCTGGGTAAACAAGACATAATTAGTATTGTTATGATACAACGAGTGATTATTATGGATGTATTACGTGCCTGCATTAATAGCGTTCCATGTCGTTGGGGAATGTAAACGTTCTTTTGTATACCTGAGTCTCTCAGAAGATGATGGGATATGACTGGGTGAGAAAGCATGAAATTAAAGGCATTTATCTTCTGATATGTCAAGAGAGTGATGTGAGTTCATGTCTGGTTCAGGCCAGGAACAGACATCATGTTATTGTAAGAGATAAAACATGAGGTATGTGTTAGAAGAGGATGTGATTTGTTCGGGAAGCCTGTGGATTTTAGGGGAAATTTAGAGAAAGGGGTAGTTATGAGATAAAGAGGAACTACGAGAAACACTGGAATCACAAACAAAAGAACTTTAATTTATATATATATATATATATATATATATATATATATATATATTGTGCTTTTTAAAAGAAGATAGGAATAATGGAGTTGGAATTGTTGAAATGTGATATACATCAGAAAGGGTAAAAAGAGTGTATAAAGAAAATATTTACTTTTTTATGTTTAGATATGTTGATGTTGGCCGTATATCAAGAGACGTACATATAGATGTGTAATAGTTGGGAGGAGTAGGGTCTCACGCAGTGGCATTGGTGTAAGGGGGTCGGGTAAGGGTACGGGGGCACCCCCCCCCCCATCGAATGAGATATAGAGAAGGAAAGGGAGAAGGAAAAAGAAAGGCTGAAAAGAAACGTGAAAATAAGATGACACGACCCTCATAACATTTTTTGAAAAACATTTATATGTTTTATTGATTTCAGTCAACATAATATTTATAGGTTAATCAGAGCAACAATCAACTAGAGCAAGAGAAGAAAAAAATATATATACACGTAACTCAACAATATGACATCAGGAAAAAAAAATGCATTACCTCACCCATAACATTCTCTCCACTTGGTAGCCATCTTCTCTTCTATTTCACCAACCTTGTAAAAACTTATTTCCTCCATGACAAAAGTGCCCCAATAATTTTTATAACCACGCTACACCCCTGGTCTCACGAGATACTCAGAACAAGAAGAATGTTTGACATCCTTGTAAGGAATATCGTATCTAGTTTTGGTGCCAACAATCACTAAAGCTTCATTCCCACAAAGTACAATCACAGGCAGTGGCGGATTTAGGGGGTGGGGCGGATGTAGGGGGAGGGGGCACATCCGGCCGGTTGTACACATCATAAAAATGTGTACCCCCTAATTGTGTTCTTTTTTTTTAGAATTGTGCCCCCCCCCCTCTCTCTCTCTCTCTCTCTTTAACGAAATCGAGGAGCCTCCCCATTTAACAGGCTTTGATCTAGAGGCGGGGGGGGGGGCAAATTTGATCGGGGAAGATGCCCCCTCTCAGTCCTGAAAATGGATCAACGCCTCTGCGTACAGTGTTCTGTATCTTGGAAGATGATAGACTAGGGATATAGTTCGAACTACGTTATCCATGACCTACGACAGACCCAGGTATGTCGTATCCGTGCCAAGAAATATAAAAATATATTCGTTCCGTTATCTTTCGTAACATCTGTTTTGATTGACACCAAAAGGAAAGTTCATGAATATAATGCAGGCCTATATGGCGATTCCGTGCAAAGTGTCCCCGTACAACTTATGACATTTATCCATATAGTTCATCCATAAATGAAAACTCTCTTTGATATGACCATGACTATAGGCCGTGATACCAGAGAGCACTATTATTCAATGGTCATATCCAGAGATTCTTTATTTTTGGATGAAATGTGTTGAAAAGAGACATAGTCGTACGGGACACTCTGCACGGAATCGCCCATACTATGAAAATAATCCTAACAAGATTAGCATTGATACCTATTTACTATTGTAAAATGCTTCTTGAAAATTTATAATATCTATAATTACAATAAATTGAGCCATAGTTTACTCGAGGTTCTTTTCCCATTTTGCATTTGAATATACTCTACTGTCTGTGAGTTTAACTGTAACGGTATAGGCCTACGTGTTTTTGTATCATTTGTGTTTAAGTTAGTGCGAAAACAAAAACGTCGGCTATCTTTTCAGAGAAAATGAAAACCCCTTGTGAGACATTATCCTTGTTTCGTATGCGTTGGGGGTAATTAATGAATGCTGGTTGAGAGTGGGTTTTATTGTTGGCAATGTTTCAAATAGCTCTGACCAACCATACTCCGAAGATACTTTGCAGTTTGCACTCATAAACTAGGATAGTTTGACATCTTTACAAACATTAGATCTGTAGAATTCCTTCCTCATCCTCTCCTTGCTGAGGAAGATGTATACTAGCACTTGGAAATCATATTGTACTGATAGAAATCATAGAATCCTTGTAAAGTCGGTCAGTCAATCGATAATGATGCCGGTTATTAGAGAATAGAGAAGTCGATATTAACGTCAATTTATGGAACCATAACGTAATTCATCATTACTTTGAGAGTTGAGAAAATGGGGAAAACATCCCAGAAATAATAGAATAGCATTCTTATTTTTTATGAGATGTTATCTTCATTATTTGCCATGTATAATTGATTGTTGAAAATTGAAAGATAAACAGTTGCCATGTATAAATAGCATTTTTATGAATATGGTGAATTCTTTATTTTCTCAGTAATTCAGTCCCTAGACTGCCCATTTGAATGCATGCGAATAGTTTTTTTTTTTTTTTTTTATCGATAAAGATTATTTGATCCAAATAGTGTTGACTTGTGCATCAAACTTTCCGACCCGTCCAATTCGTTAATCAGCTCCATTTGTAAACTAGTCAATTCAAAGTGTTAGGGTGTGTTTCGTTGGCTGTTATAGAAGAAAGGTTGGTCTGGGAGGATTCTAGGACAACTACCCCCTGGAAAACTACCCCCCCCCCCCCCAGACAACTATACCCCCGGACAACTACCCCCTAGGACAATTACCCCCCATAAAAATGACAATTACCGCCAGGAAAAATTACCCCCATAAAATGACGATTACCCCGATAACCCCCCCCCCCCCCGGACAACTACCCCAGAATCCGGGGGGGGGGTAGTTGTCCGGGGGAAGTTGTCCCGGGGGTGATTGTTCTGGGGGTTAGTTGTCCTGGGGGTAGTTGTTCTGGGGGGTAATTGTCCAGGGGGTAGTTGTCCGGGGGAGGGGGGTAATTGTCCTGGGGGTAATTGTCCGGGGGTAATTGTCCAGGGGTTAGTTGTCCGGATACTACTACGGCATGCAATAAGAGCATGCGGAGTCTGGAGGCGAATAATAAAGTGGGTGTTAGGGGTGTGACGGGGGTGTGACGGGGATGTGTCATGGGTGCGGGAGGAATGAGGGATGGGTATAAGAGAGATTACCAAGGGGGTTAGGAAGAGCTTGAAATCGGACTAGGACTGAAGATTTGAATTTGAATTGAACATGTTGGGGTTTGACTATAGGGTATGTCGGAGATGTGTCATGATTGCAGGATGGCTAAAACAGAGGTAGCAAGGAGGTCAGGAAGAGCTAGAAATCGGACTCGAAGAATGGAGATAGGTTGGAACAAGGCCAATAAGGGCATATAAGGGGTGTGACTTTGGGTGTGACTAAGGTGTGACTGGGTATGACGGGGGTATGACGGGGGTGGATATGGATGTAGGAGGGGTAAGACAGAGGTACCAAGGAGGTCAGGAAGAGTTTGAAATAGGACTATAGGAAGAGAAGAAGCTGGGATTACATACAGAAATATGGGTTTGTTTCATCCTGGATATCACTGTACACTATTGCCAGTTTCAGAATCACAAAATATGCAGTCAAATGAAATTTAGAGCTTGATACTAGGATCAATCTGGTTGGTTAATGTACTGCAGGTGAAGTTTTTGATTAGGATGGCGATGACTTTTTAAATGTTCAGGATAGTCAAAATACCTCAAGGTGGTTGCATTCTAGCATAACTTCAAAATTAAAGGAGAGCCCTAAGTATTGATCCTGATTGGTAAAAAAAAATCAAGGTGCGTTTATTATTTTTGAGTTGTGTTTATCCTTAAAATGAGAGAGGCCCCTGATATGATGGTAATCGCGTTGTATATTTGTTAAAGACGATTTCTTATCGTATTCAGAGACGGCTTCAGTGATTCATTACGCCTGGGACTACGTGATACCGCGTCAATGGGTCTTGAAGCTGGAAAGGAAAACTGAGATTTGGAGTCCTGGCAAAATTCCAAAGTGTCGTGGTTTAGTTCCGAAACAAATCATTCAAAGGGGTTGTATTTTTCCACTTCATCCAAACAAGGAATTGATTATTTTAGAGAAAAAAAAAATCCGGTTTGGCTACTGTCAACGTCTCTGATGATTTATTGCATGACACCGGTCTACTCACCATCAAAGTGCCTCTTGAACAAATTAAAGTCAAACTAACTTATTTCTGGGTCACTAAAATTAACCCGATGACTACTGAGTTTTGTAATTCTCATACACTCTTAAAAAAGTTGGGCAAAAAAATGCCCAATTTTTAACCAACACTGGGCAACATACTGTCCACACAACTTTTGGTTAAAATTTGCCCAACTGATGTTGGGCAATCCATTTACTATGTTGTTGGGCAAATTAAATTGCCCATCAGTTGGTGACCCATTAGATTTTACCCAACTCTACAATTGCCCAACTGTTGGTTATATTCTCAGTTGGGTAATTATTGCCCAACCAATCTTACCCAATAGGATTGCCCAACCCTCTATTTGTTCAGCTGTTTGGTAACAAATATCATGTGGTTGGGCAAATTCAGCTGCCCTATTTATTGTTTCCTTTTTCCTCCAACCTAGGTAAAAAAAAATGAAATCTGCTTGTTACGTCCTTCTGGGTCTTAACCTAATCAATCCTAACCTATCCTATTTTAAGCTATCCTATCCTATATCTTAACCTATCCTATCCTAGTCCTATCCTATCCAGTTAGTGCAAACTAGTGCAAGCTCTTATATACCCCTTATATTTTTTTATGCATTCGGTGACAGTTAGTAAATCGGGCCACCCCAAACCATACGCTACTAAAAATTCATGAATATTCATATAAGTGTTTTCCCCAATATTGGGTAAAAATATTTACCACAAGTTGGGCAAAAGCGAATTTCTAACCAACCATCAGTTACCCAACAAAATTTACCCAACTGGCAAAGGAAATGTGACAAAATTACACAACTACAGGGCAACAAGTACCCAACCCATAATTACCAAATACTGTTGGTAAATATATGCCCAATATTTAGGTAAAAAGTATTGACCAATATTGGTTACACCACTCGAGTGTCCAGTTGGTTAATAATAGCCCAGAATTGGGAATATTTTTAACCAACCAGCAGTTACCCAACTAAATTTACCCAACATTTTAAGAGTGTAGGCTTATTACAGGGATCACCCGGTTTCCATATAGGCAAAGGGTTAAAATGATACTTCAATTGCTGATTGACTGTAGCTCTTGTGGATGTATACAATTCCGATCGCATTCCTCTCTCTATGATGAGACATATGGATTATGGTGTAGTGGTTTATTAACTTGACTTCCAGTCAAGAAGTTGAAAGTTCGAGTCCTTACCTGGCACTAAAGTCCTTTGGTAAGACATTAATCTACTTTTTCAATTTCTATCAGGGTATATTATACTTGAGATCTTGGTATTGGCCGCCCGGCTTTATCAGGGGTAATATTTGGGAGCAATAGCGTCTCTGGGTGACGGACACGAGCGCTATACGAGAAGCTACTATTAACATACTATTGTTATTATATATTAATATTACCCATCCCATGATTTGTAAGACTGATTAACCCATTACCTACGAGAACCGGGTGGTTCCTGTATTAAACCTATGGGGATGAGATAATTCAGTAGTCAACTGGTTAAATCTAAAATGCAATTCTGAACTCCAGTTTAACTTAAACTCCAGTCTACGTTACACACAGAGTTTAATTAAAACTGACTTAGACCATAAAGTCCAGTCTAAATTTCTGTACAAAGTTAATTCACACTTGTACTGAAACTGAGTTCAGAATGTGATTTTTTCTAAAACTCCAGTTTAAAGGACAGGTTTAGACTGGGTTTAAACCACACGTAGACCGCGATTTAAGTTAAACCGGGGTTCAAAATAACGGGCCAATGTTATTTAGTGTCTCATAGCCATCCCTAACGTGAAATGGCACATGAAGAGTCATTTGAATGCGGTTTATTAACGCTCTGTTTGTAAATAAGTCTTCCATTCATTTATTTTACTGTTCATTCATTACAAGGTATACACTCTTAAAAATCCCGGGTCAAATTGACCCGGAAATCAGTCCGTTGGGGCCACACTCCGTTCCGGGTCAAAAATGACCCGGAATAAGGTCCGATGTGACACAGAAAGGAACAGATCTGACCCAGAAATGGTCACATCGGACCTTATTCCGGGTCATTTTTGACCCGGAACGGAGTGTGGCCCCAACGGACTGATTTCCGTGTCAAATCTGACCCGGATTTTTTACAAGGTATACCCCGTCAACCTATATGTACTCTAAGAACTCCCTTGTCTTATCCATGCATAAAGAGTTACGGTAAAATATACATTGCAGCATTTGACTTGTTATAATTAAACATCTTCTGCTAGTCCTTTGTAAGAAATACAATCATGTTTTCCACCGCTCCAGAAACCGGGAAATTGGTTCTTTTCACAGTAATAATTGCTTCACGATCGTGATGATAAATAAATTGTATTAATGTCCCTGTTTTCGTAAGCCACTCCGTGCAGCAATTCCTCATTTCATTAGAGACATCGCCGATGTATTTGGCACCATATAAAAGCGGAATATTATTATTATTGTTATTATTATTAGTTCTATGCTGTTACCAAGTTTTTTTTTTTTTTAGAATCATAACAAAAAATTATGTAAACTTATTTCGATCTAAGGTATAGACATACCAATTGTTCCCCCCCCCCTTTGTTTTTGTATTCGCTGTCAAATCTTTACGCATGACTCCAAGTGGACAAAGACAAAGAAAACATGAAGCAAGGGATATGGAGAAAAATAATTAATGGAGAGGGGGGGGGGCAACGTGAAAATATAATACGACACCCCACCCCATCCTCACTTGATGGCCTTGTTGTGTCGCATTTCATCTACCAAGGAAGATCGGTGACGCCCCCCCCCCCGACCTCCCTCATGACAGTGGTCCTCTGAATGACTGACCCTGACGCTACTGCAAAGGATGTGACACCTATCAAAAAAGAAGGTTCTATCTGTCTAAAGATATGTAGGATTGTCCGTGTTATACTCTTTCAGATTCACAGAATGTGGTAAAGGTACATTATATAATTCATCTTTATTTCAGTAAAAGGAAATCAAAGAAGTTACATTGATATACCCAGGTCCTCTGCCAGAAGAAGAGGAATATTTCCTCCTCAACTGGCAAGAGGCAGGGTCACGAAATACAATAACATATACAAAAACAAAGAACAAGTATTAATGAGAACAAAAACGACGATAAAGCAATTAATGATAACAATAACTATAAAGGCGATAACGTAAAGGCCTGTAGTGTATCAATATTATATATCTAAGTTTAACCAGTAATCAATAATTGTTATTTGAGACAATTTAAAGAAGAATTATAGAACCTTATCATCAATGGTGATTTTATGAAGAATAATACATAATCTCTCACAAGATATCAAACATATCAGGTGTCAAACAGTACTGAATAGTTGATTCATTGAACATAGAAGGAAATTATATTGTGTATGTCTCCTTATTCCGAAAAACAAATTAGTTTGGAGTTTTAGGATCATGAAGTATTATAGTTAAGGCCACGGCTAGGGGCGCTGTCATTGTATAATTCAGGGTATTTATTAATTTATGGGCAAGAGAGATAACATGGAACTTCAGATCACTTAATTTGTTGTCATAATTTTAAGCCTATATAGTGATTTCTCGACTTGGCCAGCATCATAAATTCACATTTTGCAATAAACAGGGAGTAGAGCTCGAGAATATGTGCTTCTAACTTGCTCGAACAGTAAGCGTTTTTGGATTGATCCAGGTCGGTTCATCTTTTGAGATAAACAGAGAGTAGCTTGACATTACACTCAGTTTGCTTACATTCTTCAACACTGTTTTCATGCTTCTACCCTGTTTCATTATCTTTAGTAGGGATATGATTCTTCCTTTATTTTCTTTCGAGACATAACCCCTTGAACCTATTTCCACGCACATCAGATTGCATGAGTAATCCTGGTCTCTGATATCTTTGGTCAAAAGACATGAAAGATGCATACCTATTACATTTGTCCATGTGCCGGGCGTCTATATTCGGTTGGAACGGCTAGTTCTACTATTACAACCTCTATTCTTAGTAATTACATATAACAGTTAAAGAGTCTTGGGCTTTGGCCACGTTCAAGAAAAAGTCCAGCAAAATCCAGCACAACGAATTAGGGTCCAATCCATTAATCACAACAAGATATGAAAATGATCATTCTTGTGATTAATGGACCGTAACTCGTCATGCCTCAACGAACTTGACTTGTTATTATGCCCATCTTAACGACGATATGATTTTCTTTTAGTTGATGTACAATTTATTGTATTTCATTAAATTTTGATAGTATTTTAAAAATCTGAACTTAAAAGGGTGTTAATCTGCTTGGTTTATGTATGAATTTTTCAGCGTGTCCAAATGATTATTAGCTACTCTGTATAATACTGTGAGAAATGAAAATGAGAGGATGATGGTTAATTTATTTCCACAAGAGTTTCAAAAGCTGTTGTATAATGTTATTTCCTCTTGTGTAAGGAACTAACATCTACAACAGCTTTGGCCATTCTCGTGGAAATAAATATAATATGAAAGGAAATTAGAGAATAATGGTTGCGTAGCTTAAATGAAAGTGGTTAAGGCATTGGTGTTTTAAGCCAGTGATCCGGGTTCGATTCCCGGTGAAGACATATTTTCAACCTTTGCAAAAATTTCAAGAGGGAGGACAACTCCAGGGAACTTTTAAGCTACGCAACCATTATTCTCTCATTTCCTTTCATATATTTAATTTATACATACATGTATATGCGTTTTCAACAAGTTTTTGCTATTTGTTTAAATTTAGCTAGCCTTAATTCTACTACAACTTAAAATGAGTACATGACAACAATAATATTCACGTAGATTGTGAAATCCACTTTTCTCAAAAAGGAGCTTCACTGCTAGTATCCATAACTGGGTTTAACTTTTCCCCAGAAAGAAGCTTCCATGTAATCTCTTGTTGATGAAGGAGAGTCTAATAAGTAAAGGTCTCACTGATCATGCTGATGTAAGAAGATTAATTTTCGTCTCTTTTTATTTTTTTTATTTCCTCTAGTCCGTATAAACGTGTACATATTGACTTTTTCTTAGTAGAAGGGGTATTGATTTCACTTTCAATCAAGCGAACTTGCATTACCAAAGAAAAATGAAGACGGTGATATAGTTTGTTTGCTTCTGTAGGGATCAACGATTGCGATAACGAAATATTCCATCATGTGGCGAAGAAATTCATTTATTGAATATTGAAGTTCTAATCCCTGTAGTTTATCATCAATGTGCTCTTCATTAACGTTCGACAAGTGTAATCTCTTGTTTTTCGATTTATATATGGTAATGAGTCCAGTTCTATATTATAACATAATAATATGAGCCCCTGGGAATTCTATCCGTCTCATCCTTTCCCACCCTCCCCCCCCCCTCTCTCTCTCTCTCTCTCTCTATCTCTCTCTATCTGTCTCTCTCTCTCTCTTTCTCTCTCTCAAGGTTCTACCTCTTTTATTTTTCATATCATGTCAAAAACATGCGTTCAGTGAACCAAAATTAAGTTGCTTTTCCTCTTAACACGATATAAGCATGTCTGCATGTTACTTCATAGTCATTATCTCTTGCTGATGAAGTGATACTCTGGGGCCCGTCTGAAGTTATACTGTCGTATTTGAACGGATTATGCGAAGGATAATTAAGATTGTTTGTGATCAGTAAAGATCAAAACAAGGTGTGGCCCCTTATAATTACTTTTTTAATCCCATGATCTGGGGAAAACCCCCTATCAATATCTTTGTCAAATGCTACGAAAATTATGCAAATACAGATCCAAAGGCAGTGTGAGTAGCGTATTTGAATTAACCCTTTCAGGACAAGGATTATTTAAGGGCTAAATTGATCACATTTTGTTCTTCAAATTGGCAACAATAATATTTTCCTTTTAGTGCTACATGGTTCTAATATGGTGTAATGTCTTTGAAAACAATATACATGGTTAGAAATTGGTTGAATAGTTGAAAGAAATTGCCAATTTTGATGAAAAACAATGATTTTAAACCTCTCAATGTGTTGCCAATTTAAGGGTCTCAGAGCTTATTCTTGTTTTTAAAATTCCTGGCATCAAACGCAATATGGTCATGCAATAAAAATGGACATAGTGTGTGCAGAAAATTTTGCTCTTTCTACTCGTGCATCTGGTATATTTTTTAGAGCTCTGGATCAAAAGTTATTGAGCCAAACCACAAAATGTGGTCAATTGTCTCGAAAGGGTTAAAAGCCGGCCATTGACTCGTGCAGTCTTTCATGTCTACTCTGAGAATATTATGACAGTACTCTTATATTCATTTATTTTTCTCATCGAGTTAGACATCGGCAATGTCCTTTTCTATTTCTAAATTTAAAAAAAAATTATAACAGAGCGATTCCGAAAAGTGTATCACTCCAGCAAATATCCGTAAGCTTTATGGCTTAAGTGACTTCTATGTTATCCTATGCACTTTGTACAATCTCTTTAGAGAATCCATGGTACCGTGACCTCAAACGGTAGGCCTTCGCATCAAACAACGTGGGGGCATAGTAATTCATGCACTTGACTCTCAATCAATAGGTTGATGGTTCGAATCCCTTCCCTGTGCGTACGCCCTTAGACAAGGCATTTATCTACAATTGTCTCTCTCCATCCTGGCTGGATTTATTCCTTGAAATGCACTGCGCGCTATTTACGGCTGCTGGAGCCACTATTATTATTAAAATCGTCATTCGTTTGTGCAGTTAAAAAGTTAGTTGACCCATGGAATTCCATGGAAGGATGGTCATTGTTATTGCAAGGGCGTTTCTGGGCAGGGGAGGGGGGGGGGGGTCACCCTTTCCTTTGAAATGACGAAATGAAAATACTTCAAACACCACTCTACCTCTTTCTACGCAAATGCATTCTCGTTTTGTTTTTCCTGTAATCACGTGACTGCTTTTTTCCACTTTTCATTGTTATTTCATGTGAAATTTGAAGTGGGAGAAGAGTATGAATAAGTTTCTTGTCTGAGGGGTAATAATATTTGTAAACTTGTTCTTGTGTATAACTTGTATAGTATGCTAACCACTTGAGAGGACATGTAACATCCTTTCACCGTATCTAGTTCCCCTGGTAAGTGGGTCGCTGGAGGCAGAGTATCACAAGAAGACAGGCAAATTATTCCTTCCCCGAAATTCATTTGTCATTATACTTATTATAGGTCCATTGAAAGTGATTGGCGTTGCCCGAGGCGGCGACAGCCCAGCCGCCCCTCCCCAAACTTTATCTTCGTTTCAGTGGAAAGATCGATGATAACAGTTCGTCTGTATTTATGATAAAAATGTCGGTACGTGCACATTCATTTTTTCCCCTGTTATTATTATTTTTAAAATTGGAGACACGTTTTTTACAAACGTGTCTTACGTCTATTAGAATGTAGAAGCACATGTGCTTCTGCAGGCCATTCGTGGAATGACTGAGCAATGACTAATTAGCAATTACTAATGTACCCCGTGGGATGTCGTCTACCCATAATAGAGGTGAAATCACTTTGCACTTCATTGGTTACCAGTGAAGATGCTATCGTACAAACAATCACGAGAAACAGTTGATTTTGCTTATCAAAACCATGCTGTCGTGAGATTAGAGTACAGTTATTAACATCCAGAGCTCAATCCTCATTGTGTTTCATTCTTGGTTTTCATCGTTGAACAAGAATATCTTACAGATGCACGTGTTCATTGACATTTGAATGGCAACTTGCTCTAGTTTTCCAATTTTCTTAATTGGACCTTCTAACGGTTAAATGAATGTGCCCATCCTAGCGTGGAAGTTCAAAATTTGATCCTAATTGATGTCACTTGGTAGAGTATTATTTTTTCTTTTAATTTGATATATATTATATTATATTTTATTGACGGTTTATATGAAAATTTTGAAAATTAAAGAGTGTCCACTTTCTTTTTTTGCTGAGTGTATTTAATGATTGGAAAATCATGCTATCAAATTCGAACTCCAAGTTACATTAAACGTCGTTTAACCTTTCTATGTATAAGGCTTCAAAGCGATGTAGAAAAGCAAGGTAATTTTGTTGAAATGATATCTTTTATGTCGTTTGTGTTTTTCAATCTAAACTTTAACCCTCTAAACTTTACACCCATTCCTAATTAGTGGACCAAACTTGTAATACGAGATGAATGTTGGTATATCAGGGTCACTGTGTTATTTAGCACAACAAAAAGACACATTTATTTTGGCGTCATTGGTTTCCCAACCTGGTTCGATCCCAGGGGCGGACTGGAACTGAAATTCGAGTCGAGAATTTCGGAGCGACCGCCCCTTTTTTGTATTACGCCCCTGTTGAACCAAAATATTGACCTGCTTGTGGAGAAAACTCCCCAAACTCCTCATAGCCATAGCCAGTAGTGGTCTCACCCCCGTACTTCGGATAGTCTGCAGGCACATACCCCATTTTGATACTTGACCAAAATTCCATATAGCAGAGGATAGCGTAGTTTTGCCAAACCGAGATCGTCGTCATTCACAAGGACTACAAAGGCTCGCATATTGAGGAGTGATAATATTCATACCCTGAAAAGGGTTTGTGCCTGCAAACTATGCATTGGACGCCTTATATTCTATCTAAATAAGAGTATTTGAAGAGGTCCCTTAGTACAGGAAACGTTTCAAGGATATTGCCCTGTCTGTCTGTTTCGTCTGATGAGAAAACACTCCTTAGTGTATTGACCCTTTTACAAGTTACATGTTAACATTTATTCGTCGCCATTTCCACGCTTTCTTGTTCTTTCTTTCTTTCTTCCATTTTTAAAAAAATCTTTACCATTTGATAAAATGTTTATTATCTATCTCTCTCTCCCCCACCTCTCTCTCTCTCTCTCTCTCTCTTCACCATCCTCCCCCCCCCCCTCTCTCTCTTTCTCTTTCTGTTTCTCTTTACGGCTCTCTGTTCGTCTCTCTCTCTCTCTCTCTCTCTCTCTTCACCGTCTTTCTTCCCCCTCCCCCTCCCTCTCCCTCTTTTGTATTTCTCTTTACTCCTATCTGTACGTCTCCCCCTTCCTTTCCTTCTCCCTCACTGTGTCTTTCACCTCCCCTTTTCTTTCCCTTAATCTTTCCTTTTTCTCTCTTTTCGTGTGTCTGTCCTTCTGTGTTCCTTCCTCGTTCATATTGTTTGTTTTTTTCAACGGCACGTTTTTGAGTATCAATACATCCCCATGAGGTGTAATTAACAGTATGATATTGAACCATATTATAGGCTCCTCTCCCCCAGTGCGAATCAGAGCAAAGCTCCCACATGGACGTGTTTAGGATTATCTTTCCAATGTTTTTATTCTATCTAAATTATTCATCATTAGGCATTCCAACACGCGCTTGTCTTAAAAGCGACCAGACTGGAAAGACCAGACTTTATTACTTTCCAGTCTGGCAAAACTGAATGAAAAAAAAAAATCTTTATTTTGGAATAGTTTGATTTTTAATGAGGCGAAAACTATTGGAACACGAAATTGAACGTTTTGTGTAACACAATTGCTCATATTAATATTTAGCGTTTGTAGAGGTGGATGCATTATGCACCGCATTGTAAATAGACTGGAAACAAAATAGCTGAAAACGCTTTTGTCTGTCAAATACACCCATTATTCGTAACTGTATTGTAACATATAATTTCTATATCTCTTTATCTATCTATTCCATCTCTCTTCCTTATTACCCCCCCCCCCCCTCTCTCTCTTTCTCTCTTTCTCTCTTTCTCTCTAAGTTTTCACTTGCCACGACAAACACGGGCGGTTCATTTTATTGCCATGATTACAATTCTAAAATAATCTTGAATATTGATGATTTGATGGTTTATTTTACGTGACTGCTAAGTAAGCATGTGTATGCTTGTAAGTAGTAAGTAACCAGGGGACCGACGACTTTAAGTCCTCTCCGAGGTTCTTGGTAATGAGGATTAATGCCTTACCAAAGAGCAGTAGCGTATCCACTTGGTTTCGAACCATGGCCCTACCAAGTACGAGACCACTGCTGTGCTACTGAGCCATCGCGCCTCCTCTTACAAATTGTAGTGCATTGCAGAATTATGCTTTACAACTTTGAGTAAGCAATAAATAAAAAATAAGGAAATTCACACCACATAATTACCAATTTATGCTCCATTTTTTGTTTTTGAAAACATTAGGGCATGCTAAAGAGCTGAGCTTGTACATGGCATATCCGAAAATAAGTTTAATTATATCTGTAATTTGGTCATTAGATAATGCATACCGGTATTGAGAATTTATTTTCGTTTATTTATAGATTGTTTAAAATATATTTATTCGGGGTAACAAGAATCAGATAAAAATTACAAAACAACCGAGTTGTTTTTATCAACAACAAAAACAACAACAACAAAAATCCGTCATAATTATCGCTATTATGTCAATAACGCGCGTTAACCTTCTTCCAATGAATCATAATCACGTGATAAAAATGTGAGATTGGGGTTGCTTGAAGTTCACAGACCAGGGGAGACCCGCTACATTGCTCAATATGCAATGGTTTGTATAGGAATCAGTTACATAGTGGAAGGAAGGAAACCGAATAAAGTGCTCAAATACAGCTACAACGGTCGACTGATCCTTTTGAGTTTAAAAGAAAAGACAATGTGGAAAGTGAACAATAAACCGAATCAGAAATTATTTCAAAATGTAAGGTTTTTGTTTATTTGTTGTTGTTGTTTTTTGTCTGAGAGCTGAGAGCCAAGTTACCATGCATGTACTGCTTTTAAATCTGATGAGGCATTGTATTTCAATAAGCAGAATGCAGATTGCAAACATTAGTTGTAGCTAAGTCAGACAATCCGCTGACAAGCTTTAGGGCAATTCCACGGTTACTCACATATTTCACATATTACATTTTGAGAGGTTTTGAGTTACAGCTTACTACAGGTGTTAGGGAAATGAGTTTTAGTTACAACAGTGCACACATATTAGATAAAGTACCTAAATACAGTATCAAAACTTCAGAAGAAGAAACATATCTCTGCCAACCCTGCAAATGTTCGGTTACTCATGTTACATTTTTGTTTTTATGCTTCCGCCCACCGAAGGTGGTGCGGAAGGCATTATGTTTTCGGGTTGTCCGTCCGTCCGTCCCGCTTTCTAGTTCTAGCGATAACTCAAGAACCACATGAGGTATGAACTTCAAACTTGGTGCTAGTATGTATCACCATAAGAAAACGATCTGATTAGATTTTGGGGTACGTAGGTCAAAGGTCAAGGTCACAGAGGCCAATTTCTGAAATTTCGGGTGTTAGCCTCGTTCTGGCGATAACTCAAGAACCATTTGAGGTATGAACTTCAAACGTAGTGCTAGTATGGATCACCATAGGAAGACGATCTGATTAGATTTTGGGGTACATAGGTCAAAGGTCAAGGTCATAGAGGTTATTATACAGGTGTATGTGAAATTAATGGGGGGTTTTTACCTTTGTTATCACCATATCTCAATTATTTTGTATTCATGATTAGGAGAAGATAAAGTGATCAGACTTTTGGGTTATAAGGTGTAAGGTCAAATGTCAAAGAGGTCAATTAACATGTAATTAGAGGCTTTTTATTCTGGTTATCACAATATTTCAAGAACAGTTTGAGGCATCAACTGAATTTAGGTGGAGGCATATAGAAGATGCAGTCGCATTCATCTTGTTTAATAATGTAAAGTGAGTCACCGAACATTTGCAGGGTTGGCAGAAAGTATGTTTCTTCTTCTGAAGTTTTGATACTGTATTTAGGTACTCTAATATTTATGTGTACATTGTAATTAAAACTCATTTACCTAACACCTGCAGTAAGAGAACAGGAGGTTAAGATGTAACTCAAAACCTCTCAAAATGTAACGTTAACCGTTGAATTGCCCTTTAGTGTCTAGTCTCTTCAGTGAAGGCCTTGTTAACTCACATGAATCCCCCCCCCCCCCCATGCCAGTGCCCCCCTCACTTGCTCCGCCCACTCTGCGCCACTGTTGTTGTTGGTACATGTTATAATAGCAATCAGTCAAATTTGACTCCATACCAAGAAGGTCACCAAGAAGAAGCCGACAACCCACCCACCAATAAAAAAACAACTCGGTAGAGACTGTTCTTTAAAGTAAATGTGATATAAAAACTGTCTTAAAGGGGCAGTCTAATGAGAACTCATGGGGAAATGAAATCGTGCGGAATTTGCAAAAGGCTCGTTTACTTGTACACATAGCACGCCCGTTGTGCGAGGCCGTCGGACTAAGGTCATAAATGATCGGACGGCACGAAGTTGACCGAACTGGAGCTCGGCGAATACTTCGGGTTTAATCAGTCCCGGGCTCTTAGTCTTGTAACTGGTTGTAACCTCGTTCCCCCAAACAAGTTTAGTGTAATGCTGAAATATTTCCAAATACAAAACACGGTTAACTTCTGGTTGATTAGTCTAGCCATCGCTTCTGCACTGCCCTGCCGCGACTCGTTGTCGCCACGATTACGTAACTAATCCCAGGCTCTACCAGAGAGCTGGCTCTGTAATTACTTTTCCATATGTTTGATTACTTTCCCACCGCGCGAAATTTAAAACACAAGCCAGTCTTATCTCAGAGGTGGTCCAATATGAATCACATGTTTTAGCACGTGCGATGGAAGTCCTTGTATCGAAGTGACACGAAGCTCCGAGTATATTTTCCTCTCTCATCGGAAATTGCCCATGCAGGCCTACCAAAGTATCCCTTTAAACAATTGGTTACTGGAACCGGGTGGCTACTGTATTAGGCCTATGGGATTAGAAAATTGAGTGATCTGTGGGTTAATTACGGTCTTTATTTTTGTCTTTAAGATAATGAAAATAATTGCTTTGTTGATTTCTACCATTGTGATGTCAAATGCTTGTTTAGTTGCGCATTTCTTTTTAAAAAGATAAGAAAACAGAACATCATAATTTTCGCGTCTTGTGGTCAGTTTAATTACTGCTACGTCCTTCATGGCCCCTAGCTAGAGTGACAAATGACCATGTTTCATCTTCTTGAATGTTTTTAAAACTATAATGGAAGAAAAGGATGGGTAATTACCAGCAATATCGACAATAAATTGCACAAATGAATGCCCTTGAGTAAGATCTGTAGAAAAAGATATTCTCTTCAAACGAGTGTTTTGTAAATTATGACCGAAAAGGGAGGGAAAGAGGAGGGAAGGAGTTGTTTACAAGTATTCGTGCATCGTGATTTATTGCTGCGCTTTGAACAATTCTTCTACTTGCAGTCTCGCTATTTTTAGATGATTTTTTTTTTAATTACTGCTACAATGTAAACAGCCTTGTTGATGTGAACTTGACTGGTCATCACGTCGAGGCGTGACGACCAGTCAAGTTCGGCGTTAAAGTCCTTTATGAACGTTACTGTTGAAAAGTATTTCCTTTATAAAAAAAAATAAATAAATAAATAAGTGTAGAGCACTGTGAAACTCTCACGATTTTGTCTCGACACCATTACTATTATTAGCCGATTGAAAGATGGTTTGACGGCGACACTTGTAATGAAAACCAACGTTTCAATTAAAGATTGATCTTATCATCGGAAACGATGGATTTCGTTTGACACCAATCACTTGAGAAAGCTTTTTTGCGATCACATTTCGGAATAGTCGTCTCGTATTGTCCGTTCGTCGCCGTTTCCGTTTTAGAGCTAGCTAACTACCTCACTTTTTCTGTGAATGTGCTCATTATTACGTCACAAAATGGCTGTATAATTATGTGCAAAAAACACGTATGAAAAACTGTTTACGACAGCGTAATAATTAGTCATCAAAATAACGGCAATTTGCGTACCAGAAGCCTACACCCTATATTTGTGAAAATTATGTTGTAAATGTGTTGTTAACATTATTTTATTGAATCCAATCACAACCCATTTTTAGAATAATTCTTTACAAATAACACTCTCTATCAATAACGATTTGTATTCTCTATATCTGTAACAATTTGTAATATAAACCGTGCTATTGTCGCCGGAGCATGTGTCGTACAACAATAAAAATACATTTTTTGTATTGACCCTCGTCAAAATTAAGTTCAGTTTAGAAAGGGTTATGGACTAAGAATTGTGCACTGTCAACATTTACTATTGAGAACATTATAGGGTTGTTTTGTTTTGTTCGTTTTGTTGTTTGTTTGTTTTTTGTTTGTTTGTTTTTTTTTTTGGTGCGGAGGCAAATGTGTAATAATATCATTTCGTGACAACAAATGTTTCTAATTTTAAGTATCACACATGAATCAGATTCAAACTATTTGAAAAAGAAGTTAAGTATTTAACATTTTAGAAAGTTCTCCCCTGTGTATATATACTCAATGTACATGTTTGAAAACCATTTGGAATGTTTTCAGCCAAAGTTAGTATCGGACAGCGAGTTGTTTGTATAACGTTTAGATAAGAAGTTTTAAGGTGCTATTTAACATTTAAAGGGACCGAAAAGTCGCCAATCGTGGTGTTTTGGAGCTTGGCCCGGGCGCTATATTTTCCGTATCGGGTAATAATTATTCAGGAATCTCCGTACATCTTCGGTAAACGAGCACGCAATTGCAGTGATACGCTTTCGACCGAAGAAAGACGAACTAAACAAACCATCTAACAAACTACCCCACCCTCGACGGCACTTTTGTTCGCTGCTCCAAGATTGTTGTTATGCACGGCCTTGCAATAGGGACAAGCGAATGAAATTGAACGTACATGGATATCGAACGGTGGCTCCCTTTAAAGTACACATTCAAAGAAAATCACAAATATGATAAATAATGTATCACTAGAAACTGGCAAGTTAACAGATAGCAATCGTATCAGTTTAAAGTCAACTACATATCAGGTAATTAAACAATAATACAAATAAAACTACCTCCCAGCATCTGCGATATACAAGCGCTTCGCCAAAAAAAATAACAATGTTTCAATGACGTCAATAAAGGGAACAATCCTGTCCAAGCAGACGACGTCCCATAAAGAATGAACATAAGTGCAGTGCAGTTATTTCTCAAATTATAAAGAATTTAGTGTATTCAAACGTGCCCATATTTCACACCATTCTAAAATGGGAATGAAACAGATTCTGATTACTGAAATCTTTTGTTTGTAAATATATAGGATGAGGGTTAATGAACAATCAAAGAAACCACACTTTCAAATTGAAAAGCCCGCTGAATGATTGCAAGGACGGTATTTATCCCTCATTCAACGCCGAACGTCCAGCGGTGTATGCAGCTGTGAATGAAATGGCGTCTATTTTGTTTACAAGCAACTGATTCCTTTATTCTTGTAATGCTTCATTTTCCATCCAAATAAACCCATGCACGGGGTTTAGAGTGAGGCAATATATGGATTAAACATAATAGACTAATGCTAGTGAAGTGAAATAATTGAGGAGAAGATGACAAAACAGGCACTGAAAATATGTGAGATGTTATGGGACATCGTCTGCTTGTGCAATTAACGTCCTCCCTTTGACGTCACACATTTCAGCGGCTTTCGGAGAGCTGTTCAGGTGCTATGTCGGGGCTGTATTTTAGCAATTTGTAATTGATAATAATCATTACTTCGAATGTTTGCAAGCGTCGAATTTTGACAAACTTGTCCGGTCTAAGCTTCACCTACGCAAAAATGAAAATTAAGTCAGTTTTAAAAATCAATGAATATCTACTTTAAAATGTTCCTGAAAAAGGATGAATTGTTTGTCATCTTTTTGAGTATTATGTAAGGAGAAAAAAAAAGACATCCCTGAAAGTTTTGGGGAAATTCTTTTTATAGTAAGGGAACTTACTCTATAATCGTTGTTGTCGTCAATATTAGAGGTGTAACTTCAAAGGAATTGACATTATTTTTACCATCAGTCTTATATTCAGCATGTATTTTTAAAAGTTTAGTATAACTTTGATGTGCGTTTTACAGGTGGACGAAGATAAAACGTGTCGAAAAATCTAGTATTTTAATTTTCATGTAGCTTTGTATCATTTGTCTTATAAGCCTTTAGCCTTCCTCGTCTGTTTGCTCTTTCATTCTATTCCATTTCAAATAAAATGTTAGTTCTGATTTTAAAGCATTATTTTTGAAATACGATGAAACTACGGTTATTTTTTAATGTGATATTTGAAGAAGGAAAAAATGAATTCTTATAACATACATAAGTATATGTCACCACATACTATCTTGTATAGAAATAAGTTTGTCCTCCCTTTTTATATTACATCACCAATTTCTCTATGAAAAAGCTCACGCATATTTTCCAACTGAATTACATGAATCGCTCTGTATTATTTCCCACTGATGCAGGTAATATGGACAGGCATCATTACGAGACGTTTGAAGCCTTTGGAAACTTTACTTACCCAATCCATCTGGATCATGGTAGAGCGTAAGTAAAAAAATAAAAGAATTAAAGATATTAATCACTATTACTGAATTGAAATATCAAACGATATAAAAAGGTGGAAGAATTTTATGATGAAGCAATCAGTTGAACATTGCTCCTGCTGTTCGAAATAATTGTTTAGTTTGTATAAATTTCAACTTACCAGCAAGTTTAGTTGATGAATTGCAAGGTAGCCACAAATCTATTTAGCTGTAATATATTTTCTTTTTAAAATCGAGCTATTAAAGAAAACATGTGAAAATCAATTTACAACATTTTATATTCGCTCCGTTCTTCTCCATTTTCGTAAAATGCTGTAAGTAGAAATTTGGTTTAACTTGGATGTGGGAAGGATGTCTCTGTTCACTAGAAGAGCAGTATCACCTTCATTTCTTCATTGATATTTTTAAAGGCTATTCAGTGATTAGAGAGTTAAGGATTTTTTTTTTTCGTTTTCCTCTTCAACATTTGCCAACATAACTCTACGAAACCAGTGAAAAAGATTGGTTGTGAATGTAGATAAATAAATAGAACATTCCACTTTCAACCTCTATGCAGTGGTATATAACCTACGGTAATTCTAAAGTGCCATTTTTATATCAAGTTTTGAAAATGGCTATTAATAAAAGCTTTCAAAGGGCAAATGATTTTAGCTTTTCATTTAAACCTTCTTTCTTTTATCTCTGAAACCCTGAAAGAGAAACATGAATTACCTTTTATTGCCAGGATTAAGACGAGATTTCAATTTATAATTAACATTCTTCACAATTGTTAATGTTTTTGTAATATCATTAACTACTACTACTCTTTTTAGCTCTAATAACACTTGCTATGAGAGCGAATATGATTAATATCTTCTCATCATCATACAAATCTGTAAAGAGCACTTCTTTCTGATGACCCCCTCTTTTAACAAGACCAAATTGAAATCTTAAGACTGCAGTGTCCTGGCGGCATTCGATGAGAACCCTCGAATACACTGTATACCCGGAAGGATCTCTTCTCGCTAAGATTGCTATTTTTGGAGTAGTATTTTGCTCCTGATGGTATTCTTTCCACAGATATTTTCTAAAGTACAAGAGGGGTTTAAGTTAATGAAAACCCAAATCAGATGTTGCCTTGACAAGCTGGATGATCATTAACCCATATAGTATTTACACAGTGTCTCCTTTTAGTGACACTTTTGATCCAAAATGCTAGGAATTACACATGAGCAGAAAGAAAAAATTTTACTTAAACATTTGAGTCTATTTTTAATGCAGTATGTTGTCCTGTTCTCGAATAAGAACGATTTAATTTAACTAATCATTAAAGTCCTTAAATTAGCAACGCAGTGTAAAATATAGAATCACCATTTTCGTGTGCAAATTAGCAATTTCCCTGTTAAATTTTGCAATTTTCATTCACATTGGTTCATTTAATAAAGTGTTTTTTTTTTCAAACTATGTAGGAGTTGGAAAAGAGAATAATTGTTGCCAATTTTAGGAGGGAAAGTTGTTTTATTTAGACCTTAAGAAAAAATATAAACTGCTATGGGTTAACGATTAAAAAGGTTTGATTTGACAGCTCAAGGTATGGTGATGTCATGTTGGTTAAGCCGAGTTTTATGCTTTCTTCTATTTCACTCTTGAATGTCTGAATAGTTGATTATGTAGGAATTAGGAATAACTATGTATCATGAGCTTTTAAAAACATCCACATTGTTAGAAAATTGACTCAATCTTGCAGAAAACACAAACAATGAAAAACACTGCACACATAAATGTGTACATGGGACTACACAAATATATTGCATCTGGCATTGGTGCAATGATGAAAGCTTTTTCTAGTCCTCCTTGAAATAAATACAATGACATTTCAACAAAAGCAATTCGTTTTGTGTTGTTTTGATACTATAAGAATAAAATTAGTGAGAAAGCACATACATTTTTTTCATGATTTAACGGTACTCAACTCTCTCTTTTAAGTATAGAATGTCTTCCAAGGGATAATGGAGTATTTATTCACTAGTCATAACTTGTGTCATTACAGGTTCGGAAAACACAGACACGACGAGCTAAGTATATTGGCACCACTTATTCAGTGTTGTAGGTAAGTATTGGCCCAATTATCTGTATAAATTATGTTTCATGTGAGTTAGGTGAAGAGAAATGGAAAGGAAAAAGGAGGTAAAATAGAATGTGATCATGAAAGCATATTATCTTTTCCTTTTGATAAAAGGGAACCCTTGCTCACAAGCTCAGGTTTCTTTGGACTATCCCATCCGTTATCTTTTTCCAAATATTGTGTTACTAATTGAAATTGTTTTGTGTAAATTTTACATCTTACTTATTTTAATTCAGTTTTAAATGTTTTTATAATGGTTAAATTAAAGATAAAGTAGAGTTCTGGTCTTGAAATTACATTGTGAAAGAAACTTCTCGAAGCAATTGGGAAAGGTTGATCATGTATACATGAGAATGTTTTATACTGTTTTGTTTTAGGATCATCAAAATAGATAAGGAATTTACCCAATCTCACTGAAAAGCACATGTAGTGCACACAGAAATGGGTATATGGGACTACACACACACAAGTGGCATGAATGTTCGGCTCGAACATTTCAGCTATTTCTAGTCATATTTCGAATATGAGGGCAGTTAAAAAGCAGTCCTTTTCAGAAGATTTTTTCTACTACGATGTTCTTCCAAACTGACATAAAAGGAATGATCAAGCTCACAAGTTATATATCACCATTCCCAGAACTCAACCTTCCCTTTAAGATATGACATAAAATGAAGGTGTGAAAGCTCGTTGTTATACGCCTCTCCCTCCTTGAGGGGAATCTTGCACATTCTGGGGGGTGTTTCACAAAGAGTTAAGTTTGACCTAAAGTCGCACTTAAATTCCTAGTTGCGTGCTGTATATGACGCATCACCTCATTGGTCAGATCATGCTCAGGGGACGCGCGCTATTTGGTAATCTTCTAATGAGATTACATGTTTAATACCGTGTGCGCATTGGCACTTACGCATGACTTTATATCAAACTTAACTCTTTGTGAAACACCCCCCTGGTGATCACTTATAATCATGATAATGTTGTATATAAGAGATATCATGTGTTTCAGTTAGGTGCGAAAGCAGATCATTTTGTAATTTTACTACAGAACGCATCAAGATATTGTATTACGTTTGATAATTTTAGAATATTGTCTTGGATGTCTTGACTTCATGAACATTATTCTTTCTTTCTATAAATTAGATTACGACAGTCGACGCATGCACGTCTAAAGCTCCTTTCTTCGGATAAGTACCGACTAAGCGATGTTATGAGAGATTCACTAGCAACCGACCGAATAGCGCCCGTGATTGTAGAAGAGCATTTAGAAGCGCTAGACCGACGTCTTTCCATAATTCTTGAACAGCTCTCACGGTGCGTAACACGGATCGGATCCGAGGATGAAGTCTTCAAGCCGGAACCACGGATAGAGGACTATAAAGAAAAAGAAGCAATGCAACCTTATGGTTCAGAACTTGACGATGATGACTTTGATTTCTAAGAAAGTGAAGAGGAAATGCAGTCTATTTTCTCTTTGATTGATTTTGACTCATAAACAGTAACGACTTCTAAAAGAAGTTGAAGAAAAATCCGAAGCATTCCGTTTTATAGATACATGTATCAACTTGTGAGACATTCTCCATTTAGTGATTCGTAAATTAGGTCTTGCGTTATGATTTCATATTTCATGTGGTATTCAAGTTCAAATTCAAGTTCAAGTTTTATTTGATGATGACACCTCAACGATTAGCCACCATTTTGTTCGACCTGACTTCAGTGGTCAAAACTGATGACAACCATTTACAGCTCTCTTTGTAGAAGATTTTAGAAAATTATATGAAGTGATTTGTTTCTCTTGTACATCTCGTTCACACTTGACGCGGTTAACCGCCTTAAGAAAACCGTATCAGCAAATATTAAATAACATTATGCCCACTCATTCATAGGTAGTGCACTTCATATTACCTTATTACACACATATAAGTAAATAAACATGGGATCTTTTTTCTTAACCCCCACTTGCCATATTTTATTTTGGCATGGCGGTGTTTTAGAGGCGTCTACCCCTATATTTGTCTACCCTCTGAACGAGGGCTGCTTTTGAGTGTGATACTGCGTTGTTTCATTGTTGTGTTTATGTCTGTCCTTACCTGAAAATACTAGGTGACATCTTTGTGTTATTCCAAAATGTGTTTTGTAACAGCGAAGGCAATCCTTTGAAAACCGTTTATCTTTCTTTCTTTCTAAAAATCGTATCTCTGTAAACTATGAAAATAATTGTTGTATTTTTAACTTTTAATTATTTATTTTGTGCAATTCTAAGTGTTCTTATTGTTAAAGAGTATGTGTTATGTATTATAAGTTCTCGGAACCAATAATATTTGTTTTAGAAAAGACGGCATGTAAAATGAAACGTTCATCCTATTATGATGATCTCTCCTCCAATTATCATGAACTTACATGACAATCTAAAGTAATTTATTTACATGTTCTACTGCTGACTAATCATCGGAATATGTTTTCGTCTTCTATCTTTCTTCCCACAAGAATACTTGATATCATGGAAAGTACAGACTTTTGTAATTGTAATTGCACTCCACTTAATCAAGAAATACTGCTGAAAACTCTTGTCAAGGTGGTGTCATGAGTGTAACCAGCTGCTTCAGGGGAGGGCGGGTGATGGGGGGGGGGGGGGCGAGTGAATTGACAGGAAAAGTGAAGAGGAATACTGGGCTCCCATTTTTGTCGACAGATTGCATGTGATAGATATGTGCCGACAAAATCTTTTGCTACGTTACATTGTATTAAAAGTATCAAGGTGTTGTGGTCCAGTGGATAAATCATCTGAATGTGGACCAGAAGGTACATGGTTCGAATCCCTGTCACATCACTAATTTGGCAAAACTTTTATCTACATCTGCCACACGCGAGCCAGGTGAAGTGAATGGATACCTGCTAGGTTGAAATTCCTTGATTGCTTAAGCTTGCTCATCTAAACAGCTGAGCTAGAGGCGGGTTAATAATGCAAAGCTCCTAGGAAGTGCATTTAGAGAATATTGTCGGAAAAGCTATACAAGAACATAAGATCATTGTTATTCTGTGTATGGTTTATCCTTGTGTTAATGGAGAGAATGATACGGAGTATAACGATATCCCAGCACGTATAATATGTATTTATCATACTGATTATTTCTAGATTTAAATCTGTGGTATGAAAGCAAGTACATTTTATAAGTGAGCATCTCGGGACCTAAATCTGTAACCTGTCCGAGGGACTAGGTTATTGAGGATGATCTCCTTACGTAGCACTTCCATTTTCATTACAACAAATAAGCTAGGGCCTCCGATTTAATGAAATATAAATAAAACGTTTCTAAAATCGTTATTTTATCAGAATACAAAAGATGTCATCACTTAGTAGCTTTCGAAATTCACTATGGAGTTGTTGGTTGAGGATCCTCGTCACTTATATCGAGTAGCCAGCTTTGTATGATAAGGTTATGCATTGTTTCTGTTGTTGTTGTTGTTGTTTTTTTTTTTTATTAGGCCTATTTACAATGTTCTTCACTGCCTAGCAGACTACTTCATTTTAGTGTAATGATTTTGGCCAAATCTTAGCGCTCTGATTAGTCAACAGGGGTGACATTGCCTTCAGAAACATCGAGGTCTTTGATTTTTGTAAATATACCCTAGTCATTTTAATTGTGTCTTCTCTCGAACTTTACAGAGATGAGGTTTGGGTGATTGGGATTGCAATTCCCTGTATTATAATTATGTTTGATTCCGTTGATTTTCATACATTGGTCAATAAGGATATTCATAGCAAGAGTTAAAGAGCCAACCGAACGATTCTTAAAGCAATACTTGTGAGGCGTTGTTACTTATCAACATAAAGTTTTTACCGAAATAGTTATGAATGATATCCGTTTGTACCTGTATTCATTGTACATGTAGTTATTTGTGTCATTTAGAAAGTCGCCATATTTGCCTAGTGTTATTGTTATGTGTTTGTAGCCTAGCTGTTTTAGCTCGCTTTAGAGAAGATGTTGTTTTGTTGAATGCATTCATGTACCTAATTTATTAGACTGATGTATGACATACTTATACATGCTTCAAGTGCCATGTAATTTGATTGTAAGTTGAATAAGACAATTTATTTTCTTGTATGACTACATTAGATGATGTGTATTTCATACGGTAGGTAATTTTATTGATGAATCGTATATTTTGTAAATTATATATTTATTGATCATGTACTCTCACAAATTATATTATACTCTTTCACATTGTTTTATAATTGATTAGAAATATGTGTAAATAGCCCAAGTGAATAATTCAAATCGTCTTGAAAAGTTAATAACGTAAATGTCTATGTATTTTTTTTTCCTTCAAATTCAGTTTCGATAGGTCAAGAATGTTTAAGTACAACTGTGAATTTTCGCGTATCCGCGATCGGTGTAGGATATTAATTTTTTTCCAACTATCCAACTGCTTCATTTCTACCCAAACATACATTATTCATAACATCAACATGATATACTTACGCATCTCTGAACTGTCTGTACGGAAACCACCCAACCCTTCCCTGTCTCTGTGTCTCTGTGTCTCTGTCTCTATCTCTCTCAGCTCAGTCGTTTATCCATCCCTTTCCATCTCATTAATGTGTTCACTTTTCGAACTCTCTCTCTCCATTCCTTCTTTCCTTTCTCTCTCTCTCTCTCTCTCTCTCTGCTTTCATTTCTCCATCCCTTTCTATCTCATCTTAGTGTATACTTTTTCACCCCTCCCTCCCCTCCCTCCTCACTCTCGCCCCGTCTCTCTGTGTCTCTCTCACTCTCTGTCGCTCTCCGCCTCTCTCCCTCCTCTCTTACGTTCTCTTTCCTGATATAACTCATTTCTCTTTCTCTCTCTCTCTCTCTGTTCTCTTTCTCCACCCCCCCCCTCCTTCTCTCTCTCTTTCCATTGCTCTGTTGCTTCGTTCTATTTTGCTTCCTTCTCTTCAACGTTCTAAACCTCTTTTGCCCTCTAACCTCCTCCTCCATCTAACTCTGTTCCCCCCCCCCTCCTCTCTCTTGTTTATATATCCCATAATATTTATTTAGGAGGCACCCCCCCCCCTCTTAGATTTGGCTCTATACATCTCATCCTAATTATGCCAGTCAATGTAAGGATGGTAAACTGAATTTATAGATGTCATAACACGAAATATGTCATTTACCATTTAGATATCGTCTTTATTCGGTTTTGTGTTAATTTTCTCTTTCTGTCGCATATTGTTGACAATGAACATGATGAATCATTATTTTGTGTATTGCTTGTTTCTTTCACATACTGGTAAACCAAATATCTGTTGATTATGTCATAACTTTACTCGTGTTTGCTTGCCGATGTTATGACGAAATGCATTCATTATCTTAAATGTTTTTCTTTGCTGTAAATGAGCACTTGGGTGTACTATAATTGGAAAATAATCTTTTGGGGCAAATTTGTGAAAATAAATTACTATTTCTTGAAGAAATGCATGTATCATTAATTTGTGTCATTTAGGTATGGTGTGTTTTAAATTGGCATGATAGCAATGGAGACACGTATCCTTTTAGGTGTGCAATTTCTTCCCGAGGGAAATCATCAGGCGATATTAATACTCAGTGTACCCTAAAATATCTCGATGGCATTGGATTTATACACCAGAAAAAATTATATTGACATTAGAATGTCATGTACCTATAGTTTCAACATAATACTTTCCCTACTACCTACGCAATCCGATGAATTACATCATTACATCGTCACGTCTCTTGCTTTACCTTTGGTGTGTCTTGCAGTAACGGGAGATATGACTAGCATGGTTTGATTTTGTGACGAAGAGGCTCCTGCAACTTTGAAGAATATACATGTACACTGTACATATCACCATTACAAATTACCTTAAAGGTATCGTACAGTAGTGGGAAAGGTGGCGCTTTGGATATTTAACTACTTTGTCAGCTGGAATGGAAATTATTACATATACTGTTGTGAAATGATTAATTTCGAACATAGGTGACGTTTGTTTGAAGAAAAATGGTTTAGAAATGGCTAAAATGTCCAAAAAAATAAACATCGAATTACAAGCGCGGTACCGCGCTTGTAATTTGATGTGAAAACAGTGTGTGTAACAAGTGTGTGCGAACCGCTATGCGCCGTTGAGCCGGTAGCGTCGGTGGTCCTTAGCGAGGGTATAAGGTAACCGTTGATATTCGATCGTTTGAATTATTTTACTGAAAATCACCGGAAATCATGAATAGAATACGGGATTATCTCACTCATGTATCTTTTTATTGAAGCCGAACAATATGAGACTATATTTGATCAGTTTCATGCCAACTTTCATTTTGCTACCACTACTGTTTATTACCTTTAATTTCACAAACCATCACCTTTCTATCTCATGTGTTTCCAATATGCATATTCCATACACCTGATTCATACTGGTGATGTTGGCCCGTATTCTCGAAAGGCGCCTAACTTAAGCCCCCGCCTAAGTGTGTAGATTTAGGCCACCAAATTATACAGAGCCAAATGTATAACGATTAATCTTACAAAATCACCAGTATTCTGGGACTAAATGCAAATACAAACACCGATACGATATAACTGATTTCTGATGCTCATTTCATACCAGAATTTTGTTTTCTTTATTTTGTTACATGAATATAGCAATTTATACGGGACTTAGGGGTTGACGAATGGCCTTCCATAAATCAGTGGCCTAAGTTCAGCAAGGCTTAACTTAAGCCACTTTCGAGAATACTGGCCATTAAGTTTCACTTATTTTGAAGGATCGAAAAATTTTAGGATTTAGGCTAAATAAGGAAAGATCTTTATATCTGTTTATACATGTATTATATTTCTAAAAAAATTCAATACATGTTTATCAGTTTTCCTTAGAGGCTGACATTCGCCTGCTGTCAAAATTAAGAGATGCTTTTATTGAAAGCTGAGAACAATTTACAATTTTCCCTTACGTTAGAGGCTGACATTTGCCTGCTGTCAACATCATGAGGTGCTTTTTCTGAAAGCTAAGAACAATTTACCGCTTTTTGAAGTTGTGAATTGATAGACCTTTTAGAACATTAGTTTGTCGGATGATAGGGTAATTAATGTGTCACGAACTAGATGACAAAGTAGTGTCACATTTATTCAGTTAGCTTTGCTTTATACCCGATATTAAGGGGTCCCCTGTATTATTGGGGCCTTTTTTAGGGGGGCACAGATCTTACGAGGTAGACGGGAAGCGAATTAACATGGCCACAGAATAGTAGGAGGGTGTGGGAGTGAATCCATCTCTTCTTTTCAATTTCTTCCCTCTCCCTTTCGTTCTCCCTCTCCCTTCCCTCTTTACTTTTCACCATGCGATTTGGGGTGGGGGCACGTAACACCATTGTCCCCTATCTACGCCACTGCTGTAACTATGCCCTGAGCTGGTACCATTCAAATGGTTGATTGCTTCGTAGTGAATTTCGTTAACAGAGCTGGGGAGTACTTATTGCCCTAAAATTTTGTTTTTTGCAAACATCATTTTGACGGGATTACCTATGAACTCTCGCAACCAATTATTCTTCCTAATTTGTTGATTATGATTTCAAATGTGATACCGTCAATATGCCCTCTCCCACTCACATCGCTTGATGATGCTTTCCGTAGCAGACATGTCATGCAAAATGAAGAAAACAAATCTCACTTGTTATGTTCAAGCCTGGCATTAATTGTAATTAGCGTTTGCCGCTGATAATAATCAAGGCCGCCAAGAGAATGATGCAACTAATTCGGGAGCTTGATATACCTCTCTGATGCTTTGACATTTTGAATGTATCGTTTCATCAAACATTCAGCTTCCTGCTCTGAAAGGCCAATTGATTCACCCAGCTATCATGCTGGATAGGCCTAACACTATCGTAGCTGACCTGTTTAATCAGTGACGTTGACGTCAATTTGTCTTGTTTTCTACGTACCCATTTTCACCTATCTCTGGCACCAATCGACTGGGAAATACGCAGGCTAACATTAAATGTTACTGAGCAAAAACAAAATGATCTGACATATTTGAATACAAAGAACGGATGAACAGGATTGTGCTAGGCATCTAAGAGGAGACATACTTTTCTGTTTTGTAAAGCCAGTCATGATGAGGTAGAGGCCGGATGGCCTTGGGATATACGAGCAGTGGCATCTTTCCGGGGGGGGGGGCATGGGGGCAACTCAATCGAATGGCAAAAAAAAAAAAAAAAAAAAAAAGAGAGAGAGAGAGAGTAAAAGGGAAGGAAAAGGAGAGGGTAAAAATGATATAAGTAAATGTTAGGATTCCTTCCTACACCTCCTAATCGATTTTTTTTTTTAATTCACCGAGTTGAACCAGTCCCCCCGCCCATGATGCCTACGCTTGATTCAATAGCTGAACCCGCACTACGCCATTGCATACGAATACACTCATTGATCATTCCTGACACAAAAGTATTCCACTATTTCACCTCATATTAGGAAAACTCGTATGAGAGGGAGCGTAGCGACCAAGCTTGAGGATCTTTCAATTTGTAGTACCAAAACTTTTATTTTAAAGTACGGTACCGGTACATGTACTACATGAATTGACATGATTTGATGCGTAGTGCTAGGTCATTATTTTAGACAAGCTTTTCGTGGTTATTTTTGTTCGAAACTGCAGGGGGCGATCTTTTAGGAAAATTGAGCATGGTAATGTAGCCCCCCCCCCCCCCACTCCTGGGTTCGCCCCCCCCCCCCCTCCCCCGGCCTTGTTAGATGTATTCTTTCTAGTATACATGTACTATTAATACATGGTTGGGAGTGCGTTAGTGCGATCCGGCAACACAAAGGTTTTTATCATGGTGTACTAACGCACGAGGCGTAGCCGAGTGTGTTAGACACCACGATAAAGACCTGCGTGTTGCTGGATCGCACTAACGCACGAACTCACAGCCATGTATTAATAGTTTTATAAAACGGGTCTACAATCTTAGTGTTTTCTTACAATCTTAGTGTTTGATCCGGATTAGCCGTGCGTTAGTACTTTTTTTTTGCACGGTCACGTGGTGTTATTTGACCAATCAGGTTGGCTACATTCTTGAACCCGTTTTATAACACTTGTTAACACATAGTCAAATAGTTTATCTGTCTATATTATGGAATACAGTGGAAACTCACTATAACGAGGAACTTGGGACCATGAAAATTACCTTCTTATACAATGTACAGTATCAGGAATGTCTTTATATCAGGGTTAAAAAAAAAAAAAGAACATAAAGGCCTTGGACCAGCACACTTACCTTGTTATATCAGGAATCTCGTTGTATCGGAGCTCTTTTCACGAGTTTCCACTGTATTAGTTTTCTCGGTAGAGATGGGGATCATCGACATCGGTATTCTGATTCATTATGCGAGGGAACGTAGCGGCCGAGCGAGAAAAAATGTTCTCCAGCCTCTTCCAGATCGGTGAAAATACCCCACTCCCGAAAGACTGAAAATACCGATTCTTTGAAAGTATATTATTTCAGAATGGAGCATTAATCTTTCTCCAGAATTCTTTGCCAGTTATCTCTATTATGTGTCTATTTGATAATCTCCGGTGTAAGTCTCCCAATTTGTATGTAAATCTCCCTGAGCAGCGAATGCTTGCGAACGTATAGCAAATTTAGGATTCGTCAGGGTTCGTAAACGATTGCAAAAAAGTTCGCAAACAATTTTTATTGTCGCAAATAGTTTTTTTTCGCAAAGAAAATTTTGCGTATTTATTTTTCCGCAAAAAGTTGCAAGCGTTTGCAAAACAGTCGTAAGCCTTTCGAAATGGCTGTAAGACGTGTCGCTAAAGTTCGTTTAGATTCGCCAATGCTAGCGACCACATGACCTTGATTCCTCTATCAAATCGACCCATTGAGACCATTTAGTGGTCAGGAGCTGGTCTAGAGGTATATCCTCTTTGGGCAGCTCTTTGTATTCGCCTACAAACTGACTCTGATCGGACCAAGGTTCGAATCTCAGTCACGTGTTTCGGATGGTGACGTTAAAGGTATTTGATTGATACTTCTTTTTTTCCAATGATCTTTATTTTGATTCCACTCATTGTAAAGTGCTGCTGCCCTTGATGACAGATACACGTCTGTCAAAACTCAGTTATACACACATACACCCCCCCCCCCCACACACACACACACACACACACACGCATATGCCATTCTCTTCTGTTGCACGATAGCTGCAGCAGCAACAAGGCAAAACAATTCAAGGGCAGCAGCACGTTGGGCCTCTTCCTGGCAGAAATTCATTTCCATTTTCTAGAAATACATCTTAAAAAGGCAAGCCTTTTGAGATTTATCTTCGCCGGTGGTCAGAAGAAATCTGAAGGTTTGCTCACCCTGTTTATAGGGTTGGATCCATAGATTCGCTTGACTCTTTACATGAGTTAGCAAAAGGTCCCACACGTTCACAAACAGTGGCAAAGGATTGGCAAATAGTTGTTAATCTTCGCAAAAAACTGTCGCTAACATTTGCTTACAGTCGCTCATAGTCGCAATCTGTCTTTCGCAAACATTCACACGAAAGAATAGAGATATTAGATTTCCAACTCCCTTTTCTTCTTCTTTACCTCTACATTTCCAGTCAAAGTCAAATTTATTTTCTATTCATTTCCTACAACCCACTGATGTAATGAAAAAAATAAATTGACAAATAACAAGTTCAGTCATATATCATTTGTGGATCATTCATAAATATCACTTTAATCTATAAAATGAAAAATAAATGTAATATCAATATAATACTTACAATAACATCGAGAGAAATATACACACACTTATGTTTAGACAAATTATATAATACACTTACACATTTGCAGTTAAAGAAGTGTCATTGGTCCATCCTTGAACTTGCGTGAGAAAATGAAATGTTCGTGTTATTATATATATAATTCACCTGAACTTGTCTATATGTGTAATTAATATCTCCAAACTGAAGATGATAACCAATCGGTGCATAGTAATCTAATGCATGAAGTACGAACAATGCGAGGGTGCACTGTACAGTGATATAAAAATCAACTATTAAACCAAACTTTATTCAAATTGGCCGCTTCGTAATTAGAATTACTTTCTAATACCTTATTATTAACGCTTCTAAAAAGGTGCGGTAGACGAGATAATTATTGACCCAAAACAGTTAGTGTGGGTGGGTGGTGGGGAGCCTGAAGACAAGCTAAAGAATTGTCCGAAAATGTACAATTCACTTAAAATTTCATTAATTTTTTTCTGACCGCACATCGGAAAGTTTGAATACCGTTATAATAAATATCTGTAATCAGTATCTCGACAAAGCTTTAATTCCGACAAAAATGTTTACTTGAGTTGACCTGTATGTTGACATTTGATATTTCATGAGAATTTATTTAAAGATGTGGATGAATAATGAACTCGGCCTACACCGGTGAATGTTTTACACCTTATTATCTAAGGTATGTGATCCTTGATAACTGCTAACATAAGATAATTTGACCGCAAACTATATTTATAATCAATGTCTTATTTCAAGGCGTCAGTAAAACATTAAAAATAAAACCTCACAATTCATCATCAACATACATCATTCACATCACAAAATCAATATGAATACATTTAGTACTTTAGGTATCGAAATCTGCATAACGTCAGAAAAATTGTCAGTAATTGAACTGCAATAATATAAAAAAAAAAAAACTTTCCGCGTAATGTTCTCTGTTCGCAATATCATTACCCACAACAACAAATTTAATTGTGAAATTTGGAACAAAACAGTTAAATGTGTACATATTATATGACAGTTTATCTTTGATAAAAACCATTTAGTAAAAAAAAAAAATGTATTGATACATACAGTAGATGGTGAAAAATTACGAATTTCAATTGGGCAAAGTAGACGACATGACAAATACCAAAGTGCATGTAAAAGCATCTGATGGTGACTGGCACAGACGTGTACCAATTTCGCATCAGGCATGAATACATACATGTTTTGTTTTTAAATCTAAAATAAATACAGCTGTGAGAAATAAATGTACATGTACTTCATTTTTCAATGAAAAGCATGTAAAGGTTTTGCTGCCATGGCAACAAAACAGTCACATGCAATAAAAGAAATCGCAAACCTATAATTCCTCGGTGTCGCCAATTTGATGATAACCATACTATTGTCTACTTAGGATCACAAATATACTGCATTCGATGAAGAGGTTGTTTGTCGGTAAGTATAACGCTCGACCTTTCCAGCATGAACATTTCATCAATATCACATGCGTCAGTAATGTGGTATGATGCTACGGATATCCTCAGAACACCCCTCTCAGTTCTGTAAGTAATGTCATGACATGATTTGGCTCGTGCAGTGTCGATGAGCTTTACAAATTATGCGGATGGAGTAGGGGTAGAAACATGTCTCCATCGATTCAATGATAATCGGCTACAAGTGAATATGATACTCCCAAAGAGAACTTATCCAAATCAGAAGGAAAACTGGATATAGACCCAAAAAATCTATGAGATGCATAGATTCTGGAGGGCAGAAGTAATCAAGATAAACAAAATGAAAAGAAAATTTATAATCCACAAGTAAAATTTCTCCTCAATAGTCTGATAGTAGATATTGGGTGGACTTATTAAATTGTTGTAATGAATTTTCAAAAGTAAAGAAATATCCTATAGACGATTGTATGAATTTCCTAAGACATGACGTACGTGTTAGATTTTGTAAGGAGCGAGGATCACAGATGTGAGACATTAACACACGTTTCTCCTTGAATATTTCGTGTGTTTGGAGCCAGGTAGGCGTTAACTCATTTGCTTTAGAGTTAGTGCCCTTCTGGCTCTCAACAGACGATTTAGAATCAAGCATGTGAGCGTGACACTTTGAAAAAGTGACAATCATGTATAAAAACGTATTTGCTACACTTCAAATGATCTTAAAGCAAAACAATATTCAATAAAGTTTTGTCGTTTGTCCTCATGTTTAAGTATGATTGGAATGTACGCCAGTTATGATTTTAAAAAAAATATATACATGTATACTCCACGCCAAAAACGATTAGGTGAAAAAAATGTTACAAATTTGTTTTCTTACAGCCATCATCTTGCAGAAATATTCCGTGACAATATTTTTTATCAGTGATCAAAACAACAAAAAAAGAAAATATATTAACTTTATGCCTTTTAGTTATGTGTCAACCACACTGGAAATCAATTCCAGTTTCTTTGCTGCATCCAATGTTCATTTCTTGGCTATATTTCACCCCAGTCTTCTTACAATCATATCTCACCAAATATTTACACAATACGACATCCAGTATAACTCCTTTTTATTAAATACAGCTTAGTCTCTTTCTTCGTACAAACATCTCATCGTACTGTTCTGCATACGTTCATAATCAAACACCAATACCCCAGCAAGCATAAAATGAATACACGTCTCTCAACATGCCGAAGGGTCTCCCGTAATGCACAGGAAATGAATGCGTCGTACAGAGCGTTGAGCCAGATGATGTCTCCTTCACACTTTCGGGAATATCACCAAGGTACCCACGCACAACGTGCATCTTTTTCCATACTGAGGATAAATTGATGTCCAATGTCTGGTAGCTTTCTAATCTTTGGATTCCATCGGCTAGCAGCCTCGTGCAAAAGGGTACAACTTATCACCAGATACACATGCCGGGAAATCTCCAAATCGAATACAGTGTCCTTGTCGGAGTACGGTGGTTCGGTATTCGAAACTGCATGCCGATCGCTGTGACGATCTTGACGATGATGATGTTCCTGAAGAGGATGGTGATGGTGAGCGCTTGGTCCGATGGGCCTCTCTCAAAGCAGATTTGAGCAGTTTCGTCAAATCCTGGAAAAATTAGAAAAATGAGGAGAGGAAGGTTAAGCATAAATATACTGAAAGAAGAGAATATGTGTCAATGTGCTTCATGGTTCTATATTTCAGTTGCAAATTTTGGAACAGTTCCTTTTCCTTCAATTATATTGCAGAAGGTTGTACAACATTATGCTCAGGCGACAATCGTTCAACGGTCAATATCCTTTATCAAATTCTTAATGGAGAAACAAGTGGTTGTGGAGACCGTGCTTCAACCCTGGACCAAATACTATACCCAACCATAACCCTATATCTAACCTAAAACCCAATTGTAACCCTAACCCTAACCATGTATCTTTCACGAAATAAGGGGGGGGGGCGATAGTTGTTGGAGTATATGTTTGAGCACCTAGCAGTATTGACAAGTTTCTTATTGCCTCGTGAAAGGTAGATTTATTTCTATCATTCTCCTGGCACAAACACATGGTGGTCTTACGTTATTATCACAGGAAGGATGTCAGAGCAGACGGTCAGTTAAATCGCCAACTGCTCACTAAATGACTAACACCGTTTAGGTGCAATGAACAATTAGTCACCGCAGTCAATGAAAAGTGCATTCCAAGGACTAATCATCTACTCTGAGGACATCGCACGTACACACTTAGAATCTGTCCATCTTGGGCACAACTGACGAATGTTACACGTATCACCCTATAACGAACATGTCAAATGTACCTTCAATCAATGATTTTTTATTTATTTTTTGTTGTTGTTGTTGTTGAAAAATACAGCATGAATGATTTGATATAAATATTTCGCATTCAATACGCATATATTTAGACATGTGAACACAAACTGTCTTTTCTACAAATAGAAAAAAAAAAAATCTTTGCTGTAATTTGGGGTGAACTCTCCAACACCCCCGAAAATGCACGTGACACATTCATACAAATGTGGAAAGAATCATATCTGTATTTCAGAAGTGAGAGCAATTTCCTATAACCGAACAGGCGGGACGACATTTCCGGGCAATCTAAATGGTTGTTCAACTAAAGAAACGATATGGTTGGAATTTCCATACCGTCTCCCCTTTCACTGTATTTCATCACTTCGAAGAAATTCTACAAACCCCTACACATACAATTTTGGAACGATGACAAAATGGAAGGGTATAAACTCGTCCTGAACTTTCACCAAGAAAGCAAGACATGCCAAGGAGAAGTAAACAGTGAATGAAGAAGACAAAAATTGACAGACACCGGCGGAATGCTGTCTCGGTAACATACCGATTCGTTCAAACCACACCCAGTCACACGATGAAAACGCACTAAATCTCGGGTTGGGATCTCCCCAGGGACCCAGACATTTTTTAACATCATGCACAACCCTCACATTTTCCGGACCAAAATCAAGCATAAGTGACTGTTCGCATTACTTTCAAGACGTACGTTATTCAACGATCGTATACGTGCCATTTTCTTGTCGTTCGTACTCTTTATATTGGTTATCCTGTGACTATAATATGTAAAGTGGCTTAGAATAATACACAACGGAATCCCGCCTCGAAACACCATGACAAGTATCAGAAGACTAAAACAAATTTCCCAATAGTGCAAGTTATCCAATGCTTCGATGTAGATCTATCGACATGAACGGTACAGGTGGTTCATTCAAGTTCAACTACCAATCCATGACTGTCCCAAGCGTCACAACTAACGTCATCTTGAGCACGTGGGACTATCACTGAGAGGCCCAAGGGTAGTTATTACCACAAGTCCGGTAAAACGTCCCTGGAGGACGGCTGAAAGACAAACTAATACTTGGCTTACATCGAACACGTGACATTCCTATGGTAACAACGAAGAGGGTGTAATTACCTTTGAAATATAAACAAACTTATTTTTACAGGCATCACTCAGGAACAAATTCTGAAAGTGAACAATCTTCACGTTTCATTCCATGCAGTAAAACATGAAAATGAAGTGAGTATGTTTCATTAGTTGCAGAATAAAAACACCAAAGTACCAAATATTCTAAGTCTCCAGTCACGATAAATCATCTGAATTTTAACTAGGTGGGGTGCATAGCTATTATCTCTTAATGATGTATTAATGTGATGTTGCTTACGATCCACTTTTTTTTTCATGATTTGAAAAAGAAATAACAAAAAAGGGATTAAAAAAAAAAGTTGTGGACAGGCCTCTTGATGCGAGGTAACGGATGTTATCCTCAACTTATCTCTTGCCGCTAGTGGCACATTCTTTACATCTAAATCAACAATGTTAAACTATTTAGATCACCAGACAGTCAAGTACGTCTCCTCCAGAATGTTCTTCCCATGACGAGAAACTGTTGACAAACAGAACAAATGGCTCTAGTCATGTACGCTTTTGATTCGTCACACATCAGTCCTTGAGGACACATCATTATACACGAAGGTAAAAAGAAAATCACATCTTTTGGCTTTCAAAACACTAGTAACCATCTCACGTAAGTGGAGGAAAGCATGTCCTAAAGAAAGGTCTTCGTCACAGTTCCGCAAAGGCATCCCCAATTGATGATGATGACCGGTAGAAAGACTCATCTCTTCTGGAAGCGCGGTGTCGATGGATTCTTCGCAGTGTCATCCCCAGTCACAGGTGATTGACCGGAGCAAGGAGTTATCTGTGATAACTCCTTGACCGGAGTGACCGAAATAGATCTACTTGTAAACACATCTTCCCATTTCTTCAAGAATCATGCGAAAGTTGACTGAGCTATTTTTTAACGGGAACTGTGCCTCTTTGATTCATTCCTCCGAATTTCATTGATCAATCATGGTGGTAGGTTCCGTGAATCAACAATCGGATAATTTTCATCCCTCCTGATATCGGAAGAAAATGTAATAGCATTTGATAAAACATTTAAACACAAATATTTTTGACTAAGTGTCTGTCTGTCTGAATAGTAATACAGAAAGTAAAATCGAAAATACAGCCTATTGCGAGCTTTCTAGTCAGAGGAAATGCTAAATCGGCTCCGAGTCGTAGTGACGTCAGAGCATTCCCACGAATGTCTATGATTTGAAACAAATTTGGTTCTTTTTCCGGGTATAAGCCTGACAGCACACCAAAACCTGGTTTTGTATTCATGTTATACTTCAGAACCTGAATCAAATACCCATATTGTGGAGGCAAGATGGCTCAGTGGTAGGGCAGTGATCTCGTACTGGAGGGCTTAAAGCCGTCGGTCCCCTGGTTGCTTACTTACAAGCATACAATGCTTTCTTAGCAGTCGGTAAAATGGGGTAAAATAAACCGTCAAGCCTGTTCAAACCTGTTCATTTAAGGCTATTGCGATTTATTTCCAAAATCGGATCGCAGTCGGCTCTAGTCACACCGACAAACCAACTCCACACTGATTCCAAACGGACCGATTCTTTTCATTCGGGGTAAAGTAATTTCTTGTTCGTTCTGTTATCGGTCTCGCTGGTCATGCTGGTGTGACTGGAGTATTAAGGATTTGAAATGACAAGCATGAAATCATCCCTCATCATGTGACGAATGTTTGTCTGGGAGCTCGATCTTTTCGTCCTTTTAATTACACTTTCTTCCGCTTCATAGCAAGCAAGGTTCACCATTCGCAAATGATTCGTGGCCTAATAAATCGTGTGATTCACAACAAGGGATACCCTCATTTCATTGTGAGATAACTGTCACTTGCTCCCTTACCCTTAGCTCGGATATCTCGAAAATTTTAGGAGATAATTCAATGATTAACTGAGTAACTATGTACATTTCTATAACCATACGCAAATTCCATTTACTAGATTGTGTAGTCATAGTTATTTTTTTTAATGCGAAAGTTTATGCACTTCGGTCATTTTATTCTTTATATAATTTGATTAGCATATGTTCACATACCAAAAACATTTATTCTAGAAATAAACCATCAATTATCTAAAACCATTATTTAAAACATTTTCTGTCAAACCGTGCACCAAGAAAAAAAAATCTCATCGGTAGTAATCGGGCAGCAGCTTACTAATGGGGTCTTTTTATACAGAAAGGGAAAATCAAAAGAAAGCTCTTCTGACGAGAATATGTTTGGGGCTTGCTAAGACTGTACATGAGCTGGTTCAGTCATTCTTCTTATGGGGGGGGGGGGGGGGGGGGGGGTGCAAAAATGACGTCAATCTCGTAGGGACAATATTCCTCAAAGAGTACGAACATTATTTGAAACAGATGCTTTTTTTGTAGGAATGATAATTCTAAACATAATCATGTCCATCAACATTAAGAATGTTTTAGTAACCTTGCTATGAACTTAATATGTCCTACTTTCATCTCACCTTTCCTCTGACAAAATTTAAAACATACTAGTAGTGTGTTTACAATATGAACTCTGCGAGTAGCTTGAATTCTAGCGAAAAAAATGTTTGTCAGCTTTCTCTTTATTTTTATCCCCATTCAAATATCATAGTAACAATGTACAGTGAAAACGATTGTTCTTAAACTACGTTTTAATATTCCAAAATATTACAAGAAATAGTTTTCAACTTTAGACCAAATTCTGATGCCACGTGTTCGCGTAGTCCCATTTATCCATAATCATCTGTGTCGATTTTATACACTGATATACCTCAATTCTAGAAATATCCTTAAATCATTTATTAAAAAAAAAATGAAGAAAAGCCTTGAGAACAAAAAGGTGAGGTGGGATTAAAAGAATGAGACGATTCGCGTGGTACGAAGTTACGGAGGTTTAAACGAACTTATGTTGGAATACAATTAGGCGAACGCTTTGCGTGATGAGGTTAAGAATAACCACCAGATTAAGAACAGGGTTCTCTGATCGAATTAATTACACCAATGAATAAAGTGATCTTGCCAAATGCCACAAGCCAGACAGAGTCAGATCAGACAACCTTCTAAGTGATCCCATCCGTCGGTCGAGTAATGAAAACACATTATTATATCATTTACCTCGTTTTATCGAAAGAGATAGAAATTGGAGATACCAATAGGTTGAAGCTGTCAATCGCTATTCGCTTTTGCATCGTGACACAATTACCAATGAAGGCTTGGATAAAACAAGGTAGATATTGATATGTAGGCCGGGAATTAGGGTTTTCAGGTCGAGTATATTAGTATCCTGGCAAGAGCTCAGGCATCACTTTTCAGTCACATGGACATGATGGAAGTAAAAGCTGGGTTCACTCAACATCACGTAATGCTTCCCCAGACATGCATGCTAGACCTTCTCAGTCGCATCCTGATGATGGAAACAAAAAATGCTAACATAGCTCTCTATTATACGGCCAATGATTTTATGAAAACAATATCTAATCATATCTGAAAAAAAATCCTTCCGCTTTTATTTCTCATATGCGATCCAATTTTGAAACAGCAAGAGACAATGATATTTAAAACGAGTTAGAGACATCAAAGATACCATTACGCTGCAAAGACATCTCCCATCCCCTCCCTCTTTGATCGCTCTATTGACTGCTTGAATATCAGCTAACCAATTTCAATATCCTACAGCAATGACGAAGTCCGTTTTTTTTTTGTTTTTTTTTTTTTCACTTTTCGTTAAGTTTTCAAGCTGCTTTGATTTGTATTTTTCTTATATTTTTCTTGTCTAATACTTTTCTAGCTTTCTCTTTTCATGTTACACGAATAGAACCCGTGGGATGTATACTGTTTGATTTTCCAATAAAAATGTGCCAGTGTTTTTTAATAAAGAACAAATCAGAGAACCGTGGGAGGCGAATAATAACATTTCTGCAACGTATCTAGGTCAAAGAGAGGGTCGAGTTCTAGTAAAGGTGAAAAATGATAATGAAGCTTTCTCATTTTTCATATTGAAGACGTTCATAGTGCTACGATATCATACTAAAACAATTGCTCTTGACATGCCTTTACATTCCGAATATGACCCAAAAATTGTTTTAAAACGTGAACCAAATTTTGATGCCCCATACGCCCATATCCGTGTGAAGGGGTCTTTCTTTGTATGTGATTTTTCAGCAAGATTGTTATCAGTTTGATGATTCCAAAATCTCACAATCCCAAAATACTCTTATGAAAGTCATTTTTATTCAAAAAATAAAGACAAGTTTTATTTAAAATGCAACTGCATTACCACTACTCAATTTTACATTTTAATATTGCGTATATGTATCTTCCCTTTTTTAGGACGAAAGAGCACTAAAAAATTAATAGCTATGGTTCAAAACGTTTCAGTCAGTACTCTGGATATTTTCAGGTTTAATAGCAGCCCTTTTCAGGCCTGCCCCGTTACGAACCTCTGCATACTATAAACATTTAAATGGTATTAATTTTGATATACAGTATGTATACGCTAACGCCACAAATTAATTCATTTGTATAGTTTTAAAGTGATATTAATACATGTAGTAATTTACAGATTTCGATTATTTCAGATCATTCCTGTTAGTTGAAAGAGACAGCAATGTAATAAAAATGCTAGCAATTATCTATTGATATAAAGATATAATTCATCTTTGTTCCAAATATCAGGAGAGATTGTTCAAAGTGTATATGTATTCTTGGGCCCCATTTCATAAAACTTGTTATCAATAACATGCGACAAAAATTGTTATAAGCTACTGAAATCATTGAATCTGATTGGATGAGAGCGAATATGTCATAGAAATGAGGTTTATTAGTGATAACAAGTTTCATGAGACAGGGCCCTGGTGTTTTTCCACCCCACCAAGTCCAAACATCCATTTCCGTATTAAAAAGGCGTCTGCTGAGAGCAAGAAGGTGGCTAACTCTGTATCAAGTTTAATGATTTAACGTCTTTCGGGCTCTCGGCAGAAGTTTGTAAATTTATAATTACTGCAAAGAATACTCACGCTATTATTTTCCAAAAGGTGCTGCATGTTTGGAATGATGATAAATGGAGTATTGTCCTCATCTAGAGCGATGATTTTAAACCCACGTGGTATCTCGATTGCACTGCCATCTTGAATTAAAGGGAGAGAAGGCGATGTAATGTTCTCCGACACGAAATCATGCTCGACGTTTTCAACCTGGTTGACGTTTTCAACTTGATTGTGGTGATTATGTGAGGAAGTTGCCGATGAGGAGGAGGAGGAGGAGGAGGTCGAATCTGATGATGATGGCTGATGATCACCTCCTCGTCTGTCCACTGACATCGAGCCTCGATGTCTGGCGATGCCGGCTGAGGCGAGGTTGATTGCAGGGAGGATGAGGACTGTTCCGATGCTGATGAGTAACCATTGACAACGCATGGTGGTCGACATCATTGTGGATAATCTTTGAGAAGCTATCCCGGGTTCGTGAGACAGGTTTTAAATATCTTCCTGGTGTATCCAAGGCGCTCTGTATGTCATGACACAAAGAGAAAAATAAGTGTGAATTTAATCGTTTTTATTGTTAAAGTTTCATTATAAAATAAGCTCACTTATTTTTAAATAAGCATCAAGAAAACCATCATTATTTTGAAGACACGTCCCAGATTGCTGACCTAGATTACTAACAGCAGATAGAAAATAATGAAAAAATGGGTGCACATTACAGGATTCATCACCAGTAAATTGCCATAATTCCATTAAAAGCAGAGAAATGTGAGGAACAGATTAGTGAAAGTTTAAGCAAAATCGGAGAAGAAATAAGAAAGTTATGGATGTTTGAAGTTGTAATCAATCAAACACAAATTGGCAACTTAAGTGACATATCTTGCCAGCTCCCCTCCCATTAGGTCTGTACAGAATATTTCAGAGATTTTCATTTGCTTAGTCGTTCGTTGAAGAAGGAAATTCAAGGAATGGATTTGTTTCATACAGGTTTTGTGTAAAACAGTCCATGTGCAATTATATATCTAGGTTGCATGTATGATTAAATATTTTTTTTAGAAACGGCGGAAATTTATGAGATTTTATTTTAGTACAAGGCAAATAGGAGAGGAGCTCGGAAGATACGTCACAGAGTTGCCACTTTGTGTTTCATTGATTACAACTTCAAATATTCATAAATTTCTTATTTAATATCGGATTTTGCTCAAATTTCCATTGATCTGTTTCCTGTTTTTTTTTCCTTTAAAATCAACTTGATATCAGAGTAGACTTCCCCTTTAATTGTTATGGGAAGTTATCATGCGTATATATCTGGGTGGGACACTTCACAGTCCATGCCTATACACAATGTCATAGAAATATTAGCTTCATGACTAAAATAAACCACCACTGAATCATACTGACAAAGCCCGTTTACCAGAAAATCAGTTTTGTGAAATTTGAACAGAAAGCATTCCAATCGTAACACTGTCTTATTTTCTCTTTCATCATTTTTTCCCTCAGTGTTGAATGGAATTGGTAGGGCTTCTCTTTTAGAGTGTGAAAAGTTTTGGTAACACGTGAGAACTTTTCATCTTCTCACCGGGGAGGGCAGACAGTAATCCAGGCAGAAGTGGTTGACATTGTTCCCAACACAAAATGCGTCCCGACGATGAACTCGCCCGATCAATCACGAGAGTGTTGATATGGTATTTTTAGATGTGGTTACATATTTTGGGATTGGAAAGGGGCACGAGTGACGACCTCAAAAACGCCACCTTGTCGTGAGATTTGACAAACCCTAAGCATGAAGCCATCATGCTCTGAACAACACTGCAGGAGTCAAGTCGATGATCGCGCTTCTCTACAGGTGGTTAGATGTTGCAGTCGCATGGGTTTTCAACTCTTTTAAGTTGTCTATTCAAACAGTATTTTATAACTATGTTCATGTTCCTGACCTTATGAAAAAGGTGCCTCATATATTTATGTCAGCTGCTTGGCAAAACTGAACATGAACTTGGGCAATTTTAGAAACTAAAGAGCCATTTGTCAATTCTTATGATCATTCTTCAAAAAGACACAAGAAAATGACCCAAAATCGGATAGTGAAATATTTGCACGAACAGGAGCCCACATGCATGCGATGGATCGAAGCGAGCGATCTTTGGCGAGCTTCGGGGGTCTTTGAGGGCAGGGGTATTCCCGAGTTTAAAAGAAATTGGTAGTATAGAAACTGTAAGTTAAACTGTTAAAGCCTACGGCGATTTGAACCCCCAAACGGCAAGTCATACTTACCGCGCTCATTATAACTGACCCTTCTTCTTTTGAATGGGGGGGGGGGGGGGGGGCGGTGAAACCTAGGCAATACTGAATAAGTACTAGACAGAATTTTCTAATGATAATAGTTCCTATTCAAAATATATAGCTGGCCCTTTAATTGTTATGACTAGAACTACTCACACAATGCCATTTTATGGAACAAATTGACAAAGCACCCTTTTACTACCACTTTCCTAACTCATGGCGGGTTAATTCAACTGAATGTGTTGCATCTCATGAATACATGTCAATAACCCTGTGACGTGTACCTCAGCTCGTTAGCACTAATTCTCACTAATTCCTCTGGGATGATTCAAGTAATCGCCTTCCTCTGCATGCTAAGAATGCTGGGTGTCTGTCGGAAACAGTTGGGTTCGACTGGCACTGACATATTCTACTTTTCTTCTATAGGCACAACTTGTCCGTGCAATGTCTAATCGATATTTTCAAAGAAGATATCCCCCCCCCCCCAAAAAAAGAGGAAAAACACGACAAGCCTATTTATTGTATATAAATATGTATATCGTTGAGGGGGATTAAAGGGGGGGGGGGACTTTTCGTGACTGTAGATACAGAACTACGCCACAGATTAAGAACAACCTTGCAAAAACGTTAATACCTCAACCGGGATTTCCAAAAGAGTGCAGATATAAATAGCAGATTATGACAATATGATACGGGTATCTATGTCCAGGGTAACTTAGTTAATAGTTAATAATGGAAATCCAATCCTGAAGGCTACGGAAGCGTTTCGACAATCATCTTGTAATGTTGAACTTGGACAAGAGCCAAAGAAGGGGAAGTGGGAAGGACCTCAATCTAACCTGTCTCTAAATCGAATGAAAATGACATAACCTTTGATTTTTGGTATAGATTATCAGGAAAAAAATCGGTGAACATTGGCCTGGGAAAAACTGCGTAAACCTCACTCCAATGATGCCAACCCGTTGCGATAAACATGATAAAATCAAAATCAAATGAAGCCTTCATTCTTAAAGATAAAAAAATATCCAAAATAAAATACTTTCAAAACGTTGTAAACTTCGCCCGCTTACAGCTTTCGCTCTGATCACTTCATCACCTCTCTCTAACTGCAGACTCAATTTTCAAATTGATTCAAATTGATTTCAAACAATTAATGTGGCCATAAAGTTAAGCAATCCATTCAACGATTTAATCTACTAATAATTGTTTCTGGCATTGTTGACGACATAAATGGTCTTAAACTCTTAATGAGAAAAAAAAAGCCTGACAAATCATCTATTGATCTACATCCATAGAAGATACCATACAAAAACGCAAACACACACGCACAAACTAACGCACATTCGCCCCTGCCGCCATAATTGCTCAGCTTACGTCACAAGAGAGATTAATTAATGCTCAATCATCCCCTTGCTATAATCCACGTATTAACCTCCATACCCGTGCCAAACAAAACGAAGGGTTTCATTTCGAATAACCTACCTGAATAACCTCTCTCCATTTCGGGGAAACTATTTCATGATATTGGCGTCGACAGCCAACAGTTATTGGCGACGACCAACAGTGATCAAATTGAAGATGTCAAATTTGATTGCCAGCAATAATTTCAAATCATAAACCGATTTGTGAAAATAGCAGGTACGGTTACCACCAATCGACATAGATAGCATGCACAGTTTATAAACTATCAACGACTGGAGTCAGATACATGACCATTAAAGGTATTATTTACATTCTTAGCCACGAAGCAACAATTAATTCAAGTTTTAAGTCTAACAAACTCCAATCCCTTCAACATAATTATGAGTGAAATACAAATGTATATACTTATAATACGTAATATGCAATTAGTAATATGTGTATGAAACTATGAATCATGGTCCTTCTTTTCTCTCTGCATTGGCCAAACAGACGAACAAAACGGAGGAAAACACAAGAGACATTTTTTCTTATTTGATTTACTTGACAATTTGTAAATTTTTCCTCCAGCATTTTACGACAGATTAATCATTTTCAGTAAAAAAAAATAAAAAATAAATAAAATTATGTTACAACAGTATCTTTAAGTTTAAGCCTTTTAACAAGGTCTTTATTTCTCGAAGGCTTGACACCGTGGGTGCATGTACGTGCTGTCATTTTATCTAATTGCAGCATCGGAGCGCCAGATCGTGGCCAAACTGTCTATTGAGCATACTTATTTTTATACATGTCTTCATTGTTATTCTGACCCGACATACATATTCCCCGAAATACATGTACTATGTCATTTCTCTCCTCAAGTTGTCTGCGGGTTAGAATAAAGATCATGCGTAATGACTATATACCATCGTTTTGGAGGCATTTGATTTCGATGGTATGATGGTTTATATTTCCTGACTACTGAAAAAGCATGTGCCTGATTGTAATAAGTCAGAAATCAGGAGACCGACGGCTTTAAGTCCTCTCCTGGGGACTTGGTAATGATGAATAATACCTTACCAAAGGGCACTTTGTTTCGAGCCCGGGTCCCCCCCCCCCCCTTCAATTACGAGACCACTGCTCTATACCAAAGAGCCTTCTTTATTGCTTTATAAATCCTATATTATCTCGAGGATGTGATTACAATAAACTAACATAAATACAATAATTTAGACCAATGATATATTATTAGTATTGTTGTTGTTATTATTATCATTATTAAGAAAAGCTTATCAAGTGTATCCCATAAGACACTCCTAATCAAAGTTCAGAAATAGACACAAAACGATGAATAGTGTAGCCCAAGCAATAATATGCAAATTAATGAATAATATCGGTTCCCTTATTTAGAAAGTTCAGCACTTTCGGACGCAATGGCATAGCATGGGAAGGGGCATGTCCCCCCCCCCCCCATTCTCTCTCTCTCTCTCTTTCTCTCCCTCTCTTTCAATACATCTTACGTCTCTGCATACTATTTACTAAAGGCTATCAATGTCAGATTACAATAATTATACGGGTTCTCAATGTGCCTCGCTTTAACATCTCTATAAACATGATTAAGAAAAAAATTATAATTTCAATATTTCAAACCGTTTGAAATATATATATATATATATACATTATTTTCATTTAACGTTTTCATCTTCACATTATTGGGTAAATTACGTATTGATTTTTTCCCCCCTGCCATGTTTCGTTTTATTTTTGTTTTATTTATTTATTATTGGGCAGAAATCAATCCACTAATAATTTTATTCATTCTTGGCAAGATAATAATCCTTATCAATACACATGATACAATATTTTCTAATAATTTCATTGTTTCAAACTGTATGAAAAATATATATATATATTGCTTCCATTGAAAATTTTCATCATGTATTGGGTAAATTACGTATTGATTTGTTTCCCGCCATGTTTCGTTTTATTTCTATTTTATTTTATTTCATTCATTTTGGCGCAGAAATCAATCCACTGAAAATTTTACTCATTCTTGGCGAGAAAAATAAGCCCCCAAAAGAGCTCAAACAGTTTCCGGATTATTACTATGTACAAACTCGCATGAGGCTAACAAAGTCTGATATTAATAATATCAGATTTTTGGCCCCCGATAAATTTTCCTTCATATTTTACCTTCGCAGCCCAGCCAATCCCACCTGACGACACAGAATCGCCAAATATACTTCGTTCTAATTTCCTTACTTTTCGAGGGGGGGGGGGGGGGGTTGTGCATTGGGGTTTCGGCCAATTTCTTCCTCAGCACCAATGAACAAACTAGTTCGAACAAACGCAAATAAAAGAGTGTAATCCGACTGGAAAGAATGAAATAGCCACAATGATTGAACTGCATGGCTGAGGTGCTGTGGTCTAGTGGATAAGTCACCGGACTGCAGATCACAAGGTACGGGGTTCGAATCCCTGCCACATCACTAACGTTCTTTGGCAATACATTAATGATTTATCTATATTTGCCACTCTCAATAACAAACCTGTGTTATTTATAAATTCAAGTAGCAAGCTTAAAAGCAAATTAATGTCAAAATATGAAAGTAGAACTTAATTCATTCGTAAATATATGAAATCAAATATTAACACGATAAAAACTACTTTCGAAAAATAAACTCAAGGGTAATTTCAAAGGCCTATTGTAATGCCCATAGAAATCAGGTTCGGATTACGTAATACACCATTGTAATGTTCGCACATTTCTAAAGGTGATAGACAGGTCTATTGAAATTGCCTACAGTTGATTTTTCGAGAATAGTTTTTATCGTGTTTATTCGTAACCATTCGAGAAAAAAATATATACTTAAAAAGAATTTTAAAAACCATTCATTCGTTCCCAAGTCTATTTTCGATTATCCCTCCTAGTAATTCCTACCCGAGTCATACCTGCAAACTAACTCCACATCGATTCCAAACCGGAAAAAACTCAAATGAATAAATAAACTTAAACTTGAATGTAAGTTTTTTGGCGATCTGTTTTCGGGCTGGTGTGACAGGGGTTTGACTGCGGAGAACTTTAAGCCCGTGATTGCAATAACAAAGAGAAATATACCGCATTATATGCTTCAATGGATAAATATATCCCTTATCAATCAAAGATGGAAATACTCCACCATGATACTGGAAATTGCTTCTGATGTGAGGACTTACCCGATACGTGATGTCCACGTGTACCGGTCTACGGAACGATGCAAGATATATAACCACGTGGAGTATTGTTGACCAACAATACTACGACTACGAGCCAAAATAACCCAGATTGAGTCAAATCAAATTTCGCGTCCCAACTTCACTCCAAGATGATGCAGTTTTCTATGGAATTCTTTCCCTCTGAGTTTTGTGGTGTGATGAAGATGTCCAGGAAAACTGGGAGAAGGTGCTGCGAAATTGTTGACGGTACTTTGTGATCACAAAATACAGGTTTGCTCAACGAATTTGGAAGAAAATCTGACTGATACCGGCCGGTTGGGAGACGAATATATTAGTAATCGAGGAGGCGTGGCTACTAGTGTTCATTGACCCGCTCGGCTAAACGGCTAGCCAATGAGAGCACAGCGCGCGTAGTAATCGGTGATCACTGTCTGGACTGCCCATTCACAATATTTGTTTTGATGATGTCTGTAAATGCAGACAGTATTAAAATCGATCTACTCTTATAACAGCGAGGAGCTCCTTGATAACAGAGAGAGAGAGAGAGAGAGAGAGAGAGAGGGGAGGGGGGGGGGAGTCAGAGGGAGAGAAAGAGAGAGGGGTATAGAGCGAGGGAGGGGGTGAGAGAGAGAGAGAGAGAGAGAGGGAGAGAGAGAGATAGGGAGAGAAATAGAGAGAGAAGGTGAGAAAGGGGGGGGGGGGGGGGGGGATAACCAGAAACAGAAACATAGAGCTGAAGTTAAAGGGAGAGCTAGACCATTGTAAATGGGGGGTGTCGGACCAAAATTTGTAGATTGATAAGGTAAAAAATGGCAAATTTGTCGACGAGCGTAAACTAAAAGCTGGTCAAATTAGCTGACAAACCGTCCAAATTTTAATGGAGGGACTGTGACACCCCACCACATCCCCTCTAACGACGCCCTTAACGAAGAGTGATGGAGGAGAGAGGAAAAATGAAAGAGAAGAGCAGACAAGAAAAGACATGGAGCGTGACCGAAGGAGGGAGGGAGGGAGGGAGAGACTAAGAATGCAAGCAAACATTAGTGTAAAATACGTCTGAGCTAACGTAAACATTGGATCACATCCGAGACCCTTTCCTCTGTGAACCTATACTCCCCATGCACCAGCCATGGGAGTGACGTAGCTACAGGGTCGGCATGGGGGAACGGAGGCACGGGGGCACGGGGGCACGTGCCCGCCCCCCCCCCCCCCCTCCATAAAATGGCGAAAAGGAGGAAAGGAGGAAAAACACATGAGAAATTAAGGAATGGAGTGGGGGGGGGGAGAGAAAATGTAACGATGATGATAAAGACCCCCTCACACACGCTTCCCCTAATCGGAGGCCTTTTATCCTACTAAGGACCGCCCCCTTGATACCGGTGCTCCCTAAATGTCTGGACTCACGCTACAACAATACGTCCTGAGAAGCCTCGCAATGTTCAAGGTCATCTTTAAGGTTTTCATCTGTTTTCCTAGGCCACGAGACGCTCATGAAATCTTCATACTGTTCGTTCAACATCTGATATTACATCTTCGTGGAGATTTTCACAGAAAACGCGAATATCCCCCTGACTCTGCATTCGTTACCTCTATAGGTCCATTGTGTTGCACTCCTAATAATCAACCCGTTTGTTTCTTTTTTTTCTCATCATGTAGGCTTATAATGTTTAATATTAAAGCCCATCAACGTATATACTGAAATTAAAAAAGACGCCGTGTAAAATGTCTAGCACAAAAAGTGTTAAACTTTACCATATTTCCTGGTTGACCGGTAGCCAACACAAATTTGGTAATTTTTTACCCCGTGGCCTGGTTATTTCAAGCGCGTCTTCTCTACTCAAATTACAGAATTCCGGCTGAAAACTGAAACAATGCGATTATACACGGAAAATGTTTAACCAGGCGTTTTCTGTGTAGATGCTTATTTCGCTAATACCATTTCTGACATTTTTGGTTTGTTTTTTGTGTATTTTTTTTCTGACATTTTAGTTTCGTGAAAGGTGTCAAGTTTTCCACATGCAAACGACACTCCACTCCTTTGGTGGTGTATGATTGTGGAAAGTTTGCATGCTCTCATGTCAATTTCCTACCTCCTCAGTAATTGTGTTTGTAGTCGACAGAACCAAGGAGATTCAGTGATAACACTCTTTGAACCAAGAAGTTACGAAACCTTGTAACTCCTTGATTGAACTGATCATCATCATTTTTCTTTTTCCATTCGTCTCTCTCCCCGTCACAGTCATCCCTGTGCTATTTCTACCCCCCCCCTCCTCGATGACCGCACTGATACCCCCCCCCCCCTTGCATAACTTTTTTTTCTTTCCGTTCCCCTCCAGCATAAGCTTTAGTTCCTATAGTGTGGTGTTTCTTATTGAAAGCACCCAGACAGAATCACCTTCAACGACAAATGAGGGTTAATCCTTCGGATGCGTTTGTTCCCTCTACCCCCATTTTTTACCCCTCAAAGATTTCCGGTCACTCATTCCGATGACCTCATTTTCCTTCTCTTTTTCCTTTCTTTCAACTCTCAAGGGACATTTTACTACTACCACTCTGGGGTCACAAAATATAAACAAGGAATAGTACTGGCTGGCATGATGCCAAAACATTTCTGCCCATGGAAAGCGACGAGGTTACCTGTTTCCAGATCTGTGGGAAATTGTCGCCAATTCATTAAATAATAACAAAACATTCCCCTATCAAGATGTAATATAAATGTGTATCTCTGACTACGGACGTGCTAGAATGCTCTGAAGAACGACATTACGAGTGAAATCATACTTACAATGATTTATGATTTATATCGCAGGATAGTGCGAAATGCACATTTCAGTTCACTTGCATTGAAGCATTATTTTAATTTGAGATTAAACTGTCATCTTTTGCTTTCTTTGAAAACAAACGATAAGAATTATTTGGGTAAGAATTATTTGAGGAATTTACTCATGAGCAACTAACAGGTGGGTATCTATGATTTTCGCGGAATGTCTAGGTTTAGGAAATGTTCCAAAATGCAACTCAATTTCGGAAACTGATGACCTTGAACGTGAGAGTAGTATTTGCGATTATTTTTTTCTCTTCTCTTCTCTCTCTCCTCTCTCCCTCTCTCTCTCCTCTCTCTTTCTCTCTCTCTCTCTCTCTCTCTCTCTCTCTCTCTCTCTCCCCCCCCCCCCATTTCCTAAATTGTTGCCGATTGGTTTCGTCAAAAGAGACATGTACAGAATTCGACAGGCATCGACTACGGACTAGAGTTCAAAAGTGAATATATCTTCTTTCGTCTTATGTAGAGGAAATTACACATTTTTTTTCTGGAAGAGAATTTCATGGCTTAGTAACACCTACTTACCTTTACACCGCAAATGATTGGTTTTGCGTTTAAATCTACAACTCCACCTCAATTTATGTACATGTATATATAATCTGTCTCACATTCCTAAGTATTGTCTCCATGAATACATCGATTAAAAGGGGTATCCGCGTTCTCCTTATTCAAACAAATTTTTTTTCTTTTCGCAAAGTCTTTTTGCTGATTGATGCGGTCTAAATCTAGTCATTCTTTCGCTTACCTCCCGGTGTTCAAGAAAGAAATCAAAGAAAAGAAAACGGAAACCACACATGGATAGGTTCCGCTCTGCGGGGAGTAGATCAAACAAAAGAAGAAAGATTGCGACATTCCAAGCTTTACAATTTCTTCTTTTCTTTCGATCGATGGAGACCAAAGAGAAAAAAGGAAAGAAAAATTGTCATTAGTATACTTTCATCTCTAAAGTCCAAAGGCTTTAAATAGCTCGTCTGTGTATCGATATGTCCTTCGTTGACCTAGCATGATATTGCAGTGAATATGAAAACGGTAATAAGAGAGCAATGCGTAAGACAAGTAGCTAACTTGGAATGTCAACATTGCACTGCTCTCTTGTAGATTTAGAGGGCGCCGTGGATGAAAAAAAATGTATATATACATTTATATTTATTTATTTATATATTATATACAAATGTGGTTGAGGTTGCGCTTCGACGTACGAGTCTTTCCTTTTGGCGATATTTCTAGTAATTGTAAATGTTTTTTTTTAAATGTATTTATTGTACAATATTCTGCTTTTAGTGAAGCGTGCAGATATTAAATAGGTCACAGCATCTTTCTTGTGAAAGCGGACTTTGGTAAACTGCATGAAAGACGAACATGCACCCAGTCAGAAGAGCGCGTTTACTGAAATAAATAAATCTTATGATCATCGCAGTATGAATGATAGTATCCTTCCTTGGAAATCAGAATCTCTTCACCTCGGCAACGAAAGAGTTTATTTATCCATTTTTTTTTAATAGTTCATTTCAATAATGCGGCTTCTAGTTCTGGGTTCAGTGGAACACATACGGACAACAGCTTATACACTGTAAAGGGGATGCATATTGATGTTTCTATACAGTACATGCTCGTATAAGAACAATCGTAGGCCTATATCTTCATGATTTCATAGACATTTGCTCATTAATTTTCCTCAAGTCAAATAATGAATACCACGAGGGAATCAACTTCCGTACTGTAACTAAAATGGGCAACTTAATCAGGCATTATGTCATGTAAATGCGGCTTTTAAAAGTAGTGAAGAAAGTAAACAATAAGAGAAATGACAGCCCTAGACAATCTCCCCGGAATCAAAATGTGATCATGGACAATTTCATAATAGTTACAATTTTACGAGCATCATAAAATCTGCTGTATTTGAGCAAGGAGTTCTAACTCCTTGATTTGAGACGGTACAGAAATGGTTGTAGATGGGTGGTATCGGGCAGTGACCTGTCAGGAGGCCAGTCTTGAAGGCTAGACCTTGGAAGGCTCGCCGATGCGATTGGGCGGGTGAGTTGAGGAATAAGGCGGGACTGCAGAGGGAGGGTATGGAAGGTAGCTATAGATGACCATTACCAGGGGCGTTGAACCGTTTTTCGGTTGGGGGGCAATGAAGGTAGAGAGTACCCTTCATGATTCTCCACTGTTACATGAAGCAGGGAAAATTAGAGAATTTGCGCGCAGAGCGCGCGGCGAAAATGAAGTCTGATTGTGTATACCTTTTGTATTTCACTGTTCGGAAGGTTTCATTTCCCGAGTTTTGCATCATTTTTTCCCGTATTTATTATTTTACACCGCCGGATTTATTGGGGGGGGGGGGGGGCAACTTCCCCCTGCCCCCTCCAGGATCGACGCCCCTGCGCTCCTGACCATTACAATTAGTTAAATCGCTTTGCTCATTAATCATTGATTGCTACCAAATATAATGATGCACAGTAATATTATTCATAATTTGATGCTGTGGAAAGTAGAAAGCTCGCATTTGGGCGGGAGATGTCCTCTCCGTAATATAGAATCAATAACAAACAGAACTTGGATGAGTGCCCAGCATAGTATTTTCGTTGGTTAATTTCAAGACCTTAAGATTTAGTTATGACATGGAAGTAATATTATTTTCAACCAAATTTTTTATTTAATGAGACTTAAATCAAGGGAAGGGGGAGGGTGATGGTGATGCCTGTGTAAATTTGAATTACTTGTTACATTGTCTGTTGTGGAGTAGATTCAGGCGCACATGCCCCCCCCCCCCATGGCAAAATAAATCTTTTTAAAGGAATCCAAAAAAAAAAATGAAAAAGGAAAGTGAGTTGAAAGGGAATGTAAACAGAGGATGCTACATCCCCTTCCACCCCTCCCCATAATAAATGACTTTGTTGATTTGCATTTCATCCACTGAGAAAGACCGACACCTCCCCCCCCCCCCCCCCCCCAATGATGCCGATGTCCCCTCAATGTCTGTACTCTCATTACGTCACCACACGTCATTATGTTTCTCAGTGAAACTACATGACTTGAGGGCTATTTTGTAATCGATCTTGTGCTGTACATATGAATAGAAATAAATGCAAGACAACGTTTTTGTCTTGTCTTATCTTGTATGATGTCCTTTGGAAGCCGGTACATAAGTATTCCTATTATATTTGTTATCACATCTTTAAAATGTAATATTTCGGGGGAAGAATATCCATTATTATTTTTTGGTTAAAGTTTAGTTTGTCCCCTCGCTCATTAAAACTATATAACATCCTATAGTTACTTTTTTGATTTTTATGTATCATTCTTTTCTTCTGTATTTTCATGAGTGAAATAAATGGAAATTGAAAATGAAATTCAAAGATCCAATGATACTCTACCAAGTAGACAGGCCTAGGCTACAGCGAGCGGTTGAAGAACGAGGAAGGTCGTTTGACCGCTGCTTGACTCTTATGAAAATGGGCCATGTCTCAAGTGGCGGTCGATCTAGGAGCCGCCGAATCGGAAAGTTTCACTTATCAACAATCATCATCATGATCACGCTCAAAGGTTCCTCCGGCTCTGTTCACATTATTCTTCTGCACAGTTCAACGATTTAAGTGTGAAAACGTCCAAGTTAGTGCTACCCTCTTTGGTGAAATTAATAGGCGTCATCTCCTAATAAACATATTTTTGTATATAAATGTATTCAAAGGATTTCTTAACATATTTCAAAGTTGTGTAAGTATCTGTTTAAAAAGAAATGCGCGTTATAACGTAACCCAAAGCCCCCTCTTTCTCATATTCTTTCATACCGTAAGGGTAAATCTGTTTATAAGGCTTTAGATTGTTCTTAGAATTTTCAGATTCAAAATTAGTTTGTTATAGTACTCTAATGAAGTGTACGATTTTTTGCTCGGTCTCTTCTCTCGCTAGCGAGATAATCGGGTATGAGCCGTCATCCCCCGACGATATTGGACCAGAATAGGCACACAAGGGGTATTTTTCCTTCTTTTTCGTCTTTATTATGTTCTTTGTTGTTGTTGTTGTTGTCCTCGTTGTTTTTCTTCTTCTTTGTCCTATTTCCCTTTTTCTTTCTTTTTTAAAAATCTCATTCTTCTTCCTCTTCTTCTTCTTTATTTTTTTCTTCTCCGTTATACCTTGCGCTCATCTATTTTTTCCTTACATCTTTTTGTCATAATTAGGCACATTTTTTTCATTTCCTTTTTTCTTTTCCCCCATGGCCTTGTAGTGTCCTTGACTTTGTGATATGGCTGTACTTTGATATGACCTTCGAATAACCTTGACAACAGGTGGATCGACTCATTTTCCATTCATTTCTTCATGTGAACTATTGACGTAATGATGAGATAAAGCAATGAACCCTTATGAAAAGTAGGCAATATCAGTATGACTTTAATGTTACTCGTAAAAATCATGCTGTTACATAAATATATATTTGATTTGAATGAATTTATGAAGAGAACAATTCGCAGTGTAATCGGGGAAATACAAAGAGGAGACGAAAACAAAATATAATTTAGATTTTCCAATCCAACCATGGAGTTCTGTGATAACTCCTTGATCCAACTGCTCTCATTCTCATTCCAATATGCAACATTAAATTTCATAGTTTCGATTGGAGGGCCTTTTGGTTTTCTAACAACTGAAATGAAAGTAGCTTCACAAAATGTATTGTGGGTATATCTGCCAACAGCTTACGGCACATGGTCTCCTAGACGAGATCATGCAGGGAATTTCCCTGGATCACATATGGATCTACAAACACCATCAGAGGCGTAGCTACAAGTGGTATATGCCCCTCAATTATTTGGCAAAAAAAGGGGGAAGAGAGAGAGAGAGAGAAAGAAGGAGAGAGGGAGAAAGAAAATGTGAAAAGAAAAAGCTTCAACCCCTCTAACATCATGCCGAATCAATAGCCTATATACATTTCATCAACCGAGTACAACTGTGACCAGGTGCCACCCCTCCCCTCATGTCAGGCCCCAGGCTACGCCAGTGAATACCATACAGATCTCTACCAGCTTGGTGATGTTGGTGGTCTTTGGGATTACATGGGATCATCAGATATCTTCAGACCAGACAATGTGCAAGGACGAGAGAGTTATCCAAGTTTGTTTTCAAAATCTTAACAGCTCAAATTTACAGCCTCCCACTTCATGCATGCCCTAACCCACAAGCTCATCCATTTCTCCTTTCTTCCACCCCCCCCCCCCCCACCATCCCCCGGGTTCTCGTCATCAGTTCCGAACTTCCCCCTGTTGCTCCTTCTACATTCGTTCTCCTTATCTTCTCCAATGCTCTCCTCTTTCCGTCTCCTTCTTTCTTTCAAACCCTTTCTCTCACAGAGTTAGGGTGAGTAATATCAGCAAGTAAATGAAAAACAGATTTATGGTACATCTACTTCATGAAACCTAGGCTAATATGAACAACATTCATGAACAAGTCATTTCTTTTTTTTCGAATTCTGACTTTCGTTTTTCAACCCAGAATTGTTTGAAATATCTAAAAATTTTGAAAAAATTAATAATCAAGGGATTTTAAGAAAACCACAACCCGGAAGAGAATTTTTCGGCATAATGTTTCAGGGATGGCGTAGTGTGCCAATTTTTGTTTGATTGATTAAAACTTCACAAATTCATAACTTTCTTATTTCTTGTCGTATTTTGCTCAAACCTTCACTGATCTGTTTCTTCAATTTACCTGCTTCTTTTAAAACCAACTTGTAATCAGGGTGGACTTCCCCTTTAACAGTCGTGTAACTGGGCCTATAATTGTTGATTTGCTTCCATTGACCAGTGAAGGAGTGGGTGCAGTTTCGGAAGCCGGGATGACAAGCACGTATGATGATGGACGTGGTGTCAACAGAAACGTTGGAAGCATAAGCTCCCCGGAGACCCCCATTTTTCATCTTGAGCTTCTTGCTTGTTGTAGAGAGAAGATGGATAATAGTCTACATCAAGAAATCAGGGTGAATGATGGGATACAGGATGCTCCATTTGGACGAAAATGGGGAGCTCATGATCCCGGGTTCCCCGAATCATTATTACGTCACTACTGTCCACTAGGGATAAGTGATGAGTGATTCTGCTAACTAGTTTCCTTTGGGACTGAGGACATAAATTTATCAGATCCCCCCCCCCCCCCCTCCTCTCTCTCTCTCTCTCTCTCTCTCTCTCTCTCTCTCTCGCTCTCGCGCTCTCTCATCACCTTCTTTATTTTCTCTCTTCGTGCAGTTACATACATATATATCATTCTCAACAAAATAGTTATTGGCCCTGTTGTGTATTGGAGCCAGAACATAGCGTCAGATAAATCAAATACCTCGAGCGTATTATTGCCGACACGCGACGTCAACGGTGACATCACAAGTCCGTCAATGTGAATATTGAGAAATCCGATCCGCTTCTTCCACGAAAGAAAGAGGTCAAAGCCAAGTTACCAATCCTCAAGGGAGTGCCCATTCTAGCATAATATGGGTCTAACAGGTGTATGTTTTCATGGCTCGTTGAACCCAATTTATGTCAAGTTTGACTTCAAACCATGTTGAAGTCAAGCACTTAACATTTAAAGTGGGGAAACAAAAAATCATTTGAAGACCGGCTTACACGATGCGTCATTTGCCTGACATAGGATTGGTTCCGAGACTGGCGCGGTCTTTATTGCGCTATTTAAAGGTCATGTAAAGTTTTGGTAAGCCCTCAAAAACTGTTCGTCAGATTTCTTCAATTTGTGTTGATAAATAGCAAGATACTAGCAATACTAAGACACTGAAGATTTCGCCTCCTAAAATTTAATATTAAACAAATAAGAGGCAAAAACTAATTTATGTGCCGGGACAGGCACGTAAAATCCCAACAAAGGAAGCATGTGCTATACACTGTACACACACGTGTAAAACCAATGATGAGTAGCTACACACAGTGCACACACGCTGTCTCTATGCGAAGCCCCAAGATTGCTGTGCGGGGAGCCGTCGGGGTGGAAGGGTCCTAGCATAATGGAGGTGATCAAGCATTCCTTACAGATATTTACACTGAAATTCACCAGAAATCATAGATGGAATACCGAATGATCTCTTACAGACATCTTTTGATACAAGGAGAACAACATGAGACTATATTTAACATGTTTCTTTCCAATTTTCTTTTTGCTACCAATACTGTACATGAGCTTTAAGATTGACAGCTTTTAAAGCCCACCCAGGGGCGGCAGAGCGTCTTTCAATGTGGGGGGGGGGCACCAGCAAAAAGGGCATTTGGGGGGGGGGGTTGAACAAGGGGTGAACATAAAGCGAAAAAAGGACCATTTTGTGACATTGGTATTACCCTACAGTCTAATTAATATAGTTATTATCAAGCATCACCTTCTTCCTTTTTATTGTGGTTCTGGTCACTACTTCAGCTTCTCTGATCTTCTTCTTCTCGAATCACAACACAAGTCCCGTCCAGTGCAGAACGCAGGATCTGGCTTTGGTGTTGAAACCCTCCAGATCATTGACATTGCACGCTTCTGGTAGGAGGGGGCAGACCAAAAGGTGTTTCCTCGTCTGATCCTCCCCACAGTCGCAGGTAGTTTCTCTATCATTATTATGGCCCCATTTCTTAGCTTCTCTGATTAGCAGTTGTGTGTATTGGTCTAATGATTCATGAGCGAGCAAAAAAAAATGACTTTTTTTTTAATGCTGAAGTCCTTGAGTTGTACATTATTTACAGCGATATAATAAAAAAGACAACAGCAAATTCATTTTTGGGAATGTCGAATGATCTTTTAATTTGTACATTAACCATATCGTTTTATTTAGGATTACACCGATGTATAGCATACTTTATGCGTTCTGCTTGATTTCATTACATACTGTAAGAGCTAGCAAGCGTAGCGAGCGAGTTATGGGGACATTTTCAGAAAATATTGCCCTTACTTGGTGTAAATTATTGGCACATTCGAGCGAGCGGAATGAGAAATCATTTGCTGGGGGGGGGGGGGGGAGCATTGTGCCCCTTTTGCCTCCAGCTCCACTGCCTTACATTGTAGTTGTATAGTAATATGGGTACCTGTAAAGCCGCACCGATTCTTTGAAGCTAGATATGGCTCTTTTAATTAGTACAAAAAAAGGTGGAAATATAGGTAAAAGGGGGCACTTATAAGAAGAGGAAAGGGCACATATCATAAGGGAAAGGGGGCAATTATCAAAAGTAAAAATGCACTTATCAAAGGAGAAAAGGGCATACTGTATTAGAGAGAAAAGGGGGCAATATTTAGATTCGAAAAGGGGAATATCAGAAGGAGAAAAGGATACTTATTAGAGAGATAAGGTGGCAATTATCAGATTTGAAAAGGGGCACTTTTCAGAAGGCGAAAAGGGTACTTATTAGAAAGATAAGGTGACAATTATCAGATTTGAAAAGGGGCACTTGTTAGAGAGAAAACGTGGCAATAATCTTATTTGAAAAGGGGCACTTTTCAGAAGGAGAAAAAAGGGCACTTATCAGAAGGGGAAAGGGCACTTATTTTCGGAATTATGAACCCCCAGGTATGGGAAATTTGTGTTTCGGAATTATGAACCTTCGGAAATACGAACCTTCGGAAAAACGAAACTTCGGAAAAACAAACCTTCGGAAAAACGAGCGCCCCCCCCCAAAAAAAAAAAAAATAATAATAATGATGACAGCAAAGTGAACAGTGCACATAATGCGTTGAATCACTGGCATACAGGATAATTGCATACACAGGGTTGATAAGCGCAAGTATTAACGCATACATGTCGTTTTTTCCGAAGGTGCATAATTCCGAAGGTTTCGTTGCTCCGAAGGTTCATATGGCCGAAGGTTTCGTTGCTCCGAAGGTTCATATGGCCGAAGGTTTCGTTGCTCCGAAGGTTCATATGGCCGAAGGTTTCGTTGCTCCGAAGGTTCATATGGCCGAAGGTTTCGTTGCTCCGAAGGTTCATATGGCCGAAGGTTTCGTTGCTCCGAAGGTGCATAATTCCGAAGGTTTCGTTGCTCCGAAGGTTCATATGGCCGAAGGTTCGTAATTCAAAAAATTAAACAGGGTTCATAACTTCGAAGTTTCATAGTTATGAAAATGTAATAGAACCCTACATCACGTTCCGGAATTGCGACCCTTCAAAATAATGAACTCTATTTCATTTCGGAATTATGAACCCTATTTCTTTTTTTCTTTTTTTCTTTTTTTTTGAATTATGAACCCTATTTCATTTTCGGAAAACGAGTGTCCCCCCCCCCCCCCCCCCATTGTGTGCCACGGGAATTTCAGAGCAAACACTGAGTACATCATTCCTCAAAAAAGTAGATTTGCAAATGTCAATGGACTCGTAATATGTTTACGTGACTGAAGCCCTAGAAATGTGAAGGAAGCCATAATAGTGAATGAAAGCCTGTCGAATGACATAAGAAACATGACAATATGAACGATAACGGATTCATCATCATCATATTAATTAAAACATAAATTCAAATGTCGTACACAAGGAGTTGTAAAATTGAGAACTGACAGGTAGGCGAAAATTCGCGACAAGCAATATTATAACAAACATATCTTCAGATATCTACAATCAGAAAACGAGGTTAAAAAGGGAGAAAATTGGTACAAAAAATTGTTGTCACAACCCCCAGGTCGAGTGGGTTTATGACGCCCTCCCTCATTCAAACTTTGATTTTTTTTCCGAGCGTTGTTGGCAACTAAAGAATAAAAAGAAAGAGAAGATATGTGACTTCTACTTCTTAGAAAATTTCCGGCTAACTTGTCGATAAATTTGGTCCACCAACCCAAATGGAAAATGACGTGGCAATGCCCCTGCAACCCCTACCACCTGGGGTGGCGCCCTGATTTCTCTTTGATGTGCTTCCCCGACAAGAAAATACCAATAGGCTGAAAAATTAACATGTCATAAATGCACAGACAATTCAAACTGAAGGGGAACATTTAACATCATGTTGCTATCGTCTTGGCTTTATGGTGCAACACAATCATGGAGGCTGCAAGAATTCAAATAATAATGATAATAAGATATATAGCACATTACATTATACATTTCAATGTGCTCAAGATTACCTCTATATATTTCAAGTAAGTGGGCCCTGAGATGATAAAATGAAAGAGAAAAATGAATGACAAATTGGGGAAAGAGTATCAAGTAGGCGTTTATATTGTGGGATGAGCTTTGAGAGAGATATGACCTGCAGGCCCTATAATTTTTATTTTATCGTTTTCTTTCTTCTGACATGTCCATCTTTTCAAAGAAGGGAATCAATTTCCGAACGAACTATGAAGATGATGGCGTGCACGATAACCGTAATTACGTCAACGATTCCAGTATTTACGATCTCTTATTCTATATTATTTGTCTTTTTTGCCCCAGATTCCTGAACCTGAAGAAATAAGTATTTTCATTTTCTCTACATCATGTATTATGTAGCAGGTCCATGGTTAAAGTGTTCCTGTCAATATCATTCTAGCTGAGCTTTAGAACATTAATTGATTGATGGCACATTCTGATGGCGTATTTGAATAATTGCACCGACATTGTGGCGGATTGTGAGCTTTCAAAAAAAAGTGTTCAATCGCCTCCAAATGAGTGCGACGTCATACCAATCACAGATCAGTCTCACAGCCCTCCGCGGTCTCTAGCTAAATGGAGCTTTCATCTGAGAGGAAAGCTCATACTGCCCTGCAATTCTTATTTCACTATTCATATGATTATTTGTAATTCACATGTATTTCCGAAAGGTTTTATAACTGTTATGACAAATTATTTTGCATTTTTCTATGATCTTGATCTTGACGTAGTCGAGTGGTGTGAAAACTGTGCGATGCATGAGTTTTACGGGAACGGGATTATCATTTTTACGACATCAAGTAAGGGGGCAGCAATCCCCCCCCCCACCCCTTGTTAGTCTTAGAAGTATTGTCCGTACGTCTGCTGGCAAAGGTATGTCTACTATATCTATTTATTTGTCGGCACATAGAGCTTGCACTGATATCATGAACTTCGCTAATCACATTTCTCACTCGCTGATCGACAATTCAAATCAGGATTATTATCCTCTTCTTGCTTGCAGTGGGCGTAATTGGATATGAGCTGGCTGCTAGCTGAAAATAATGAGTAGTATCTATTCAAACTTTGTTTTCGAGAAGATTTACCCGATGAAACATTTATTCGCTCATGAAATTGCTCGATCTCCGCATTATTCATTCTTCACCGCAAAACACTACGTGCATATCGACACTCAACCACGAAATGGTCTTCATATCGATGAAAGAAAAGTGTCATTAACTTGCATCATTGAGCACTTGGCATTCTAAAGATGATAATGAAATTGTCTTTGTCGTGCTGATAGATGTATGATCCAAAACAAGATCACCGCACTCTCAAGACCTTTAAGGGGATGGGTGGGGTTAGATATTGGGTCTATAGACCTATAAGGGTGAATATGATTTACATTTTGTTTTTTCGAAATTTGACAAGAAGAAAATAAGCAAAGAGGGGTAAGATATTTCATAGCAGTTTTGAAATCAATATGGACTGTAAATCTCTCGCACTGAATTCATTTTTGTTGTTATGACATGATCCACATTGATAAATAAAAACAATGAAATTCATATCTAATTCTATTATTCTGTTTATCTCTTAACAATCTAACTGTCAACGATCAAAAGAAAAAGGGGGAAAGGACAAGGAGGTGTAGAAGAAGGATAACGAGAAGAAAAATAAGTAGAAAAAGTGAAAAGAAAATAAAATTGATGATTGATCATTTCTTTAGACAAATAAGAAATGATGAGGAAATAAAATAAGCAAAGAGGGAGGAGATATTTCAGAACAGTTTGGAAATATAAACAATAGACTGTAAATCTTTCATACGGAATTCATTAAGTGTGATTTATCAAGTCATAGTTATATTACAAGAAAATTGAAAATATAAGGATTTTATCTTCCTAAGAAGAAACAAAACATACACAGTGCAGCTGTCGAGTTAGCTGGCCTTGTATTTCATGGTAACGATATCCCATGTTTCAATCGTCATATTTCTTCTCCTGTATTGTCATGCAAAGACAGTGGCATGCATTGTCCCTACATTCCAGCTTTGACACGAAGTTCAGCGGCGAAAAGAATACATGATTGCAACGAAATAATTGTTGAGAAAATGTGGGGTCAAAATGTCTGCTTTTTCCCCCGTCTTCATAAGGATGATTAGATAATGGAAACACAATCAAAAGTGATGTGAATGATGTTGTTTTTTGAAATAGCAACAATTCCCAAATTCATCGTAGTTCGTATTACCAAGAAGTTTTCATCCTTTGTTTTAGGATGAAACATCCGCCCCTCCCCGCAATATTACAGAGTTCCCAGGTAATCATAAGACAGAGGATTTCTTATGTATTTTACCCTTACAAAAAAAAAAAAAAAAAAAAAATCCAAGGAAATAAGATAACCTAGAAATAGATTTTTTTTTGAAATGTTGAACATTCCTATTTTGGGGGCGCAAAATGAATGAAAATCCTGAAGAAATATATTTGAGGAATTTAGTTAGGTAATTGCAAGGCAAATTTATGATTTTTTTCGAATGTTCTACACTTTGAAAGTGCTTTTTATGCATTTTATATGCCCCCCCCCCCATCAGGGGGCGCAAAATTTAACAAGCTCATGCCTTATGCGGGGGGGGGGGGGGGGGGCAAAGCAACTAGAGTCAATTAATGGTTAACACTTTAAAAACGCTATTAGGGACGCGAAATAGCTAGATTTTGAACATAATTAAGCGACCGAGCTTTAGACAATTTTTGCATTTCAAACCTTATAAAACACAATTTCTTAAGCATTCTTTTTGTATTTCTCCCCCTTTTCTTTCTCTCTTTTGCGTTTTTGCGCCCCATTCAAGTGCTGCCCGGGGCACGTGCCTCCTCTGCCCCCCCCCCCCCCCCGTAGATACGCCACTGATCATACACACCAAAGATCACAGATGGGACAATCTGAATGCTTCAATTCAAAGGCAAAAGTTTAGTTTTGCTCGTTGTAGCCAGCATGGCATTGGCCAGAATTTCGACTTGCGTCTGAAAATGTTTATCCATCAATATGAGTAGGACTAAAACTTCATGAAATTATTTTGAAATTCAGTGTATTTTGTTACAAGCTGTAGATCAAGAATAAGATTCTCTGCCTCTGATCGGTCAAAACTGCAGACCAAAAATTTGCTACTGACTTCTACGTAAGAGTTAGCTGGCAATAGCAGGATTAGCGAAAATTATGACCTTCACAATAAATCTTTTTGCGCATAAAAAATTTGAGTGTAAAGCTAATATCAAATAAGAGCAGAATGATAAACGTGAATTATATATCATGTTTATGATCTGATATTTTGTTCTGGTGATGTTTTATGCAGTGGCGTAAATCCGTATCGAGGAGTGGGGGGGGGGGATGGTTGAAATAATTTGCCAACGTGATCTTGTTTGACAAACACAAGGCACGTTTTGTCATTCAAAAAACACCCATATACCCCTCCCATATAATTCACATTCAATCTAACACCCATCCACACCCCCCCCCCATACACACACACACACACACACACACACACACCTCTAATCAACGTCTACAAACATCTAATTTTCTTCAAATGATGCGTCATTCTAGAAGAGTGAAGAAGAGTCTTGAACATGATGTATAAAATCAGATGAAATCTCTTTTATTTCAGACTTAGTTGCTTTAAAAATTTCTGTACATTCTCAGGGAAAAATCAAATACAATTATTATAATGACCATGATAATACCACTTTCCAGACAGAAGTTGAGACTGTGGAGAGTGAGAGAGAAACAGAGAGAGAGAGAGAGAGAGAGGGGGGGGGGGGTGGAGAGGGGAGAAGCAGTCTCACCCCAACCTGATGAAAAGTGGTAAAGTTATTTTAGATATATTTTATAACAATGATATGTTTGAAATATAAGGATGAAAATAAAAACAATGATAATTTTATGAATAACATTATCAATAACAATTTAGTATACCAAAATAGTACTTAGTACTGTAACTATGAAAATGATGATGATGATGATGATGATAACAATTACTGTAATAAATAAAAATAATCATCTTCCTCCTCATCAGAATTTTCGCCAATAAAACAATTATCTAGTAACATATATTTTTTTCATTTCTTTCGTGAAAAGTGGGGGGGGGGGGGAATGATTGTACAGGCCACCCCCCCCCCCCTCGAAAAGTGGTGGGGGGGGGGAATATATCCCCCATCCCCCCGGGATTTACGCCAGTGGTTTTATGCCAACCTCATATTACACGATCCGATTGTGATCCGACTTTTGAAAAAAATCAGTATCATTAGATATGAAATGTAAAGTACATGTATTCTTAATTGAGATTCCCATTTGTCATATGAATGATAATATTGAAATTGCTTGGTATTTCAGGCATTCCAGAATAAGTCCCAATTTCAATCAAAGTCTGACGCCACTATACGATTTGCGGTTAATCGTGCATTCTCTTCTACTTTAAGGGTCCCGAAATACCGCAAATTCGATTGTAATATTCATGAGAACAAGTGAAATGAATCCCAAAACGGGAAAATTTTATAAACATGTTTCCAATTTCTATGGAATTGTATTTCCATTTTTTCCTGAATCGAATCGCAGTCGGATTGTGTAATGGGTCGTGGGTTTTTAAAGGTTTCTTTCAGGTTATTTATTTGCATATATTTGGGGGTTCGTTTTAATGAATATTTTGATACTTTAGACATTATTATTTTGATCTTACCGAAATGTTAAAAAGATTTCAAATGTCTGGCCAGTAATCTCACTGATACTTGAGTTTCTAGAAATATAGAGAGAAACGGCAGACAGATATTTATAAATCACCGTTGGGTTTCATACCAGAAGAGAATGCACTTAGGGGAAGCTTTGACGTCAACATAAGCTGAAAACACCATTAAATATGGATTAAATGAAAAGAAGCAATATGAATATAATTAAAAGTACGACTCTGATGACAGACAGAGGATAAAATGAAAAGTAAGTTCGTCTGGAGGACTCATTAGCGCTCATTTACCAGGCTTAGAAGTCTGAGTACACAAATTGCTCCTAACAAAAGGCAATGCTTCGCAATAGAATTGTACTAGATCCATGTCGAGAATACGTTCTTAATAAAGATAAAAAACGGAACTTATATAAAGCGACGATTTCTGCCATGACCGTGGTTGACTTTTGAGGAAGCCTAGCTATCGAGCGGGGAAGGGTATCGGAAGGTACAGCCGCCCATTCCCCGAATAGAAAGAATTTGCATTTTATACTGCAGAAACTCTGTTTTCTAGCCTCATCAGGCGAGAAAACCTTGCATTTTCTAATATATTTGCATTCTAGAGCACTTTTGATCACACCAGCAGTCTGACCTTAGTATCTTCATGCTTTCTCTTTTCTCTTAATGAGGGTAAAACACCTTCGGTCGATTTTCTAAATATCGGGGGCGACCAGATTTTTTTTTTTTTTTTTTTTTTTTTTTTGTCAGGAAGATGCGTTCACAGTCCTCTCTCTTGAAACATCGACCCTATATAGCCCTTATCCTGGATTTTCATATTTCTAGCTCATGTAAAATCGCATTGCATGTGAAATAATATCATGCGAGAGAGCGTAGTGACCGAGCGGGAAGATTTTTCATTTTTACACTGTGAAATTTTGTATTTCCAAACCTAAACAGAGTTTTGAAGATTGAACTCATTATTTATGTTACATATTTTTCTTAATTTCTCTCAAAGTTTCCAAGGGGGGGGGGGGGGGGGGCATCCTCCAGAAAATTTTCTCACGGATTGTCACGCCTGATGTCTTATGCCTTCGATTGATCTTGTTATTTTACCTGAAGCAATGCCGATCTTGTTCATTAATTAAGTATTCTATGCAGATGTTTCTTGCGGTAAATTATTCTTGAGCTTATATAGAGATGATCCCATAGTCGGGAGAATTCACGTCATTCACTTAAATAAATAATTAAATAAACAAAGAAAGAAAGTGAGATTGGGAGACGATGAAATAGAAATATAAAAAGAGAGAGAGAGAAGAGGGAGAAAGAGAGATGGAGAGAGAGAGAAGAGGGAGAAAGAGAGATGGAGAGAGAGATAAGAGGGAGAAAGAGAGATGGAGAGAGAGAGAGAGAGAGAGAGAGAGAGAGAGAGAGAGAGAGAAAGGCAGACATAAACAAAGTATAGGGGCGGGGTTAACGTTTGTGAGTAAACTTTGCAGAGTACGGTGACCCGAAACTCCTCAGTTGACTTTCCCGGAATACGTCCACTCTCCAGTCTGTCATCATAATTTCTTTTCTTCTTCATGTCATAAGACTTTTTTTTTTCACGTTAAAGTTTGAAAAATCTTACCATTTATCAGGCTTTCTTCGTCCTTGCCCCCTCTCCACCAGGCGATCATTTACGATTCGGAATACTCTCTGGCAGCTTTACGTTTGGGAATTTCCTTCCGTGGGAGGTCCTCTTTTTAAGGGAAATTTCTTGACGTTAAGCAGGCGAATGAACTTGACCGTCGGGTGATTTGGCCTCGAGCCAAATTCTGCGGTTGTCTGGAGTGAAGTAGTAGTAGTATGTATACAATACGACGTCCACATTGCTGCTTTCTCCATGTACGACCATATTATAGAGAGAATCAGGAGACCTGGCTGTCATCTATCTGCGAGTGATCCGAATCCATCGAATATCACATTTGATTCAACTTTAATTTAGGGCCTGAATTGCAATCCCTGACTTTAAAAAAAATATATGCAAAATTGGAAGTGAATGGAGGACTTCCAACTGATATTAATCGTTGAAGGTCCTGACAAGACATAGCCATGGGTGACATTCCAGAAACTATTTTCAGTGACGTAGATTGGGGGGGGGGGGGCACGTGCACGTGCCCCCTTCTTGAATGGCGAACAAAAATGAGAAAGAGAAAGAAGAAAGAAAGTGCTAGGGGGGAAGGCATCGTGAAGAAGATGAAAGGACCCCTCACACACACACACACACACACACACACACACACACACGCGCGCACATCAGTATTTCCAAATGTAATTGTATCAATTGCACTATTGTAGTTTTTATCTTGTGGACGGGCCCCTTAGAAGGACAGCTTGCAGCTGAAAAGGGTGTTTCCTTCCCATATGTGGAGAATGAATAAATAAAATGAATAACTAAAATAAAACACACACTTTGTAATCGATGACCTTCTTATAAGTCGCACTGTTTCATCCACATTATGACAGGTGCCTCCTCCTCTCCTCCCACGATGCCACTGCCTCCCAAATGTCGTTATCCACGCCATGCCCCTCACTATCATATTATTTTCAAATTATGTTACTAAATTAAAATTGCACAGAATAAACACGTCCAACAGGTACTTGCATAGACTGTTATTGGTTTACGCAGTCGTCGTTAATTGCTCAGATATTAATAAGAGTTGGCATTTCTTGCTTACAATACATTTGAATAGTTTTTATGACTACAATGTTTATCGTCCCGTCCCATCACATTTCGCTTCTTAGCTCAGCATCAGCCTCAGCCCAGTACAAGCCTGATAGCATATCGATTCTAGAATCAATCATGGGTTAGGGTTACAGTAAGGTTAGAAGTGAGAATGGAGAAATGTCAGTCTGAACGGCAGCAGGCTTTGAAGAGCTCGGAAAGAGGTTAATGTACTTTGCTAATCGTTGACCTCATTATGATAGAATGCATGCTGTGTAGGCTACCACAATATGTAGATCATCTTTTAAAAGCATATATTAGGAATGAAAATGTCATAATAGATAAGGGAACCCAAGTATGGGTACATTATACTCAATACTGAGTTAAATTCTAACCGACAAACATGCGTGTTCCCTTTTTACCCATTATTGGGTAAATTTTACTCTTTTTTCAGAGTGAAGCAGCGGCTCATGAACCACGTACAAATTTATCGTCTTTATTCTGTGCACTTTAAATTGATATTTATAAGTTTCTCCATTAAACAATGTATGATATCAAATGAACAGATGAAGAAGAATATTGGCTCGAATTTCGGTTATTCGGAAACTGATACTAACCTAGTACTAACAATGATGATGTTTTATAAAAAGAATACGAAAAGTTCAAACTTGATTATTTCCTATCTCCTATCTTGAAAAGATCATTATTTTACTCAAAACAATCGACTGAGGTTAAGGGAAAATCACGAAATGATACTCAATCTAAAGAAATGAGAACACGCGATAAGCTCAAATTGATATCATTCTTTTGTGAGCAGTGTTTCTATATTTCAAGCAGTGTCGCTGATTTGATTTTTGTGTTGTTCAAATATGCTGTGCTCATGTCACCCCTTCTTGTGTTTTACGAACCCCAATCTCATTCCTTATCCGCCCACACACTCTTTCACCATCACCCCCTATCCCTCTTCTTCATCATCATTCTCTCTCTCTCTCTCTCTCTCTCTGTTTCTCTTCTCTTTCTCTCTGTGTTTCTCTTCTCTTTCACTCGACCCTCTTCTTCTCTCTTCCCTTTCTCATTCAATTCATGTTTGTGGAACTTTTAAGAATTTGTTTCGAAATGTTTTAAGAAAAAGAAATGATCGTTATATTCTGTGTAGTATGTCAGGGAAAAAAAACCCACGAAAGTTGAGATTCCCTCCCCCTTCACTCTGTCTCTTTCTCATTTAAAAATGGTCGTGTAACTTTAAAGAGTTTTGTATGAAATGTTACAGAATGAAATGATCTTTATGTTCTAGTCAATATCACACACACACACACACATAAAAAAAAACATACACGGAAAGAGTATTCGAGCAAGAGATGACGTCAGCCCCTGGGGAATTTGTGCACGTATATGCCTAAGATAGTCACAAAATCTGAGCATTGGCATTATGAGTTTAAGATCTCTAGGTCGTGATGAACATTATCATTATAGTGTATCATTATTGAATTTAATATCATGCTTCAATGAAAGAGGGTTTGAATAGACTACAGGCAATTTTGACACCTCGAATGACGCAAACACATTAACTAAATACATTATTTAAGAGAGTTTGGCACCGGTTTTCTGCAAAGAACTTTTCAAAGTTTCATGAAATGAACCTAACAGGAAGCGACGAAAAAGTAGAGAAAACGGAAGCGGATCTAGAAATGCGTCTGTGATGCGTGGGTTTTTCCCCAATATATTTTTTTTTCTTTCTTTAAGGGGGAGGGGATGGGGCACAAACGAAGAGGTAATTTCGACACCTCGAATGACGCAAGCACATTAACTAAATAAAATTATTTAAGAGAGTTTGGCACCGATTTTCTACAAAGAAATTTATTTTCTGTTGTGTACTTAAATATATGCAAATTATTAGGGTTCCTAAATCTGCCATTGGGGTGGAGGGGAATAATAATTTAAGGATGATGAAACGCTTCAGATAAATATGTAAATGTAACAATTTATGATCATATTATCGTATGCGGTGGCATCAATATTCTGCTTCATTGATAGAACGGAACCTACAGTCCTTCCTTTCACACTCACTACCACATAACCCTATCAGTGGGGAAATTGTTGAGACCATTTCCCCCTTTTATTGCTTTGAGAAATTTGTATTCAAATAATTTTCGGTAATAGGAAATTGGCTATGGTTCTCCCCCAAATTAAAGGGAAATCCAACCTTGGTAATAAGATGATTTGTGTGGAAGCAGAAAAATAAGAAAAACAGGATGGTGAAAGTTTGAAAGAAATCGGACAAGGACTAAGAAAGTTATGGATGTTTGAAAAATGAGATCACTACATCTATGCGAATCTCAAATTGGGAGTTTGGTGAGACAAATGTGACATTTTTGTGGACAACTCTCCCATTTGTCTACACAAAAATATCATTAATTTGCGGTTTTCTTCTGGACGCTTTTACCCTCGGGGCAGTACTCAAAATATATTGCAGATAGCATATTGTTATAGGTCCTCATGAACGAAAAGATCCTACTGAGTAATGCATTTTCAAAAAAGGTGACATTTTAGTCATTTTGTGTGTTAGAGCGAATGGGGGAGTTGTCCACAGCTACATCACAGTGACATTACCTATTCGGCCAATTTGAAATTCCCATATGCACAGTGATTACAGCTTTCAAAAATTCATAACTTTCTTATTGTTTGTCCGATTTCGTTCAAACTTTCACCAATCTGCTTCTCTGATTTTTCCTCTTTCTTTCAAAGCAACTTGCTATTAAGGTTGGATTTCTCTTTAAAGATTGTTAGGATCCTTTGTATTTGTTGTTGTTTTGGCCTGTTGAAAAACTTTCGGCATATTTCTTGAAAGATTTTGTCTTACCAGTATCACCCAATCAACTAAACATTGCCTACTTACTACAACGTTTACTGCCAGAAGTATACAATATACAAAAATCACACTACCACTATCATCAACACACCAGAACCAATGCCAACACCACTACAATCACAACTACCACAAGAACTAGCACCACAACCATCATCACCATGATCACCACAACCACTACAACCACCATCACCATGATCACCACAACCATCACAACCACCATCACCATGATCACCACAACCACCACCAGCACAACCATCACCATGATCACAACTACCGTCACAACCACCATCACCATGATCACCACAACCACCACCAGCACAACCATCACCATGATCACAACTACCATCACAACCACCATCACCATGATCACCACAACCAACACCAGCACAACCATCACCATGATCACCACAACCATCACCACCACCATCACCATGATCACCACAACCACCACCAGCACAACCATCACCATGATCACAACTACCATCACCACCACCATCACCATGATCACCACAACCACCACCAGCACAACCATCACCATGATCACAACTACCATCACAACCACCATCACCATGATCACAACCACCACCAGCACCACCATCACCATGATCACCACAACCATCACCACCACCATCATCACCACAACCACCACCAGCACAACCATCACCATGATCACAACTACCATCACCACCACCATCACCATGATCACCACAACCACCACCAGCACAACCATCACCATGATCACAACTACCATCACCACCACCATCACCATGATCACCACAACCACCACCAGCACAACCATCACCATGATCACCACAACCATCACCACCACCATCACCATGATCACCACAACCACCACCAGCACAACCATCACCATGATCACAACTACCATCACCACCACCATCACCATGATCACCACAACCACCACCAGCACAACCATCACCATGATCACAACTACCATCACAACCATCACCATGATCACAACCACCACCAGCACAACCATCACCATGATCACCACAACCATCACCACCACCATCACCATGATCACAACCACCACCAGCACAACCATCACCATGATCACAACTACCATCACCACCACCATCACCATGATCACAACCACCACCAGCACAACCATCACCATGATCACAACTACCATCACCACCACCATCACCATGATCACCACAACCACCACCAGCACAACCATCACCATGATCACAACTACCATCACCACCACCATCACCATGATCACCACAACCACCACCAGCACAACCATCACCATGATCACAACTACCATCACCACCACCATCACCATGATCACCACAACCACCACCAGCACAACCATCACCATGATCACAACTACCATCACCACCACCATCACCATGATCACCACAACCACCACCAGCACAACCATCACCACCACCATCACCATGATCACCACAACCACTATCACCATCACCATGACCACCATCACAACCACAACCGCCATGATCACCACAACCACCATCACCATCACTATGATCAACACAACCACCATCACCATGATCACAACCATCACCATCACCATGATCACCACCATCATCATCACTAACATCAGCACTGCCACAACCACAACCAGCACCACCACTACCAGCTTCTATCTTCTTCTGCTTCTCCTCAATTCAAATCCTAAAAATAAAGACTCTATCAATCAATTTTAAAGAATAGATCAATTTCATCTTTATGTTTAAAGTGACACTTTCAAGACTTTACAAAATAAAGCATACAAAACAAATGGTGAGCCAAACAAACATACATATTCAAGACTCATGAAAGACATCAAAACTGTCACAATATATCTTTATATTATTTAATTGTACACTGAAAAAATCTACCTTTTGCACATGAAAAGGAAAATTTGTACAGGCCATAATTTATTTATTATGAAGTAGAGTATTGACATCAGAGTAGGTAGTCTTCCATGGTACCTAATGATAATAACTTTTTTAAAATCATGACAAACTCACATCAAGGAAACAAAACCAAGAAAGGAGTAAATGTTCATTAAACAAATTCTGAGGTGCCCTTATATTTAGAGAATTCTGAGGAAACAATGACAAAATTATGATATGAACTCATATAGAACAGCTACTAAACCAATATATTCCACTGTGCTACTGTGCCTGCTTAATACATTCTAAATTATTTCAGAGTTAGGTTTGTAAGTTTGGAGATCAGTTGAAATAAATGATGCTTTATTGATGTGTTAAAAATACAGCCTTATATTATTTTGACAAGATATAAGATTACATAAAAAGACCATCTGAAGATTGGAAGACCAATACTAGACAGCACTTTGTCTTTTAATACATTATTTTTTCAAAAACAAAATCAAGAGATGCAAAGCTTTGAAATGATGCATCTACATACATACATTCAGAATTACTGCTGTATTTCTTTGATATGGTAAAATATTATGGTTGATTTATTTGATTTCTATCACTAGAATCTTAAATCTCTTAAATCCTTTTTAATTCTTTAACACACCATTCCAAATTTTGAACATCATCCTGTCTTTATACTAGATTATGAGTCTGTGCATGGTTTCAGATTCTTGGAAGTAATATCTCCTTTTGATCTGTATCAATTACAACATTTATTCACTACAAAGAGTGGACTGAAACCGGGGGAATTACCCTGATGATTTGTGTTTTTCCTCACTTTCTGTTACATTCTTGCAGGGGGATACCGATAAGTAAGCCATAAAGAAAGTTCAATCACCCTATCAAATGTCATTTGCACTAGACAGACAAATGCCTCTGTCTGGTAGACTGAAACACATCTTACAGAGGTTACACACCTGTAAATATTCCCCAGTAGACTGTGCCTTAATTTAACATTGAAAAAATTCAAAAATAAGGAAAATATTAGACTTGCACTTGGTGTCACTGAAATGAAAAAAATTCAAACCATTTTTCAGAACAGACAGCCAAGTTGTCCTACAGACAGCTCAATTTGGAACTAAAAGGCAACATATATAGTGCTGTCTAAAGAAAATTTTTGTCCATAATCCAAAACAGAAAAGGGTCCCACACCTTCAGCAAGTCATGTAATTCCAAAAGGGATAGTTATTTCTTCACCTTTGGGGCAAACAAATTTTCTTTTTGGCATTTCTACAAGTATAATTAGTGTCAGATAATGAAGCAAAATGAATGCATTCATTTATGCCAATCAGCTGTTCAAAACTTGATATCTTGACTATGGGCTGCATCAAACAAGCATATTTGATACCCCTTCCGTAAATGGGCCTGTGAAACCTGTAGATGTATGGCAGTTCCATGGATGTGAGGTGGATGAACAAGCTAGATTACACTAGAAAGTAGACTCTGGATTTACAGGTAAGGCCCTTTCTTTAATTTTAAGCAAGAGCAATCAATTTTATAGTAATAATTGCAAAATGCATTGTGTATTTATTGCAGTTAACTTCAGTAGTTGTGATACAGCTGTATGGGAGACACGTTCCAGAAAATCTAGTAGGATGAGAAGGGCATGAGGCATGCACGATGAAAGTAGCATACCAAAGCATATGCAGATGCCTGGGAGACCCTTAAGCAGAAATATGGTCACCATTTTCAAGTTCAAGGGGCATTCTGCGAGAAGCTGAGTAAATGGCCATACAGCATCGAAAGATGCAAGGGGAATGTAAAAATTTGCAGACTTTCTGAAAAGCTGCATGGATGCTATGCTGTACGTTAAGGGTTTGGATGTTCTCAACGACTGCTTGGAAAATCAGAGGCTGCTTGGCAAACTTCCTGAATGGCTTGCGGCAAGATGGAACAAGCAGGTTACTGACACCATCAAGAAGGATGGAGTTTATCCAGAATTCAAGGAATTTGTATGCTTCATGGTGAAGTGTCAACAGTCAACAGTGTTGAGAGCTAATGAATCAGCAAGAAAGATGGAGCACAAGGTGAAGGACAAGATTCCAAGCAAGAATAGCTCATCACTGGTGGTCGAGAGCGAAGAGCGACGTCCAAGCACGATCAAGGATGGTAAAGGAAAGTAAAAGTCCTCCCAAGCCTTGCAGCATGTGTTAATCCTCAGAGCATCGACTGGAAGGATGCCCTCAATTCAAGGCTAAATCTCTCCAGTGATGATAATTTATATCGTAAACAGTTATCGTGGGCCACTTACTGCCATGTATACGACTCACCAGTTGACTACAAATATGCCTATTGTTTTGGTCTGGACATGGACATTTATATCAATCTATAGAGTTTACGATACTGCGTATACCGGATGTATGTACATTTAATTGGTTTAATATAATCACAATCCTTCCAGAATATAGTAAGCTCATTTGGCTGGTTCATTCATTTACCATTACTGGAATAGAAGTGCTTGCATAAGTGCTTGCATTAGTGCTTATCGTTTACACTATCAAGTGACCATGATATTTGTTATTGTTATTTGTTATTTATTTTTATTTACTTTGTTTGTTTAAGGCCCGTATTCTCGAAAGGCGCCTAACTTAAGCCCCCGCCTAAGTGTGTAGATTTAGACCACTGAATTATGGAGAGCCAAATGTCACCCTCTTTTATTCCTACAAAATCACCATAGTTCTGAGACTAAATACAAATACAAAAACCCTCACGATAGAATTGATTTCTGATGCTCATTTCATGCCAGAAAACAAATTTGTTTCTTTATTTTGTTACATGAATAAAGTAATTTATACGGGACTTAGGGGTTGACAAATGGCCTTCCATAAATCAGTGGCTTAAGTTAAGCCAGGCTTAACTTAGGCCACTTTCGAGAATATGGGCCTATCTCTTTAGGGTTCCAACGGCTAAGGCTAAAGGCTAAAGACTGAGCACTCAGCAGTATATCGCAGGGATCCTTGAGGAGGAGAAGGAGCCATGTTCATCATACATGTATACAAAGGAATTCTGTCCATCCTACAACTTCTTCTTTCACAAAACCTAAATGGATCTCTGCAAATGTGTGCGGCATATTCTAACTTGACCAAAGAGAAAAAGGTAGATGCTGGAGAAAAACACAAGGAACAACTCAAGATGAAAGATAAGGCCCAGATGGAAAAGAGAGATGACAAAGAGCATAATTGCAATGATCCTACTTTTAGGTCATTCACATTTGACCTCCAGCAAACCCTGCTCCGCCCCTCCTCGAACTCTAACCTCTTTTATTATAAGAGAAAGCTCGCCAATAACAACTGGACAGTCTTTGATCAGAGCACAAAGGATGCAACTTGCTTTCTTTAGTCTGAAGCTGAGGGCAAGCGAGGAACATGTGAGATAGGTACCTGCCTGATCAAATTATTGCAGCAGCTTCCACCAACTATTAACATGTCAACCTCTTTTGAGACTGCTACGGTGGTCAGAACTGCAACCAGTTTGTCTCTGCCTGCCTTTCCTATGTCACTTCTAATAGTAACATTGAAGTAACTGAACAGAAGTTTTTGGAGTCGAGACATACGCAGATGGAGGTAGACTCCATCCATTCAGTAATTGTGAGTTCACAAAAGAACAGAAATGTGTATCATCCTCAAGACTGGGTGAATATCATCACACTAGCATGGAAGACGAGTCCCTATAAGGTTGAGGGGTTTCACCACAATGATTTCATTGATTTGAAGAACAACATTAGTAAGAAGAACAGCATGTAATCACAATGCAGGGGGCCAACTTTATGACAACCTAGCAAGAGCGATAGATCAACACTGCTTTGAAGCATAATAATTCCTAAGTATGTAGCAAGTCTTGGACTGTAGTCTAAGCATCAGAGCATATTGTGGAGATAAAAGAATTGCTCTTCCCAGGAAAAACACAAGCAGTATCATACATGTACTTGCCAAACTTTAGTACATTCATACCCCTGAGATGGCTAAAGGCATTCCACATCTAAGCAATGTGGCAAGCCATCTGATTCCATCACAAGACTATGAGATTGGTCTGTTGATTGGCTAAAGTTGTACTGAAGTACTAATTCCCAATCGTACTATTCCATCTGATGCTGATGGTGGAACTTATGCTCTGGGCACAGACCTTGGATGGAGCACTGCAGATACTTTGAAGGATGAGGAACACATGCTGAATGAAGAAAATCCCAAAAGGTTGAAGTCACAGAACTATAATAATGGCTGTTCCAGAAAACCTGTGAAAGCCTGGCAAGCCCAAGATTGGCATTCTCTGAAACGAGAAATACCTTAACAGAATTTTCTAAGTTAGTTACCAATGTATTGGAAATTAAATGTTCCCCAGTGCACAAATCTGGTGATACATCCCTACCTTGTAACATTTTGTAGTGTCTAAAATCATTAAAAAAATCAAGAGGAATTCAGCACTGTAAAGCTGAGTATGGCTTGCTTAATCCAAACCAACATGGTTTTAGGAAGGGTAATATTGTGTTGCAATATAAAGGTATCTGAGTCCCTTAATGATGTATATTGTTTATATTTCTAATGACAGCTTATTCTGGTCTATGTATATGACACTCCATTCTGATAACCACTTAGACTTGACCCCAAGTTCATACCCAAGTTCATACCCAAGTTCATATGTCACTATCCTGACTCACTCTGTACTGATAATGACCAGCTGTTTGTCAGACAGTGTATATAAAGCTAGAGCTGTGAATAAATAGACACTTGTATGCCCAAAACTCATACAGTCCACATCTTAGCCATTCTTAAGAGTATATAAAATTGGCAACGAGGATAAAACTTCAATCATGGCTCAATGTGTGGATGTACCACTGCCTCCACAGTTATCTCACTGAGGCATCCACTGCGTGGTCAAAGTAGATGAGGAGATTTACCTATTACATTGAAGCTGCGAATATCACTTCTGCAGAACAAAGAAAAGCCCTACTGTTGCACATAGCAGGCCCAGACATCCAGGACATCTTTGAACCCCGGATGTGCCGAGGCCGACAGAGTCCCAGACGGTGTATGACGCTGCTGTCACAGTGTTCAAGGAGTATTTTGATCCAGCTCCTAACGTCGTGATCGAAAGACACCAGTTTCGACATGCAGGAAATGAGAAAGAAAGTGAAATAGAAAGCGATATTGAAGATGATTTTGAATCATCTGATACAGATCAAGCCAAGCAGCAGCAGACAGAGCGACGTTCATCTTGCATAAGACATCAGCCACAGCGTCTTACATACTATGAAAGAGGAGTATCCGTATGAATAAGAAAAGTCTGGATGAGAGGCTTAACAAAGACTGTGACTGTAAATAACTGTAAATAACATTATATACAACAAGACATTTGAACTCTAGTTTACAAAAAAGTGGACTCAGTAAACATTTCAACATTTATTATATAAATTATGTTATGCATGTTAGTATTATATCAGTTATGTTATGCATGTTAGTTTACACTTTTGTGACATTCCTTTCCAAATCTTTCACTCTTCTCAAATTTCCTCTTTATGTCTTTTCTATAGATCTCTTGTAACCTACTGTAGTTTTCATATTTGTAGGAATAGTTTGTTTTGATGATGTGTTTAATGAACTTTACTCTTTCATGCTCATCCGATTTATACCTGTATTACGAATGCTTTTATCCTTGCTTGTAAATACTCAGTAGCGCTATTTTGGCTACACCACGTTATATTATCTTTCCTGTTTTCTATGAGTGAAACCCATATGACCATTTGTTTATCTTGAAGTGTGTGATAGGGTGTAGGGGCCTAGAAAATGAAAATAGACAGAATATACACGCGTAAGGCTAAGTTTGGTTTTGGAGTTAGTTATTTGTCGTACAATATAGATGGTGTTAATCTCAGCAGTGTGAAGAAAAAAAAAAAAAAGAGAAAGCTTTAACTAATTCATTCGGGAGCATGAAACTGTATGTTTCACTTGATAAGTTCATTATTTTAACACTATTTGTTTCACTTGATTAGTTCATTATTTTAACACAATGAAGACACAGCTTTGCTCATGGTTCTTCCGATAAGATCGTAAGAATATTCTGCATTTAAATGACGTCACATTTATATTTTGACATTGTGTGGTAAAATCCTACCATCCGTTAATTTTGTATTTAATGCATGTGTACTAAAGTTTATAACAATCAATCGGCTTATCGTGATCACTATGTTTCTGGTTTTTAAAAAAAAGAAGAAGAAGACTGGGACAGTTTGATTGATAACTGATTTTGTGTATGTTGAGGCAGTTTGTTAATATTATGTTGATGGGTTGGTCAATCAGGATCAATACCACTGGGTTGATAAAATTCTTTGGATTTGATTGATCACCAGGTTCTCAAGTTGCATGTTCTTCTCAACTATCTTTTTAACTAGAGTAGATTTATTTGATATCAATTCGTTGTTGCTCTTGCTTAGTGTTTTTTAAAATGTATTTTCAAGCTGAACTCTGTGATTATCATTCTTATCCTTTTATCAATCTCCATAGTATTTTGATATATTAAAAGTTTGCTTTTCCTATTTCTTGGTGGTTATTCATGAATGTTCAGAAAGTTAATAGCTTTTATATAGCTCTTATATAATGTAGCAGAGTTTGAATAATGTGTATTTACATGTATACCCCGTTTGTAAAGCATGTAACATTTTTGTAGCTAGTTGACTTTGAATGATTTAGTTATTGTATCTGCATCTTATAAACTGAAGGTTAATTTGTTTCTAGGGAGCTGTTAAGTCTTGCACAAGTAATTATGGTTCTATAAAATTCAGTTTTCAGATAATTTGTTTTCAAAGTTGATCAAATTCCAGTTCTTAAATTTACTTTATACTCCCAACAGCCTGTAATTTCTGCAAGTGTAATAATGTTAGAAGAAATGCATAATTTCTTTGGTAATTTCTTTGGTTGGTCAATAGGTATGATTTTCAATCTCAAGAAAAGGAGGGATATTGTGTTTGCAAAGTAAATGCATCTAAGTCCCTAAATGATGTATATGGTTTATGTATATAATGACAGCTTATTCTGGTCTCTGTATAGGACACTCCATTCTGATGACCATTAGACTTGACCCCAAGTTCATACCCAAGTTCATATGTCACTATCCTGACCCACTCTGTAGTGATAATAACCAGCTGCTTCCCAGGCTGTGTACATAAAGCTAGAGCTGTGAATAAATGGACACTTGTATGCCCAAAACCCATACAGTCGACGTCCTAGTCATTCATTCCTAAGAGTATATAAAAAGAATGACATCATACTAAAACTTCATTATACATATAAATCTATGAATAAAACAACTGACCATATACAACACAAAATGACAGACAGGCTCTGATTTATTCAACACCTACTCAACCGATAAGCTTCTAAATCCACCCAATTGATATGCCAGGAACTGACAAAAAAAGAAGAATCTTCAAGGACTATAACCTTAGAAGTTTACTTTCCCCAAAAGAATGCCAAATGTAACACCAAAATTTGCATTCCAAAATGGGTATGAATGATAGTGGTGCGACACGACCAGGGAGTAACCTCAGTACACTACCCGGATGGACGTACCATCACCTCCAGTTTGTTATCTCATCCAGGGCGACCAATGCATAGATGATGTAGATGAGATGGTTTTACATTGACACTGTAAATGTCACTTCTCCTGCAAAGAAGAAGCCACAGGCCCTGTTTGAAACACTGGATGTGCCAGAGAATACAGTCATAGTCTGTGTACAATGCAGTTGTGAAGGCATTAAAAAAGTACTGTAACAGAGACGTTTCTACAGACAGAAACTGAGAGAAATGGATGGAAGAAGCCTACTTATAATAGAGGGATTGCCTCTGATGTAGATCTGGAAAAGATAATCAGAGATGAAGTTGACAAAGCCATAGGACGAGCTATTGAAAATCAACCTAACAAGAAAAGAGGACAGGAAGATGTAAGGAAAATTGGAACTAACCAAGTACCAAACCAGACAACGCGTGACGAGAGAAGATATGATGAGAAGACAATGAGATGCTTCTATTGTGAACAACCTGGCCACTTTGCAAGGAAATGTCGTAAGAAACAAAGAGATCTACAGAGACAAAGCTACCCACAAGATGAATCGACTTGGCCAAGACAAACAGGAGGAAATGAACGTCAATATCAGTCAAACAACCAGTGGCCGCTCCAACGGGTCATGGGTCGGCCAGATGCCCGAAATTAGTTAAGACCCAATCAGCAAACCTTACTGGAAATCAGAAGACAAGTTTCATCCCAAGTGTAAATCATAATGTTGATGGGCTTTACGTACCAATACACATTCAGGACAAGGAATACAAGTTTCTAGTTGATACTGGTGCTTCAGATTCTTATATTTCAAGAGAAGCATATGAACAATTAGATGAAAGCAATAGACCTCCACTGCAAAATCGTGACGTAAGTGCACGCTTAGCAGATGGTTCACCATTAGCCATCTATGGAGCAATTACTCATGAGATGACAGTAGGCCCCAATAAAGGATTGATTACAGTCTTAGTAGCAGATATTAGTAGCGATGGAATCCTCTGTTTGGATAATCTAACTGAGATGGGAGCCAGCATTGATCTGAATAATTTCCAACTCACAACAAAATGGGGCAAAGTCGAATGCAGGAATGAAAGTGGAGAGAAGCTTTTCTGTCGTATTATTGTGTCAGAAACTACTACTATCCCAGCGGGTCACGAAGCCGTGATACTTGGATCAACGAAGGAAGGAATCAAGCCAAGGAGTACAGAAGAAGTACCAACTGAGTATCACCAAGATATAGCAAAGTTGTTGACGGAATTTCAAGATGTGTTCTCAAAAGGGGATGACGACATCGGAAGAACAAATCTGGTACAGCACAAGATTGATACTGGAAATCAACGACCGATCAGACAACGCCCACGCAACCACCCATTTGGTCAGAGGGAAGAAATCAAGAAACAAGTAAAAGATCTACTTCAAAAGGAACTTATCGAGCCAACGGACAGTCCCTGGGCTTCAAATATTGTCCTCGTGAAGAAGAAGGATGGAACTCAGCAATTTTGTGTAGATTATCGACAGCTGAATGTTGCCACGATCAAAGACGCTTATCCTTTACCTAGGATAGATGATACTTTGGACGCTTTGTCAGGAGCAAAGTGGTTCTCAACCCTGGACTTGGCAAGTGGGTATTGGCAAGTAGGCCTAGATGAAGATGCAAAGGCAAAGTCTGCTTTCTTGGCTGACGGCGGGCTCTACTCATGGAACGTGATGCCTTTTGGACTTTGTAACGCCCCAGCCACTTTCGAGAGAATGGATAAAATTCTTGCTGGACTTCATTGGGAGACATTACTTGTCTACTTAGATGATCTGATCATATTTGGGAAGTCCATGGAAGAGGAACTTAGCCGACTGCGAGAAGTATTTCACCGACTGCGACAAGCAAACTTGAAGTTGAAACTGAAGAAATGCCACCTGTTCAAGAGAAAGGTAGACTACTTGGGTCATGTGGTGTCGAATGAAGGAGTTTCGTCACAAGACGAGAAGATTGAAGCTGTACGATCTTGGCCTACACCGAAGAGTGTGACAGAAGTTAGAAGTTTCTTAGGTCTTGCATCTTATGACAGACGATTTGTTGAGGGTTTTGCAAGCCTTGCTAAACCACTTCATCAATTGACAGAGAAGGGTCGTGCCGGACAGTTCGCATGGAGTCCTGTCTGCCAGACCGCTTTTGATGAACTCAAACAAAGACTGATCTCAGCACCTATTCTAGCATATCCCAGAACCAAAGGAGAGTTCATTCTGGACACTGATGCTAGCAAAGAGGGAATAGGTGGGGTGTTGTCACAAGTGCAAGACGGGAAGGAGAGAGTGATCGCATATGGGATGATAGATCCTGGCAAGCATCAGAGAGATTGGGACAAGTATATTCCCTTCGCAACAGCTGCTTACAGAAGCGCAGTACACGAGACTACTCAAGAGACGCCAAATATGATGATGTTTGGACGAGAAGTTACTCACCCATTGGGCTTGTACTTTGATCAATATAAGGAGAATGAACTCGAAACTGACTACGCTGCAAATCTTCGAGACAGGATGGAGGAAATGTATACTTCCGTGATGAAAGAAGGAGATGCTAATATATGAGACATCAGAAAAGGAATTATGATATGACTTCTTTTGGTGAGACGTTCACCACCGGACAGTATGTCTTGCTACGGAACGATGTAAGAAAGAAGGGAGTGAGCCCAAAGCTCGCCAACAAATGGGAAGGTCCGTTTCGTGTGATGAAGAAGATGTCGGAAGTCACATATCGTATCCAAAGAAGTCCTAGAAGTCATGCAAAGGTGGTCCACTTCGACAGATTGAAGAAGTATGAAGGGCCCGAGCCGAGTGACTGGGAGCAGGCACATGATGCTGATGACCGGAATGAGAGGCAAGACAAAGGAAATGAAGAGAGATGAAGGCGGTAGTCGCTATCCAGGGAGAATTTGCCGCCCTCTTAATTACTTTTATCGATTTTGTACTGTTCCCTGTTCAAGGCACTTTGACATGCGTAAACATAAAAATAATAGTCGTATAATCAACATGGAAACTTAATATGGCATTGCATGTTTTACTCATTTCCTTGTAGATGAATCGTCATGTCAGGAGATTAGTGAACTTTCAGCGTAGGCCCTGGTCTTATCGTTGTAGGTATTGTGAATACCGTAGTACAATTCAGGAAATGGTCCAGCAGCATGAAAAAGACATCTACACAAGCAGGACCGAGCCCCACTCACGAAACCAATTCCTCCTAGGTACCACCGCTCCTCCACTCACCGGAATAGCCCTGCCAACTCCCCCGTAAGGAGAAGACCTACAACCCCGGAGCTGGAGATGCCAGCAGTCATTTCTCCCCTGGCGTCCCCCTTAAGGATGGAAGAGGAACCACAGCCCGAACCCATTCCTATCGAGGAACCGCCTGAAGAAACCTGGGAAGAAATTTTCTTCACTGACCAGAGCGCTCAAACGGAAGCTGACTCGCTGTTCACAGAAGCTCTAGCCCTGAGATCAGCTGGAAGATCTACCACAACAAGCCACAGCTTGGACATAGCCTACGGGCATTCTGTGCGTCACACAGTAGAGACCCTTGTTCTTCCGGATGGAACTCGATATACTAGGTTTTCCTACGAGGTCAAGGAAGCTGGAACAGAAGAATGAATCCATTATTGCTTTATATATATATACCTTGCTTTTCTAGTCTCATCTTTCTTCTTTATTTTCTCCTTGTCCTCTCTCTCTCTCTCTATTTCTCCTCTTTTCGTCTCTCTATTCTTTATTCTACAATTCTTTCTCTTTGTATGAAGGATGAATATACATATGTACATACCTTTGTAACGCCACTGAGTAGGAAGTACCGGTAATAAAAGTTGACCATTTTTCTTTTTGTCTTGAAACTTAAATATGAGTCAATAAACCCCTGTGTCGTTCTTGATGTGTTAATTGTGGTACCTCTCCATTGTCATATATTTTGACGAAACGAACCTTTAGTAACAATCTAAAGCAAGCCGCCTCCCTTCTTTTCCTCCATTATTTGGTAGTTATTATATTTCGGAAGCCGCTCAGAAAAATTAAAGGAAATCTCGACAAATATTTAATCTAATATGGAACAGAGTGAAAGTTCATGTGCCCCAGTAAAAAATGGGGTGATTCCGACGTAGAGGTCGGAACGGAAGAATTGGGTAAGGACGGAGGTCGCTACAGTACTTTGATCATGCCCCTAACAAAGTTTTTGGGAGGCATCAGTTTCGCCAAGTGGTCCAACAGACTGATGAGTCGGTAGACGACTTCTGCACCCGGCTCAAATTACGCTTCATCTTTTAGTGCTGTAAAGTGACTATTTTTTTCACATTCTGGTATACCAAACAGGAATACAAGGAGCAGCAAGCAAGCAAAGTTATCATAACAACATGAGTTATTTTGTTCATTGCATATAAATCTGAGTTTGACATTTACTTAATAAATGGTTTGAAAAAGTACACTTCTCTGTCTGACCTGGTTCTTACTTCTTGTTGATATCAGCCAATCAATTCCATATACAGAAAAAAATCCTAACACCTTTTTTGATATTTCCTTTGTAAATAAATCCAAAAGATTCTACAAGTACATCAATTATCAATAAACCTTATCCTCCAAATGGATTGTTAAATCTCAACTGAGATTAATCTTGATACATCTATTAATCAAATTTGACTGAATATTCTAACATCAAGCATATCCCATCTTACAGCCCATTTTTAAAGGAAACAGACTAAATTAAAACTAATCCTGCAAATACACTGAATTGTCTAAGTGTAGCAGACAAAATTGCTTGTTATCAAAGTCATTCCTAATAAAGGAAACATATAAAGAAAACAAATATTCAACAGTTCCTGCTGAATATGGGCAAGCATTAATTTGAATAAAACCTACACTGTTGGGGATGTTCACAATTTATCCAATTTGTAGGACTATCTCATTCTAACGGGGCTCATCTCGGCTTGTTCTCTGTTCTATCCATACATTTGATTTCTACGACTGCTCTGGGATTGGAATCAGACGGACAACACGGCTGAAACTGCAGGAGAGCTGAAGGTTAAGAGGAGAACGGCAATGGGGAAGCTCACAAGGAGTATGAACCAACTACAGGCCCTGTTGGACAGTGAAAGATCCAGCAAAGGAGGTAGATGAGAGTTATCGCAAATTTCGGAAATTGTATGAAGAGGTGGAGGCAGAGCATGATGCTTACTGCGAGGTTCTTGATGATACCGCGTATGAAGCAGGGCTGGTGTGGATGGAGGACTGCATGAATAGCTTCATGCGGATGAAGATGAAGGTTGTGGACTATGCAGACAATAGTAGCGGTGTGAATGACAGCTCAAGAGTGGTTGACAGCCCAAGGTCAGAAGTGAGAAACACAACAGCATGTCAGGTACTGATAGAGAAGCCGAAGTTGCCACGTTTCTCAGGAGACATCAGAGAGTACCAGGGGGGGGCTTCTTCATAATCTAAACAATGAGTAAGAACTAGATAATGTGGATAATGTGGACCAGGAAGAAATGAGCAAGATGGAAGACATCCTGATGAAGGCTGTGGAGGAAGGAGCTGTAAAGGCTGCTATCCCAGCCATCATACAGGCAGTAAAAGAGCTGTGAGGAACGCAGTTAAGGATGAAATTAATCCCTGTCTTCTACATCTGTATTATAGATCTGGGCCGTCTTGCATAAAAAGTTGCGATTAAACGCAACTCAAAAAATTAAACGCAAGTCCCAAATACGCGATTCTGATTGGTTGAAAATCAAGTTGCGTTTAATTTTTTGAGTTGCGTTTAATCGCAACTTTTTATGCAAGAGGGCCCAGATGATGCAAAGCAACCTAGAAGAAGCATTCCAGAGGCTGATGGGGATGAATGTAATATCCTAATAAAGGGTGTGGATAATGAATCTGTAAAGGCTCCTATCCCAGCTATCATACAGGCAGTAAAGGAGGTGTGCCTCACCGTAGTAAAGGAGGAAATGAATCCACACCTTCTGAGTTTACAGTATAAATCAGATGAGTTTGAGTCTGCAAGGAGGGAAAATTTAAGAATAAATGGCTTTTCAGAGTCTGAGGGGGATGCTCACAAGACTGACAAGCAGTTTGTCCACAAAAAGTCTGTGAGGTAGCGGTGAAAGTTGGAGTTCAACTGGAGAGGAGAGACATACCAACATGCCATCTGGGAACGCTGTCACCATTACAGTTGAGTCAAGTTCAATGTGTTTATGCAGGCATTTAATGACCAAAAAGGGATCTTTCATTATGTTTCATAATTTCTATAATGTAAGCATAGCTGTTTAGAATTTACATATAATTGTTCATGCGCTATTAGATCCAGAACGACTGCTTGGAAAGTAAGCACCATGAAATGCACAAGGCAGTGTACTAGTTGGGGAAGGATGTTGGCATTTGTCCCACTAAACCAAGAGTATGTATCTGGCAAAAACACTGGCCAAATGGCAGGGCAATAGATGATGGTGATGTTGAGGAGTATTACAGGGTGAATATGATCATTCCATTTTTGGATCATCTTATCAGAATTTTCCTCAAGGTACTTTTGATGAAATTACTATACATCAGTTAACATTAACGAGTGGAATTGTGTGTGCTGCTGGCCCCAGGGCCCAGAGTAGGAGAAATACACTGTATGATTGACAAGTTCTTACATCTTCTCTGAGTAACAAACAGCACTGTCCAGTAGCTTACATAAGTTGCCATTCTTGCTGTATGCAAGGACACTGTGCCAAACAAATTCAGCCTGACAATGAACTTGAACGTAGATGAATGTCTTATTCTTTGTGTAATTTACTTTCTTCCAAAAAGTCCCAAAAGGGGTAGATTTTGTCGATCATGTTATCATAACCGTTAATTCTCTATTTGCAAAACATCCAGAAGCAGGATAATAATACCAGGGGATATGAATGATCTGAATTTTCAAAACATTTTAAAGAGATGATACTCTTAAACAAGTGATAAGCCCACAAATGAATATAATATAACTGACAAGATTTTACAAATATTTCTGAATTTCATACAAGTACTTCAATTCTTCCACTAATTGGCAGAAGGGATCACAATTGTATTATTTGGTACCCAGCTGATTATTGAAAGCAAACTAGTAAAAAAAAAAAGAATAGGAATAAGTGCCTACTCCTGTCCGGGACAAAACGAGATCTGGAACAACGGCAAAGGCAGCCCTCACCGTCACCCTTAGAAATGACGAGTCCAAATACATCCGGGTATCTTCCTAGGCCACCGCTCTTTACTTGACAGCCATCTTCTCCATGCAGAATGAGGCGCTGTGACGCATCAACACAGACCAAGGAGATGGAAGATATCGGGCAGAGAAAGTCGAAGGACAAGCTTGACCAAGTAAGGTCGGGTGATGGTCAGCCGCTAGACAAAGTTATCTAGACTTTCAAGATTCCTCCTGGTATGACATTTATCCGAACCATGGAGAGGTACATCACTACCGAAGGGGAGTTGATTGAGACCGTGAAGGAAGAATTTACCAGGGCCAAGAGAGGCGGACTTTTGGACGTTTGAACATTGGAACATTGAACAAAAGAACATGAACTGTCGAAAAGCAACTTGATTTTGAACTCCAGTTTTTAGCATATTGTACATGTAACTAAGCGCTATGGTTTTCTAGATGTTGTGCATAAGTTTTAGTTTAAGTTGTAATCTTAAAGTAGAACTCTATTGATTTTAAATATTTATTGGATTCTTATTATTGCGTAGGTGAAGCTTAGATTAAACGAAGTTATCCTAATTCAACACAGGGAAACATTTGAAATAATGATAATTTACCAATTATAAAGTGGTAAAATACAGCCCTGCTATAACACCTGAAGAGGTCTTCAAACGCTGCTGGAAGATGTGACGTCACACCAGGGACCAATCCTGCCTAAGCAGACGATGTCCCATAACATCTTACACATCTTCAGTGCCTGTTTTGTCATCTCCTCTTCATTTATTTCTCTTACTCCACTAGCGTCAGTCTAAATGTTAATCTGTTACCTCACTCTAAACTTCGTGTATGGTATTATTTTGATGAAAAATACAGCGTTAACAAAATAAAGGAATCACTCGCTTGTAAATGAAATAAGACGCCATTGAGTTTTCAGCTGCATGCACCGCGGCATTTTCGGCGTTTAAAGAAGGAATGTATACCGTCCATGCTATTATTCGGCGGGCTTTTCAATTCGAAAGTGTGGTTTCTTTGATTGATCGTTGATCCTTATCCTGTATATTTACAAACAAAAGATTTTAGTTATCAGAATTGGTTTCACTCCCCTTTTAGAATGGTGTGAAATACGGTCATGTTTAAATACACCAAACTATTTATAATTTGAAAAATAATTGCATTGCAATTACGTTCATTCGTTATAGGACGTAGTCTGCTTAGGCAGGATTGGTCTCCGGTGTGACGTCATCAAAACATCGCTATATTTCTGGCGAATCGCTCGGATATCCCAGATGCTGAGAAGTGCTATTATTTGTGTTATTTTTCAATCAATTTTCAAATAAATTGACGTAAAACTTATACGATTGCCATCTGTAAGCTTCCCAATTTCTAGTGATACATTATTTGCCATATTTGTGATTTTCTTTGAATAGGCCCTTTAACCAGCTGTCACAAATTTTTTTCAAGTAAGCCTGGATTTTTTAATTTATCACCTAAAGACTTGACTCTTAGCTGCGCTCTCCACCCCAAGGATAAATCAGCTGACCTCTCACAAGCTTGCTGCACATCAGTATAAGAGAGAGCTTCTGTGGTTTGAGAGTAACAGACGGACCTTGTCCAACTTGAAGGGCTTCTCGTAAGGTCATCAACTGCATCTGATAGGGAAAGGAGAACACTCTGGTGATAATGATAATAATGATTGATATAACTGACAACCTCAAGGTGGTGCTTCAACAAATGCTCCAGAGACATTTTTTTTTTTAATAGGGTAAGGGTTAGGAATGCATTAGTTTTAGTTTAGGTTTAGGGTTAGGATTGTGGTTCTGACTAGTGTTTGGTCCCGAGGTGACGTTAGGAATTTGGTTAGTATAGAAATTGACTGCAGAGCAATAATGCCACCAGGGCCCTGTTTCATAAAACTTGTTATCAATAACAACTGCCCCATTTCTATGACAAATTTGCTCTCAGCCAATCAGATTCAAGGATTTCAGTAGCTTATAACAATTATTGTAACTTGTTATTGATAACAAGTTTTATGAAACAGGGCCCAGAGCATGTGTCATACCACCCCTCAAGATACTACATTCAACACAATGCTTCTAAGAAAATTCCTGGCAGAAAGGTGCTTACACAGGTTTTTGTCGAATTGCCAAGATGTTAAGTTTAGAGTGCTGAATAATAATATCACTGTTTATTCTGATGATATATACAGTAATACAGATATATACAAACTAATGTTACAAGGAAGACTTTAAATACGGCTGTAGGCTTTCAACTTTTAATGATTTTTTCAAGGATTCCAAGGAGTTGCTATTGCATATGTTACATCTGCACAACTATTTTAGTTTCAAAATTCTTTTAACTGTTTAAAACAATAGCATGATGCAATACACCTGCAAAAGAAAGGTAAGTGAAGGTGTACTTGTAGAATGCTATTGTGAGAAAACACTTTACAGTGACTATCCGACATAGTGATATCTATTAAATGTTAATATTTTCTGGATGGTGATTGACAAGTGATGTCACAAGGGGAATGTTGGTTTTGCAGCTTTTTTTGTGGGCAGATCACAGTGATCTGAAGAAACAATACTGAAAAATTATCATAAAGTACATGGCATATATTTAGATACTTTTTGGGGGCCACATAAATGATGATCAGGGTACCATAAATCAACAAAAGTCAACATGCATTTGCTTGGCATGGGCCCTTTAACCCTTTCAGGACAGGAATTATTTAAGGACCAAATTGATCACATTTTCTTCTTCAAATTGGCAACAATAATATTTTTGTTTTAGTGCTAAATGGTTCTAATAATGTGTAATATCTTTGAAAACAACATACATGGTCAGGAACTTTGATGAAAAGTTGAAAAAATTGCCAACTTTGATTAAAAACTGTGATTTTGAACCTCTCTATGTGTTGTCAATTTAAGGATTTTGAAGCTTATTCTCCTTTTTACAATTCCTGGCATCAAACACAATATGGTCATGCAACAAAAATGGAAACAATGTGTGTAGAAATTTTTGCTCTTTCCACTCATGCACCTGGTATATTTTTTAGAGCTCTGAATCAAAAGTTATTGAGCCAAACCACAAAATGTGGTCAATTGTCTTGAAAGGGTTAATGAGCATAAACAGATAATAAACAGACAATCTCAAAACCAAATTTCCCCTGGATTCTGCTTTGATTGTGTAAGAATAATTATTTCAAATATATGTATGATTATGAGCAATCAATGTGAAGTATTATTATCAATGTGAAGTATTATTATCAATGTGAAGTATTATTATCAATGTGAAGTATTATTATCAATGTGAAGTATTATTATCAATGTGAAGTATTATTATCAATGTGAAGTATTATTATCAATGTGAAGAAATTTCATTTTCAATGAGGGAAAAAACAATTAAAATGGAAGAAACCACAAAACTGTCTCATTTAAGAGTAACACCAGGAAGCTCCACTGCCACTGCCTTTAGGTGGAGCTCCAGGTACAAATAACTAAAATCTTCCTTGCCCATTAGTTTGGTTGGTCTTATCACTTAATTTTGGCAGGAAAGATAAAAATTTGTACTTACATTTCAGGAGCAATACTATAACTATCACAAATGTCTCGATGCGATTGAGTCATTTGAATTGACGATACAGTAGGGGGAAGATCGTTTAGGTGAGGAAATTCCTTCTTTTTTTTTCATGGAAATAATCGTCAAATCGTGAAATCAAAATGCCAGACTGATAGTTACAGTATTTCTCCTGAAATGTAAATACAAATTTTCATCTTACCTGCCGAAATTAAGCGATGTGATTGACCAAACTAATGGGCGAGGAAGATTTTGGTTATTTGTAGCTGGAGCTCCATCGCCTAACGGCAGTGACATTGAAGCTCCCTGGAGTTAATTTAAGAGTACCTATAATCTTTAGTACCCCCAAAATACACAATCACTGAAGAAAAATGAACAGATTTTAACCATCAATCAAAATTGTAAAGCAATGTATTCAAGAAGTCTATGTTGAAGATTGTTAAGCCTTAAACAAAAATACAAAATATCAAGAAAGACAAAAGTCTCCTTTATTTTTTTTCCTTTTCAAGCCTGTGAATATTGATGCACTAAAAAAAACAACTAATAATAATAATAATTTCAAGAAAAGTTCATCAGGAAGTGGATTTATTTAAGAATCAAAGTGGAGAAGATATTTCCTCCAGATTGAAAACAAAAAGTGAATACGAGCATAGCAGATATTACAAGGGAAGTAATCCCCTTTGATAAGATCAACATGATCTTTACAGTGAGCTTGAAAACTCAATAAGTTCAAATAGAGAAAAGAGGAGGCATATTGTCTTTAAAGATAACAGTTAAGTTCTGGTCGTACAATTACATTGTGAAAGAAACTGTCTCAAAGCAGTTGAGAAAGGCTGATCATGTCTACATGAGAACTGATGTATACTGTGAGGTTTCAGAATTATCAGAATGATTTTTAAAAAAAAAGAAAAAAAAAAAAAGAAATGGGTATATAGGACTTCATACAAATGTGGCATAAATGTTCGGCCTGAACACTTCAGCTACATGTATTTCTTGTCATATTTCGAATATGGGGGCATTAAAGGAGCACTCATTTCCAGAGGACATTTCTAATATGATGTTCTTTCAAAATGACATAAAAAGAATGAGAAAGCTTGAATACATATTATTTTTCACCTTTCCCAGAACTCAACCTCCTCTTTAATACAAGATGGTTTCAGTATCAAAAACAATAAGTACATGTATGTTTAAGTACCAGAAAACATTGGCTAATGTTTCATTTTATTTAAAGGAAATTTACATCATATATAAAACATCACAAAAAGAAATATGACTTCCACTATGAGCAACATCTTCAATGTTTTGCAAAATACTTAAAGATATTTGATTTGAGGTAGCACGTTATGTTTTCCAGTCTCAAGTGTGCTCATAAATACATGTATTCAATGATCGTGACTGGTGTTATGGTTTTTATCTTTATTATACTATCTTTAATTATAAGTCTGTGAATTTTAATAGACCACTGAAATAATCTTAAAATGTGTATTCAGAAAATATTTTGAGTGGTCTTTTATTCTATCTAAGACAAGTTACCACTCCTTTTTCGAAAGATATGTTTAAGTACTTTATCAGAAGGAGAAATTAGTACTTTAAAAAAGAAAGTAACTGCTTATCACTCGGAAGGGAAAATCCCCTTTCGGCACTTCATAATGCATGGCAATGAGGGCCCACCATCGAGAGATCGATGGGGTCCATGAACAACTTGTACAGTATATTATTTTTACTTCCTGAAATAATGTACGGACTAAGGTTATCGAACGGAAACCACATTTTGGCATACATAATTAGCTATTTTCGCATATTTAATGAGCTATGACACACTCAAAGATCGAACTTAGGCTATATCTTCATACCATGTACCTTCTTACCAAATCTAATTGAAATCTGTCTAACATAATTACTAATGTTATTGAACAGAAACCATATTTTCGGATACATAATTATCTATTTTTGCATATTCAATAAGCTATGACCTTTGACCTTTAACCTACATATTCCAAAATCGAACTTAGCCTGTATTTTGATACTATGTGCAGGTTCATATCAAATTTCATTAAAATCTGTCCAACATTACTAAAGTTATCGAATGGAAACCAATGTTCACAAGATTTGTTACGGACATAAGGAAGGACGGAAGGAAGGAAGGACGCATGGACGGCAGTGTTACTATATCCCCCTCCGACTTCATCAGTGAGGGGATAATTATAGTGGGAACACAACTCATGTATATCTGTATAGCAATCTTAGATGGGATAAGCCAAGTATGAACACGAACCATTATTGTATACACAATTAGGGGAATAGCTGCAGAACAGGGGATGCTGTGTTCCAACTCCAGTACAAACACAAGACTGGATGTGAACACAGCCCAGGAACAAAGAGGGTCAGTGACTCACTCTGTGGGCTGGACTGGTAGTAGCAGATTTATTTGTTTGCTGACCATGATAAATGGTATCTTTTCCAACTAACAGCGATTACTTAGTAACAGCATGAAAGAGAAAGTATTTGTCACTTTGCAGTGAAAGGAAAATTTGTAAGAAAGACAGATTTCTCCAACTTCGCCTGAACAGAATCTCATTATGAGATAATTAAATAGTATTTGAACTAGAATATTTCATTCTGTTAGAAGGGAATCTTCACATTAGGATATATTTAGTATTTTACCAAATGTCATGTATTCTAACTGTGATCATATACATGTAGAATTAGTTTAACCAAATTATATTTCAGATATTATTATTTACTTTATGTTTGCACATTGTTAATCATATTAAGAGTTAGCCTAGTTGCATTATATTTCACTTTCATTTTGTAAACAGACCAAAGCATGCCAAATCTCGTGAAAAGTGATGCCAGTGTGAACTCTTCGAAGAGAGTGTGCCGAGAATGCCAGTTAAAGGAGAATGAAACACTGGGGAAAAAATCAATTTTAATGAAAAGAGAGGATAAAGAGAAGCAATTTTAAAAATGTTCCATCAAAATCGGTTACAAAATGAGAAAGTTATGAATGTTTGAAAAGTCTCAATTTACTTTCTATGGCGATCCTCAAATTGGCAATGTTGCTTCACAGTGACAGGTTTAGTAGTACAACTCTCCATATGTTTTATACATAAAATTTCATATTTTCCCCATTATCTCTCAAGGTGCAGCTTGTCTCCTTCTTAGCTCAAGATATATCATGGGAAAATGTATTTGACACAACATATGTTGATTTCACAAAAAGAAAAGGAGTATCTTTAGAGATAATGGAGAAAATATGAAATTTTGTGTCCAAAACATATTGAGAGTTGTACTTCTAAACCTGTCATTTAGAAGCCAAATTGCCAATTTGAGGATCGCCATAGAAAGTAAATTAAGACTTTTCAAACTTTCATAACTTTTACATTTCGTAACCGATTTTGATGGAACTTTTTAAAACTTGCTTCTCTCTATCCTCTCTTTTCATTAAAATGGATATTTCCCAAGGGTTTCATTCTCCTTTACGGCTAGATGCTTTGTTTGAGAATAGTCAGATGTAAACACAGATTGCCAGAGTTTAGTTTAGCGGAAAAAAATTCCTTGCAGCGATAAAATTATCAGTTGTTGTTAGGTTATGATTGTATGTTCCATTTAATTGATAAAACAGGAAGAAGGATTTTATTATGAAACATGAACATGATTTTTAACCAAATACAGATGATTAATAGTTTGAATCGAGACAGAACGTAAAATATCAGATTAAAGATAACCTAGATATTACTTTGATACATTTGAATGAATGATTAACTTGCTAAAATATTTCAGTAATAATTAAGGTTACCATAGATGTGGTGATTTCATTTTTCAAACATTCATGACTTTCTTATTCTTTATCCCATTTCTTTCAAACTTTCACCATCTTGTTTTTCGGCTTTCATGCAAATCAGCTTTTTACAAAGGTTGGATTGCCCTTTCGTTAACCCATAACTCACTATTGTCTACCCAAAATGTGTAAGCCTATATAAAAAGTATCCACAAAGTTAGAGGACTATGGGTATGTAAAAATCCAAGTATCAAGATAACAGGATAAGTGGCTCACCTGAAGAGACAGAGACGTTGGTTGCCATGGTGATACAGGTAGAACCTGAAACTGGACTCCCTGGTTGAGCATGTCTGACCTTGCCAGCCATAGCAACAGAGAGAACCATGGGAAAGAATGGAGTAGCTCCCTCAACAGGGTGAGTAGACTTTGGATGAAGAGAATCAACAGACGAAGCTAAAGGAATGAAATTTTTTTTTTTAAAGATAACTGTACTATACATGTACTACTATACAGTTGGCTTCTGCAAATGGGTGAAATCCACATAAATCTCTCTCTCTAAGATAATATCCAACATTTTTCAGTAAATCTGAAAATGGTGGAATTGTAAAAACATCTATCTTAAACTGCTCGAAAAAGAAAATTGTGTTTAAAAAAAAAATTGGCATACCATAGTGCATAATGTTCGCTAGGTATGTTTCGTAAATGTATTTGGATGAAAATGCCTACCCATGAATTGCATTTTTGTCACAAATATTTATCCAGTGTTTGTTTACATTCGTTGTCTTGATGTTCCAAACACAGTGGATTACTAGAACATCACAGGCTAAAATTGTTCAATAGAATGGTTGAATACATGGCCAACTGGAATGCTTCAAGCAAATGATTATCTCTAACTGTATTACTTGCACACATCCTTTAGCCTTAGACCATTTTAAGCATACATGTATAGCATATATCTGCGAACTTAAATTTTGTTGAGAAATACTTTACTTTGTCTTTTCTTGGGCATCTTGATTTGCCAGAAGCTTTCTACTACCAATAAAATAATTCGGTTTTAAATATATAAAAAATATCAGATACTTGTATGATATATCAGAGGGCAATATTGAGATATGTCAATCAAATTCCATGAATTTCCCCAAAGTGGCAAAACCTTTCCAAGTTCACATTAAGTGCTGCTCTCCTTATCATAATCAATACAGACATTATTTCTCAAAGGGAGGTTGAGTTCTGGGAAAGGTGAAAAATAATTTGCGAGCTATCTCACTCTTTTTATGTCAGTTTGGGAGAACATCATGGTAGAAATGTCCCCTGAAAAGGATTGCTCTTCAAATGCCCTCATATTCAAAACATGTCGAGAAATGTCTGAAGTGCTCGGGCCAAACATTCATGCCACATGTATGTTAAGTCCCATATACCCATTTCTATGTGCAGTGCTTGTGCTTTTCAGTGAACTTTACTCGATTTCTTATCATTTTGATGAGTCCAAAACCTCACAGTATACACCAGTTCTTGTATAGACCTGATGAACCTTTACCAATTGCTTTAAGACAGTTTCTTTTACATTTGACCAGAACTCAACCTTATCTTTAAGGATTTCTCTCTTACCAAGGTGAAGACAACATAAAACAGAGCTGTGGTTGGTAACATGAAGAAGAGCATGGTGAACAGAAGAGTTCCCATGAACAACTGATCAACATCATAGGAACAAGAGTCCACCCTCTGACGAAGGACGTTCCATTTTTTTCCTTGGAAGAGGCGCGCCAGGGAAAGCAACCCAGAGACCTGAAGATTGTAGATTCTGAATGGGAGGGAATTAGAAATATTTTGTGACCTAAATTTTGGGGGGTGTTTTTTTTTTTTTTCCGGGTTAATTTTGTTTTGTTTTGGTTTTTTTTTCTTGGTTATATATAAATTGCTTACCGAGTCAAAACCTACACTTGACTAGAGATGTGAAGGTCATAGATTTAGGCCTGGAACAATATGGATGTCTATTGGCAGGACATTACTCTACATTTGTGTATGATGGAGAGCAATTGCTATATGCAACCATTTTCATGTTTTATCATCTTCAGATTAAACAAGCTATATTTTCCTCTCTGGAGAATTAGCATTATTTAGTCTGCTCTGAAAGATTGATTTACATATCGAAATCGAACAAAAATTAATAAAATTTGGCTTTAGCAACTGGAAGATCACACAAGCTAGATGAACAGACATTGAAACCCACACAGGTAGTATCTTACCTAGCAGCATATACATAGAAACAGTAGATATGGAAAGTGAGAATTGATAAAAGGTCTGAAGCTAATGCTAGCTGAACAGACAACCCCAGGATTCCAGCTCCTGCTATACACCACAGCAGGGAAGTCATGATGGGTAGCAACACACTGAGATATCCTGCAAATCAATAAGAGGGACACAACAAACAAAAATATATGAAACAAACTAAGGAAACATAGCCACACAAGAAGTATAGTATAAACAACTTTTAAAGGTCAAGGTGAGTTCTGGTCAAGGGATTACATTGTGAAAGAAACTGTCTCAAAGCAATTGGGAAAGGTTGGTTATATAGCACATAAGAATTTGTGTACGCTGTAAGATGTTGGAATCGCCAGAATGACAAGAAATTGACTCAATCCTGTTGAGAGTCACATGCACTACACACATAAATGTGTACTGTATAAGCTGTTTTTTTCGCGTACAGATATTTTCGCGATTTTGGACTAGGTAGGGAAATTCGCGAGGGTTTAATTTCGCGATTTTTGTGATGTTTTTGTTACTATAAACAGCCATATATTAAAGTGCAAATTTTCACGGGGACCGACTTGCGAAAATCGCGAAAATAAAACCACCGCGAAAATAAAACCACCGCGAAAATAACCACTTATACAGTATATGGGACTACACACACATGTTCGGCCCAAACATTTCAGCTGTTTGTCATATTTTGAATGTGAGGGCATTTGAAGAGCAATCTCCAAACTTCCAAACTGATAAAGAGAATGAGAAAGCTCACAAATTATTTTTACCTTTCCCAGAACTCAACCTTCTTTTACAGTACATATCGTTGATTAAAATTGAGGGACCAGGCTGGCAAGTGAAGTGCCTCTGGCATTACTGGCAAAAATATGAATATGTTTGAGTGCCCTACCTACTGTGAGTGCATCTCCCAGATTACAGATCTCCATATGGCATACGGTGTATTGTCAAGTGTAACTCAGAGTAATATTTGGGATATAATTTCATCTTATACATAGCCAGATCAAAATCTTTGAAACATGAACAAAAAACATGCAAAATGTTATGTTATTTTAAGTAAGTTTTGACATATCTGAGGACTTGGTTTTCAGATCTCTGTTTTCATTTCATTATTCAAAGACCAAAGAAAGATAAAGCAATGTGAAGACTTTAGTCTGCATATCAGTCTAAATGCACTCAAGAGGTGAAGAATAAAAAAATCACATTTAGCAGAAGCTTTAAAACATTTTTTTTTTTTTTTTTTTTTTTTTTTTGGGGGGGGGGGTATTTTCTATGAATGTATCATGTTGTTTCTATGCTTCACATTAAAATGAAAGCCATGGCATCTTCGGGCTAAAGGTGGCATTTCTCAAGAGGCAGTGCTATATTATATGCAGGCTTGTTTGTGCATGATGCTCACATATTTATCATGTCGGAGCAAGCTTGTACTTTACATGTATAGAGCTCCGCATTTAACATGTCAGCGCTCAGAGAGACTTTTGAAGGCACCTTCTGGCAACCCGAACATGCCTTTCCTCAACAAAAGGTTTCCTTACCCATCCAGAGGTAGACATGATAGAGGAAGAAATTTCCTAAGAAATGAGCCAAGAACGTGTTGAGTTTGAGACCAGCTGGTGCCCCCATCAACCATTGTAACAGATGCTGCAGACCAATACCCGTTTGCTGTCAGGTGATTTAAACACAATTAAAAATATGTTTTGATTACACCACATACAGATGAAGCAATTACAATGTCTCTTGTGTTATGACTATGGTAATGCAGGTTGTTTGCTATTAATGTACATGTGTTTCTTATATGGTCATTGCCTTGTGTTGTGTAGTTGGTGAAGTTCACTTAATATTTATTTTCACCATTTGTGTGAGTCTTTAACATGTCAGGTGTGATTGGTGTCGAAACTAGGAACATATAGAAGCCCCCGTACCTAATACTTGATAAACAATTACCATGATCATCGAAAAAACTTGCCCATTACCCCTACTCTTTCAGTGCTTCCATCATTTGAACACGTACACGTAAGGCCAGCAGACTCTGATTATCTTCAAAACGTTTTTTGGATCATAAACAAAATCAAAGACAGCTTCAAAATACATCCATGTACATGTAGTATATCTTGACATATTCCATGCCATCGACAAAGACTTTACCCGACTCGTTTTACTCCACAGGAGTGTTGAGCCGTATTTATCAAGATCAAGACTTAATTTCTCTAACATACAAAAAATACTGACATATTGAGGAGGAAGAGGAAACTTTATTTTGCAAACACTCTTCAATTAGGATTCCAAAATTAACCAAAAGAAGCTTGTATTGGCCAGATTATACAGCTACACAAAACAATGTAAATAAGGAAACAGGAAAGTCAAACTCTGCCAGCCTGAATAGACAACAGACAAAAGTTCTCAATTATCAACCAGTTGCCTAAACATCAGTGGTACACAAAGTGCATGCAGAAGTTCTGTGGGCAAGTGAATGTCACAGTGAGTCATACAGCCTCCTCAACAAATACTGACATTGATTTACCAAGAAAAGAAATTGTGCACTCCAGCTTGTTAATGCGCTGCGCAGATGTATAATAGAGTAAGATAATCGATATCTGTCTGGTTTCAGGCAGCGTTTCTCAACATGTCAAAAGCTTTTGACAAAATGCTTTACCAAACTCTACTTGCTAAATCAGATTTGATACTCCGGGCAATAGAAGAAAATGGATTCACTCATTGAGTTTTTCTGAGCAATATAAAATTGTTCCCTATCAGGGTTCTAATTATCCTATAACTAGGATTTTTTCAGGGATTCCACAGAGTAGTGTCTTGATCCCCAAAACATCTTCATGAAATATATTTTCGGGTATCTCTCTTCTGAAACTGTACTGTCTGCTGATAAACTCTTGTTTATCATACAAGCTTTCTACTGATGCCAATGAAAACCAACCTCAAAAAGATTTAGACACCTTGGTAGAATGGAGTGCAACTGCTGCATGACTTTTCAACCCTCATGAAATCAAAGTCGTTCACATATTACCAAAAAAGAAACAGACCTAAACTCCTGACATCATTCAAGGAAACACAATTAACTCCTCTGTACCCTCATTCCAATACCAAGGAATAATAAATAGCTCTGACCTCTCATGGAACTCACAGCTGAATGTCAACTCAGTTATCTCTACAGCCAACCGCTTACTTGGATTCATCCGAGTAATAGCATGTGGTGCTTCCACTAAAGCCATTTTTTCCTTTAAACAAAGCCTTGGCCTTGCTAACTCTAGAATATGGCATTCCAACATGGCATCCAACTACTCAAGCCTAAGTAAAAAAAAAAATGGAACAAATTCAATATACAACATCTTGCATGGCCTTTATGAAGGTTCATGGTGAGGTATTGTATGGCAAAAGAATTTTTCATCCTCTAGTTGTTTTCACTTCCTTCTTTTAAAGAGAAGGTTGAGTTTTGGAAAAGTAAAAAATAATTTCTGAGCTTTCTCATTCCTTTTATGTCAGTTTGGAACAATATCATAGTAGAAATGTCCCCTGGAAAGGATTGCTCCTCAAATGCCCTCATATTCAAAATATGACGAGAAATAGCTGAAATGTTTGGGCAGAACATTCACTACTTACATCAGCCCAATCTTTGACAATGTCTGCAAATAGGAAAGGTATATCAGCACTGTACATCCACATCAACAACATCATACCAAGGAGAAGATCGACTGTCAATGTAGAAAATGAATTTCCAGTCCTGTAAAGAACAAATCAAATCAAATCAATTGATTGAAACGAACAACAAAAAAAAGTAAACCTAACATATAACATGAATACATAAACTGTGACACACCCATCAAAATACCTTTGTTGATTGCAATTTATCAAATCTTGTTTTACTGAAACTTTTCCAAGGCATGTGAGTTATATTAACCAAGGATTACCTCAGCAACCATAACAAAGGTCTTGAGTATCCAACACCAGTAATGTGGATGAATGCAGCAATTACAATAAAGCTGAGGAATTCCTTTAACAATTGATCAAAAACGAAAGGTCATGGCTTGGACTGGTATTGGGCTTGAGGCTAAATTTAGGGTGAGGGCTATGGGCAGGATGTTGTGTCTACTGTTTTAAGTTGGTTATTTGACTAATGTTAGAAATTGGCCACAGATACTGATGAAGGAGCATAACAATACAATGCTTTTATAACTACCAAATTTCATAAGATATTTGTTACCTCATGAAATGATGATTTGAGCTGCTGCCTTCCTGAGATGATAGCCCTCTCCCATTATCATTCTCCCTTCTCATGAACTCACAGAACTGATGTGATTTGTTGACAAGCTGAGATCCAGTTGCAGGGAACGTGAAGATTCTATGCAGGCGATCATTCCAACCGAACCTGTAAAAGCAATTATAGATGACACAAGGATAGTAATTTATTTGCCCCAGATACTGTAAAAGTTTCCATACACGTATTACAAAGATTATGTACTTCAAAGCAGGATATATTGAAATTACAAATAAGAAAGGACAGCATTCTAAACAACATTTGAATATCATTCCTCTTTTTAAGGTTTCCTTCATGATTATAATTTAGTAAATTGCCTAAATAGAAAGTAGAAAAAAGAAGAAGTTACAATTATTTTGAACCTACACGTATTGTTAAAATGCAAAGCCAGAGATAACTTCCACTAAGGGATTAGGAAAATAAGTGTTAATCAACTCTTTCTGACAGGTTGACCGTTATACACTGGAATCATAAATTGTAATGTCATTTAGGGCCCCTTTCCATTTTTATTTTTAGTAGGGTGAGAGTTCACAACGTTTTATTTTCAAAATAGAGTAAACTCTTATCTTCCTGAAAAACAAATTTCCCATATGTCTGTGCTCACAATTACCTCATTTTCTGGACAGTTTCCAAGCAGGTGAATATCATTCTCACAAGGAAGACAGGCAAGACAAAGCAAAGTCCACATAGTTTTCTTAATACATGCAATCCCTTGCTCTTAGCGTCTGTTCTTATACAGGAAATTGGCATATTTTGAGATGCAATAAGAGACTGTGACATCTTAGAAAATTGCTGGACTGCTGAAAATAAGAAATCAACTGCTTCACATTGATGGGAGACAGAAGTTTGACGTTCTTCCAGCAAAGATGGGAAAGGTCCACGGGCATCAGATAAAAGATTGTTCTCAACTTCCTTGACATTATCCAAACATACATTTTGTGCATTCAGTATCTGAAGTTCATCAAACAATATGAGAAGCAGGCTTGCATCACCAGCATCAGCAGAATGTTGCCATGGTGACCAGATGATCTTACATGCTGGGATCTCATTGTGGTGTCTCTGCTCCATTTCAATTATAATGCTGTTATGCCGACTGTTCTGCTCTGACAACCATCTAGAGTCTCTGGACATATTTTTGTAAGTGCCAATAACAGGAATGATAAAGTCTTGAAGTTTAGAAATTTCCTGCATGGCAACATGTTGTTCTCTTGATGGGTGAACAATGGCAAGAATGCATATGGACTTTGTGATAGGGTCCGCAGTTCCGAGGCATATGCCGCTGTTTGTATTCAACAAACATTGGGGAAAGAAGACTTTTATTACTTCCATCCTCTCTTTTTTTTCAGTCTAAGACAAACCCTACAAGTCCGCTTGATAAACCCTTTCCATCACACAGGTCAGGACCTGCAATAACAATTAAAAACAAAAATTAGTGGGAGTACATTTGAGAGAACAACTACACTTTTAGAATAGATCAGTCAAAAATCAAGACCATATAGACCATATTACAGAGGAAAAGGAATACTCCCACCTCCCCCCCCCCCCCCCCACCTGGCCCCCAAAGGAGACATTTCACAAGTAAAATCAGTCATGTCAGTCACTCAGCACTTAAACATGTACAAGTTTATCTGATTCTGAAGATCTGAAGATAAGCTTGTACTCAACAATAGCTTAATGGTTGAATAGGCTTCAATAGGTTTTGTGTGTATTAGCAGGGATTTGTCCAGTCTAGATCTTTCTACATGAGAGGAAAATTATTCAAAATTTCACTCTCGACTCTGAAACCCCAATCTGTAGTATAGTAAGAGTTGAAAAGTCCCTGAATCAGGTAATCTAGCAAATTTAAATAAATTAAATCTTGGTGTCTGTTTTCTACACTAGTGCAGCAGTGAATTCGCGACACAGGCCCACATACATGTAGGATTGGTCCTGTGAGTGTCACTCACATTAAAATGGGACACATTTACTGGACACTGACACAGAGGCCAAGAATTCTTCATAGATCTAGATCTACCAGATCTAACATTAGATCTACACTATATCTAACTACATTTGCACACAAAGATCAATATCGCTAATTTAATCAAACCTTTGTTTATTTAGATAAGGATAATTTTTCACTTTTGTACAAATTGCTTGTTCACCCACAACTAGAGTACATGATGTATGTCCATGCTATGTGGAGCCTTCACCTTAAGAAACATATACAGGCTTTGGAAAATGTCCAAAGAAGAGGGACTAGATTAGTTCCAGAAGCTGTCTTTGTCAAGACCAGTGACAACTTCCCTAACAAGTGACTTGTTGGTACTCCAAACCTGCCCTATCTTTTTATAATGCCATCACAAGCCAGATATTAGTTAGTCTATGCCTCTATGGGCTGCAAAAAAATGAAAAATGTAAATCTAGAGAACATTTACTTCCTGATCTCCAAGCACATTCCTTTATCAAATAGTTTTTACGAATGTTTATATTATACTATTGTACAGATGGACAATATGAGATTCTTCTTCTTCTGTTTGTCCTGGTTCCTTCACTCCTGAAGATTCTTGCAGATTATATATTTTTTTTTTACCTCTTTAACTTAGAGGTCATGACTGCCGCTGAAACTGACACAGCCCCACATAAATGGCATTATCATGGTTGAGGAAACCACCATTCACTCCGTGAAGGAGTGCTTCATTGCGACACACACATTGCCACCATGCCCAGGCCATGGCATTGATTTTGCCACATCTGACATCGGTGTCTTCCAACATGTCAAAGTTCTTTCCCCTCGCATACATAGACTCAGCACAATTGTGTGTGTACAGATGAACAAGTGGTTTCCTCAACCACGATATAGCCACATAGATGTCATACAGGGGGCCATTTCATCAAACCGTCATAACGACAAGATCAGCGACATCTCGACACTGTCGCTCAACTTGTCCGCTAAGTGTTTCACAAAGCCGTCTTTGTGAAGATCAGCGACAACTTCCCTGACAAGTGACTTGTCGGTACTCCAGACCTGTCATATCTTTTTAGAACGCCATCACAAGCCAGCTTTTAGTTAGTCTATGGGCTGCGAAAAAATAAGAAATGTAAATTAAGAGAACATTTATTTCCTGATCTCCAAACACTATCCTTTATCATTCCTTTATCAAATAGTGTTACTAATGTTCGTATTGTAATATTGTACAGACGGACAATATGTTCTTATGGCTTCTTGCACTTATACATGTACAAGCTTATCTGAAGATAACCTTGTACTCAGACTAGCTCTTTTATGGGTGAATAGGCTTCAATAGCTACAGGTGTGTATCAGCAGGCCCTTTTCCAGGCTAGATCATTCATACAGGAGAGGAAAATAATTATTTAAAATTTCACTTTCAATTCTGAATCCCCTAATTTGTGGCACAGTAAGAGTGGAAGAGTCCATGAATCAGGTAATCTAGCAAATTTAAGAAAATTAAATCTTGCTTAGAGCAATTTTGTTGTCTGTTTTTGACTGCTGCAACAGTGAATGTTCGACACAGTCCCACATAGGCAAGGGCCCATGAGTGGGCTTCTTGACTCCCCAACAAGTAGATAAGATTAATATTAAAAATACCCACATTCGTCTACCATAGAATCAGCATCGAAAACGGAACAGTCTGTATATACAGACCCATGTGAACGACAACAATTTATCATGTATATATTTTCCCTATATTTTCCCTTTTCATGCAATGCTTTGATATGAATAATATTCTATGTATCTTTTAATGGATAAATATTAAAAATATGGCCATAAAATATCTTTAATTTAATCATTTTCTCTAAAGTGAACACGATTCAGGTCTTCTTTCCATAATTAGTCAATTACGATATCCTCTTACTTACAAATCTAGATTCGTACGTCGCAAAAGCCTCCTCGAGTTTTCTCAATTTTATAAATTCTAAGATGCCATGTTAATGGCATAAGTAACACATCTTTCATGTAAACAGGATGTTTGTATCACCAGCATTCATCTTCGCTGCCATTTTTGACATTTTGGAATAGTCTGGGAAAAACTGAGCCTCAAAATCTGTTTTGGTAATTGACGACAATTCCAATGGACTGTGATATAGACTATGTTTTTCGCCGATGAGTATCGATATCACTGAGTTGTCGTTTATCATGTCTTTGTGAAACAGTTTTTCAGGTCCATGACATTTCCGTAGATCGCCGACAACAGTTATGACTGTCATGGAGTTGATTTGATGAAACGACCCCCTGGTTCCATGAGTGATCTAGATCTAGCTCTAGAATAGACTCGAGACTGACCTAGCGCAACCCCTCATCACCCCCCCCCCCCCCCCCAATTCGGCCACAGTCCCACTAATGTACAGTTTTGTTAGTAACTCACTTCAAAAAAATGATTAACGCTTACATTATGGGATATCAATAACATTAAGTGAACTTAAATTCAACCCTTAACATTCATATTTACCACATTAATATCACTAAAAGCAATGACACCACAATTAAGTACAATTATAGTAAGTTTTATGTCAGACTTTGTACTCACGCAACTTATAGCCTATACACTCTTTTACTAACAGAGGGCGTTTATCAATTTTTCACAGAGCTAGCTAGATAGTTTCTCTGCGCCGCGAGTACTCAAGTTCATTGAAATCAAAATTAATTTCGGCTTGAGCACTTGCTTATCAGATAAATTTGTCATAGGTTGGTATTATTCATAAGACGCTGAAAAGCTGTCTTCAGTCGTGGTATGCTTTAGCACACCTCAGAAATCACTTTCATCGTCAGTGATGCAGTGATGGTTCCAAGTGTGGGGGAATTATGCGGTAGTGCCAGGCCCCCCTCCCAACCACAGAAGTTCTGTGCTCCAACTTCCCACAATCTGCCCTACCTTGAATACACTTTAGCGTAAAAACATGCACAAAACATTGTTGTGTGCCATCCCATCCCATTTATTCCAAACATGCCAATTTAACACTTTGAGTTGGATGGAGGGGGCTTGCTGCAGTGTTTCCTTTATAATAATCATGGTGCCGCCACTAATAATGCCCCGCAAATAAAATTTTGTCGTAATGTATACGTGACTCAGACACTCAGTAACTCAGACAAACCAAACACGGGACATCCCAAAATATCGACAAATATCCCAATGACAGGAGTAAAAAGTTCTTAGGAGGCCTAGGAGACCAACATTGTCGTTCTTGTGTTCAGACTGTCTCAATCTTTGTTTCAGATTGTTTCATTATGTGCAATATGCTATGTATAGAAATCCGCATTCTTATTATGTACTTTTCTCTTGCGGCCTTGATGTATTGTACCTGTGCATATTTTTATGAATGGTCGAATAAATAATAATAATAAAAATAATAATCAAATGGGCGCTAACCACGATGTGTTCTACCAAGTTATCGTATTGTAAGTCATGAATAAATCAAAGTACATGTTTTGTAATCATACTCAAGCGGCTTTTAAAAAAATGGTCAAGATAGGTTGGAAAATTAAAAGGAGAGTAAGGGAGAGGGGGGGGGGGGACTCAGGAGAAAGAGAACGAGGGGAAGAGAGATATCTAGAGAGGAAGGGACATTAATGAAAGAAAAAAGTTGGAAAGATAAAAAAAAAGGGGGGAGCTTGGGCGAAGGAGAGGCCGAAAAAGAGAGAGAGAGAGAGAGAGAGAGACTAGAGCTAAGAGAGAGAGAGAGAGAGAGGGGGGGGGGTAGATATGAGAAACATTAGCGACTGAGTAGGGAAGGGTCTCTAAATTCTCTATAAGGGATCCCCCCAAAAAACAAAAACAAAAAAAAAGAGAGAGAAGATTTTGCATTTGGCTGTATAAAAGTTTTGCATGCTTGCATTAAAGGGAAAGTTCACCCTGAAGATTACTTGAGTTTAAAAAATGCAGAAAAAATAAAGAAAAATATTGGCGAAGGTTTGATGAAAATCGGTCAAATAATAAAAGAGTTATGACTATTTAAAGTTTTGGATTCGTGACGTCACATGCGAGCAGCTGCCCATTGGTCATGTAATAAATATTCCATATATTCACATTTTTTTTACGTTCCACGATAAATTAATATTGTTTCTTTTCAGAATCTAGTATTGAATAACATTTCTGACAATATATCAAATGCACAGACGAAAATATTCTAAATTTTCGGAGAAAACTGTATTTTATGGAATATTTATCACATTATATAATGGAGGAGCTGCTCGCATGTGACGTCACAAAATCAAAACTTCAAAAGTCCATAACTCCGTTATTCTTTAACGGATTTTGTCCAAACTTTCGCCAATATTTTTCTTTATTTTTTCTGCATTTTTAAAACTCAAGTAATCTTCGGGGTGAACTTCCCCTTTAATTGAAATTCAGCTATTGTATATAGCTGCATGGTGATTCCAACTTCTAAAGACAGTGACCCTTTTCCCAGTTTTCTCACCAAACTAAGAATGAGGACCTTAGAAGTATAAGGTGTGGTCTAGGAGTTAGATTTTTATTTCATTTTTTTTTTTATTTATTTTTTTTTATCTATCTGAACGCTGGTCGATCCCTCTACACGTATATTCGATACTCGATCGGCTCCCGAGGCAAAATAGAATTGACTGGAAATCGCGAGGATCGTAAGTTCGATCCCCGGTATGGCACTTATGCCTTTGAGCAAGGCATTTCATCTACATTGCTCTTTAATTAAATAATGGTGTTTGGCATATTAATACGTGTGAGGGCGTTTCTTAACAACAACAACAAAATATATAGCTGACTCCAAACTTACTCTATATCCCCTCTCTGAAAAATAAATAAAAAACAAAAACAAAAATGGCTGACTCTTAACTTACTCTATACCCCTCTCTATGAGGAACCCGTATACATTTTATCATATTGCTTTTGACACATTTTCGTGAGGGGGGGGGGGGGGGTGACGCCTTAATTTCCCGAATTTTTAAAAAATGTTGATCCTTTTTGTAGTGAAAATGTACATGAATTACATATTTGGGCACTTCGCTGCCCGACTATGAAGTGGTGGTTGCCCGAATATCCTAACTTCAAAGGGAAATCCAACCTTAATGAAAAGTTGTCCTGAAAGAAACGGGGTATACCAGTGGTGTCGATCCGTGTTCGTGATTGGGGGGGGGGGATGACCGGCGAGGGAGCGAAGCCAGTGGCGTATCTAGGGATTATGGCACCAGGGGCAAACAATGAAGTTACGCCTCCCCCCAGAGTTCCCAAACTTATCTACGTTGTTGTACAAGCGAGGGAGCAAAGCGAACGAGCGGCAAATTTTTCAATTTTTAACCCTAAAGAACGCAATTTCTTGTGCATTTTACCCAGGAAATTTCGCAATTGACCATCGCAGTTGAGCGGCAGAGAAGCTCGAATTTTATACATTGATAAACAGTTTTCTATTCACTCACTTCTACAATCGGGAGCAAAACTAAAGAAAACCCTATAGGCTTGAGAAAGAGTTGAGAAATTCAGCAAGGCGACCTGAAGTTGAGATTTCTTTCAAAAGTAGAACCTTTACAAATGCTGTTTTATACACTTTGTCCTATATTGGGGGCGCAATATTTAGCAGGAGTCATATGAAACTTACATGATATAGCTAGCAAAGCAATTACATCTTTATTTTTTCAAACTTTTTGAACCCTTTAAGCTATTTAAGAACTATATACTGAGGGCGCGAAATTACGAGATCCTGAAAGAAAATAATTATGCGAGGGAGCAAAGCGACCGAGCTTGGAAATTTTTCGCATTTCAAACCTTCAAAAACTAGATTTCTAGTGCATTTACCATGCGGATTTGATATCCCCCTCCCCCACCAGGGACTTTTTCAAAAATCTGTCTATAAAACTTGCATTTTAGAGCATCCCAAAATGGTTTTTAACGAAAAGAAGGTATGCACGGATCTACGCCAATGGAGAACCCCTTAATTGAGAATAACAATGCGAGCAAACGAATTTTCTTCGATATTTTCGCATTGAAATTATGGCATTTCTTATCTTTACCTCTAATCATTAAAGAATGTGATGGTATTTCAAGATCAAACATCATGAGTTTGGATAATTATTATTTTTAAGTTAATGTATCATAATTCTTATCTATTTTATCCAAAAATATTGGGGATGATAACACAGGCCATACCCCCACCTCAAATTTTTTTTTTGGGGGGGGATATATATACCCCCATTCCCCCCCCCCCCCCCCCGGGATCGACACCCATGGGGAAAACATCAGACAAGCAGATTGGTGAAAGTTTGAACGAAATAGGACAAGCAATATGAAGAAAGTTATGAATTGTGGAACGGTTGTAATTTATGGGCATTTCAAATTGGCCGAATCGGTAATGTCACTGTAAGGTGATGTAGTGGCAAATTCCCACTTTTTCTCCAACACAAAAAATGACTAAAATGTCATTTTTTTCAAAATGTAATATGATCTTTATCTTTTATGAGGACCTATAACAATATACTATCTGCAATATAATATTTGAGTACTGTCCCGAAGGAAAGGAGCTTAGGAGAAAACCACAAATTAATGATATCACTTCGGTAGGCCTACTCGACAAACAGGAGAGTTTACCCCCAATATATTGTAACAATCGACTCTAAAAAATTACCAACTTGAGATTAGCATAGTTTTAGTGATCTCATTTGTCAAACATCCATAACTTTCTTATCACTTGTCCGATTTCTTTCAAACTTTCGCCACTCCTGGGTTTGTTTGTCTTTTCGGGCTGTGAAGACCGCTATTAAACCCAGCCCACCCCGCCTCGTCACAGACATAGTGCCCCTCTGCATTTTATTACCGCCTCCTGGTTACGCCAGTCACAAAGCGAAACAGTTCTATTTTTGATAATTCAAGGCTCAATCCCTATGAATAGAGCCTTGATAATGCAAGGCTCTATATGAGGGATTGAATAAAAATGTTATATGAATGGATGACTTGAGCATGCAGAAAAATTATTCTGGTGCATCAAAAGAGTTTAGTTAAGGAACTCGCCCCGAATTTTATTTTCATCGTTCCTTATTGGTATAGTGCTGAAGACCACCCCTCCTCCGCCCCCACCCCCTCCATACCACACTAGACTATATGCGTAACTGGCTGGGACTGGGTCCCGCCCCCACCCCCACCCCCACTCAGGCGGTCAACCATACACATATGCTTGTTCCAGATTCTTAGAGATACCCCCTTTAAGGATGGAAATTGGTTAGGATTTTGACCCCCTATCACGGGCTTTTGGAAGGGAAGCCAGCAAAATTACCCCCCCCCCCCTATCACAGGTTTTTGGAAGGGAAGCTAGCAAAATTATCCCCTAAATGAAGGAAGAGTGCCGGGGTTTGAAACTAACCCTATTCGGGACCCTATTTCAGGATTGAAAGATTTGAAAACTACCCCTAATTTAAAAATATTTCGGGAAAAAATGCTAACAGACCCCCTATTTCAACGATTCTTCTGGATTTGTTTCCCGAAAACCGAGCCCCTAAAATATACCCCTTTTCCCGAAAAATCGGGAACGCGCATGCGATACAGATAACCACCTAAGTGGGGGGGGGGGGGGGGGGGACTGGGTAACGTTGAACCGAATGAAAGAATTAATTTATTTCATAATACTGCATAAATTTGCCATGAATATTGCAATTGAAAGTATACATAGTTCACTATCGAATATAGATATCATAATAATCAATAACGATTTCAGTGTAATCAAGAGTGAAAATTACATTAGTCAATAGAAAAGGCAGCACCGGGCCTATCATGGGAGAACCGAAGGAAAAGCACAGCTTGTTCAAACTAGGTTACGTGACTTACGTCTCGTTCTCCCGGCCGATGATCCCTATCTTTACTTTCCTTTTCCCCTTATCTTTCTACCTTCCTCTCTTTTTCTTCCCCATTTCCTTTCACACCCCCCCCCCCATCCCTGTTTCTCTTCCCACTGCCCTCTTTGTGAGTTGGGTGGAAGGGGGGGGGGTGCGGCCGTCAACGGTAGCTCTCACCAGGATCCGCCCATGATCGGTCTACAAGTAGATCCACAATCAAAGTACAAATTTATTACTTTAGACATATTCAGTCTTTTAATTCTTAGCAGAAAGGCAAACTAAGTCGATATCAAAGGCTACCCGGGTAAGGGGGGGGGGGGGGGGGGGAATCAGGTATATTGGTGTACACATGCGTGTCCATGGATTTAAAAAATGCCCCCTAAACAAGTTTCATACTTTGGTGAAAAGACACCCCTTAACAAGGATTTCGCGTGCTTTTTTTGGTAAAAATTACCCCTTAACGAGGATTTCGCGTGTTTTTTTTCATAAAAATTACCCCCCTAAACAGGTTTGATTGAAATATTACCCCCTAAACAAGTTTGTCTTGAATATTACTCACTAAACAAGATTGACTTAACCAACATAAAAAATACACCACTTGAATTCGAATCACCTTTTGCAAACTGACATAATTCTTCACCTTTGGTGGACAAATTCTTCACACAAGGCAAACAAAATAAACTGCACATATAGGAACTGCTGTTGGTTAAATTACAAATGTTATTTACTTCAATTATGTAGGACAGGTTTCAAACTGTGTACTCCGTTAGGTTTAATACACGATCATCATTTGCTTACTTTTGAAAAAAAGAGCAACTTTTGTAATTTACTTCCAGAGAAATAAACTGTATCGGCAAGAAATCCATGCACAATAATCACACATAAGCCATTTAACAACGCCTTAACTCCCGGGTCAACTCCCTAGGTTCCTGTAATTGAGATCAAACACCCGTTTTTCTGCGCACGCCACCGTTCAAAGGGCGTTCAAGTTCCTGAAAATCGGACTAAAAATGTTTTGTTCGTATCATTGCCGTCGGAATAAAAATGACCCCTTAAACGCGTTTGGCCGCATTCCGTTCAGCACCCTCTTTTTGTTGAAAATTGGCGTTTTCGGACCCCTTAACACGTAACGCGCGTTACGCGTCCTGGATGAAAAAACTCCCTTTTACGCGTTTTTTTGGACGCGCATGTGTAGACCAATATACCTAGTTCTAAATAGTTCTATAATCTCTCTTGAAAATAGTTACTAAATTGTTTAATATAGTGTTAGATACGGGTATCATACCCTCTAGTTGGGTGATAGGCTTGATTAAACCCTTATTCAAAGGTAAAGGCTCCCCCGATTCTGCGGACTCTATTACAGAGGTATCACCCTCTTAAGTTGTATTGGAAAGCTATTTACTGCTATTCTGAATGAACGCATTACTTCGTTCATCGAATCTTATGATCTAAGTGAAGTACAGGCTGGTTTCCGATCAGGTTATTCTACGATGGATCACATTTTCTCATTGCATGCATGCAATCATTGATTGGCATTTAAAGAAGAAGAAAAAAATATATTGTGCTTTTGTGGATTACAAAAAGGCGTTTGACTTAGTCGATCGAAGTTCGCTTACTTAACCATGGGATTAATGGTAAATTGTTGCGTGTAATAATTCAAATGTATGAGTATGCTAAATCTTGCATATCATAATGATGGTCAGAAATCTGATTTTTTTTCGTAGTAATGTAGGAGTGAGACAAGGTGAAAATTTGTCTCCCATTTTATTTGCACTGTACCTAAATGACTTTGAATCTTTTTTACGAGGGAGATATAATGGCTTGAGCTCTCTTTCCTTGTCCGACATGATTGTTTGTATGAAAATGATATTGAATTATATCTGAACTTATTTACTCTTCTGTATGCTGATGACACTATTTAACTTGCTGAAAGTGCGAATGAGCTCCAAATTGGACTTAATGCTCTTTCTGATTATTGCCAAATGTGGCATCTTACTGTAAATACTTCCAAGACAAAAATTGTTATTTTTTCTCGAGGAAAAGTCAGGAACATTCCTAATTTTTATTTTGATAATGAACCAATAAATGTTTGTGATGAGCATGTCTATTTAGGAACAACTTTTAACTATAATAATAGCTTCAAAAAAGCTATTAACAAACAAGTAACCCAAGCACGAAGAGCTATGTATTCTATGAAGAGAAAAACTGAATCTCTTTGTCTACCAATAGACATCCAGCTCGAGTTATTTGACCAGTTGATTTTTCCTATATTGTTATATGGAAGTGAAATTTGGGGTTTTGAAAATCTAATCCAACTTGAAACGTTCTATTTGAAGTTCTGTAAAGAAATGCTTGGTTTAAACAAAATGACTCGCAACTGCATGGTTTACGGTGAACTTGGTCGCTACTGGCAAACTAGAAAAAATTATTGCCAGTCGAATGCTAATGTTCTGGTATCGTCTCCTAAATGGAAAATCATCATCAAATATCATGTATAATTTTGAATTTTCCATGTTTTCGAAAGAAAATAATCAAATGTCTTGGATTCTCAAAGTGAAGAATATTCTTGATAATTTAGGTCTTTCTGACTTGTGGAAAAATCAAGCCATCAATTTGACTTCATCAAATTTTATAAAAGCATTGTAAACCAAAAGCTTCAAGATGTAAGTGAGCAGGAGTGGCACAGTGATGTTGAGTTAAACCAGCAATGTACTACTTATAGAATTTTCGAACAGAAATTATGTTTTGAAAAGTACTTGATTCACCTTAACGAAAATAATAGAAGAACTTTCTGCACATTTCGATGTCTCGGCAATCACAAACTCCCAATAGTGATTGGGCGTTACAGCCAGATTCCGAAAGCTGAACGTTTATGTACTCATTGTTCTACAAATGATATCGGTGATGAATTTCACTATTTGTTTATATGTCTTTTCTTTGAGATCAAACGGAAACAATTCCTCAAGAGGTATTATTGGAAATACCCTAACACATTTAAAAGAGTCAATGAAGTGTTTAATTTCAGTAAAAAAAGGACTCTGTCCAATGTTTCGAGGTTTTGTAGAGAAATAATGTCCTTTTTTCATTAGATATCCGACATTACTATACTCTGTAATTATATCGTGATTATTTCTTTTTTAATATTTTAACAATTTTATGTTTTACAATTTCAGGCAGTGCCTGCATATTTCTCCATACTGTGTTTATTTGTATTATGATATATTGTTTATATATAATGTATATATATTTGTTTATTTGTTTGTAATTATATTTCAATTTTGTACATACTTTGTATATACTCCCATACCCCTTGTGGGTCGTTGAGTCTTAATAAACTTCTAAACTTCTACTTCTAAACCTGAGTGGCCCCCCGGGAAAGGCTACCGCCGGATGACATTGAGCTCACATGAGCCGATTAAAAGTAGGCGTGTGCCTCTTTTGCCCAGTCAGGTTCACGTTTATCAACATCCGCCCCATAGTTAGGAAGTCGAGCAGTAGCCTTCATTCGTGATTTGATAAATGATAATTAAATTTAAAGATCGAAAACAAATCTTTACTTTAAATAATTTTAAGTTATTAGTTTGTGATGAAAAAAAATTAAAATTTGTTAAATTAAATATTTATTTTTTTTAATACTCATTTTTAAAATCTAATACGAAATTTTATATACTAATTGAGGACAATCATTATATTTCTTGCATTGCCAATTTCATTTTAGCTGTTGAAAACATGGCTGATGAATTGAGTTTCGGTGAGTGTTTCAGACCACTTGTTTGCTTTTCATTGCCCATAAATTTTTGAAGTATCTGAATGAAAGATTATTTTAGATCATCAAGAATAGTATTAAGACATTAATTCGTTTGCTTGTTCGTTGTATAAGTCTTTTAAATGATATTTCTTTGCTTGTGTTTTCAGGCTCGGTGCCTCCGTACTACCGTGAAGTGTACGACATTGTCTGCCCAGAACAAGATCGAATTGATCGAGATCTGTTCGTCAAAATACTCATCAAGTCCAGCTTACCCAAGTCAACTCTGAGCACGGTAATGTTCTTAGCCATTCGTTGTACATTTAAAAAAAAAACATTTATAGATATATTATCTACGGTATAAGCTCAGCTTATTCAAGAATCAACAGACAACAACATAATCTGTTCTGTGTTCATCATGATAATGATGACTGTGAGTCACTGAGTGTATAATGAATGACATCAAGTCTTCAAGTTCAAGATTAAATTTTAGGCAGTGTATACAGCCACACGTGTGTGTTTCTACCATACAGCCACACGCATGTAGCTGTATTCACCACCCAGCCGGAGGATACAGCCACACACCTTTAAAATTCTCTGCGACACTTTATGGTAGTGGATCCAGTTTCCGAACACTTTTCAGAAAATCAACGATAGCAAATAAAATATCGAACGAATATCTGTCAAACTTACATAATGAATGCTCAAAGTCCTACAGAAAAAGAAGTTGATGGAATATTAAAAAGACAACATAGATTTAATACGATATTCCCTTCCGAGCGAACCCCTTCCCAACGATGCGGCGTTTTGGTCCCCCTGAAAATGGTATTGTATTACCGAACGTGTACCTATGGGAGAAATTTCCTCATTATGCTCAGTCTAATCAACAAAAATATTACGCACACACTTTTTGTTATCACTCGTAGTTTGGCAGGTCGATCACACGTTCTACACGAACATGCTTTATATCGAGGGTTGCCAATATACACATGTATAAACAACGGCCACTGCATGCATGTTATGCAATAATCACCCTCTCTCTCTCTATAACATTAGACAGGAACGGATCAGTCGTGAGGTCTTTGAAATCGGCAGTTTTAGGTTAAAGTTTCATTCAAAATAGAGATATTTTTCAGAATAAGGGATTTTTCAATCAATTATTTAATCGTTTTCATGGTTTCATGTAAAAATAAAAAATTATTACGTTTTTTTTTTTTTGCCTCATTTTATGATCTGCTGCCCTTTGTTCTCTGTGTCAAATAGTGTGGAGAACATGCGCGTAGTCCCATGCTCATGAAAGGTTAAGCTATTTTAATGCGCCTAACTTACATGTAACTGTACACGTTCGGTAATACCATCCTGTTCGGAAATACAATGCTTGACTATACTACTTAGACTCTGTGCAGCGGCGCAGCACACAGCAAGTGCATAGCACAAGCGATGTGTATATTTATGCAAAGTTCGGTACATGTTGCAAAACTTCATCATGAAGGTTTTATCTCTTGAAATACACTGTCACTGACATAGAAAAATATACAAACAATATTTTTATTTCATGGTCATCTGATGACAATGAAGTAAAAATATTGTTTGTATGTCAGTGAATTTCAAGAGATTAAACCTTCATGATGAAGTTTTGCAACATGTACCATTGCATGCATGTAACTATACACATCGCTCGTGTTTAATGCACTTGCTATGTGCCGGCATGCTGCGCAGAGTCTAAGTGTCACTGAGAATTTTAGATGCGTGTGGCTGTATACACTGCCTTAATTTTAAGCTTAGCTTTCTGAGTTTCTCATCTCATTTTCAGTTCTTTATTTGTCACTTGTAAGATGGGGGGTTGTGAGTCCGGACACTTAACAGAAATTCACTCGTCAATTTTGCTGACAGATTTTATGAAAAATAATCAAGTAACACTAAAATCAATGAATATTTGCAATTCATACAATATATTTCTGTCAACCTAATTTGTAAAAAATTCATGACAATTTGCATGAAAAGTTGTTTGATTTACTGTTTAAATTAAAGTGACCTATCCGGATAACCAACCTGTCTGGACACAAGACCTGTCACAAAAAATATGCCTCAAATCACTCACACTTATGCGAGGTTATTGTAGATAGCCACCATGAATGATTTTAATTTAGACTTTATTTAGTCCAACATAGACATGAGATCTAAGTTTTAAAAGATTCCTGAAACATTTGAATTTTGAAGAACATCTTCATACAAAGATCAATAAGGCAAATAGTTTAATGAATTTAATTAGACGAACCTTTGTTTATTTAGATAAGGAAAATTTCTCCCTTTTGTACAAATCGCTTGTTCGCCCTCAAATAGAGTACGTTCATGCGGTGTGGAGCCCCCACCTAAAAAAACATATCCATGCTTTGGAGAATGTCCAAAGAAGAGCGACTAGATTAGTCCCAGAGTTAAAGGGGCTGCCTTATGCACAACAATTGAGACAGTTGAATATCCCTACTTTAGCTTACAGGAGGGCTCGAGGTGATATGATTGAATTGTACAAGATTTTTAATAAATACGATTCTGATGTAACACCAAATCTTGTATTACAATCCAGAGATCAGACAAGAGGGCATAGTAAGAAATTGTTTATTCCTAGGATCAAAACTCAGAGGTACAAAAATTCTTTTTATGTACGAATACGTAAACCATGGAATAATCTCTCTAACGACACCATTACTGCCCCGAGTGTGCACAGTTTTGAAGTAGCATTGGATAGGTGCTGGAAAAGTGAGCCGATTAAGTACGACTATGAGTCGCCTGCACCAGGAAATGATCCAGCCATCTTAAAAAGGAAGAAGAACTTGGAGCTGAATACAGAGGCCTAGTGCCTGCGTTCAGTATCTTCCCTAGGTATCCCTAGGTATTAGATGCAAATTTGTTCAGATTAGCTGTTTGAAGTCATACGTGTACATGTATGTCCGGAAAACAAACCTGTTTGGACATAGCCATACGGGCTTGATGTTTTATAAAATGTGACAACTGAACATCAAGCCATACACGGGAAGCAATTTCCCCAACGGAGTAAAAAAAAAAATCAGTGGGCAAGATTTATCTATTTCCACGTACGGTGAACCTTACAAACCACCTTCGGAGTTTGCTGAAATCTTCCTCTTCCATCCCATCTGACCACTTCAAAGATCGGATCACGAGAATAATGAAAAAAATACAATTAATGGCAGCAACAGTGTTGATTTACTTTCTATTCACATGTAGCTTTCGCTGTGCAATTAAGCATTACGAAGACGGTGAGATCAGCATGGAATATGCTGTAGATGAATGGAGTGCAAGGCAATGCAATGCTGAGCTGTTCCGACGCAGCATGCTAAATTTAATTTTTCTAATATCTCGCATGTAAAAAATCCTGAACTGCTTGTATAATGAATGAATGGGCAGACATGGGCACCATAATCTTTTTGCTATGTCAAAATGACGTGTACTCCTTTCCTTATGGAAATGGCATTGTTCTTGCTTGTATTTTGATGAGATTTTTTGCACATTTACATGTACTCTTTAGAATATCAGGAAATCCAGGAATGATAATATGAAATAAAACATTAAAGGAACATAAAAGAGAGTTTTGTTCAATATCAAGTCCAATCTTACATGTAGGTGTGCAGACATAGGGCTCCCCATCATACAACATGTTAATAATTTTTTCCCATGTGCGTATAAAGCATTCGTACATGTAGGTCGGAAAGGACCAACAGTTGCACATTCTACACTGATACACAAATAATCTGTGGCTATTGGACATAAAAAATATGAGATTGAAAAAGTGAAATTATAATCGCTTACCTGCAAGTTGTCTGGGAAAGTCCCTATAAATTCAGGAAATTTGGAATTCTAAGCATCAAATTTTGCCTTCATAATTTTTCTTTTGAAATGACCAAGTGATCTCTGTGTGCTGCCCTCTCTGTGTGGAGAGTGCAAATCTGCATTTGTTTATTGTTGTATGCAGTAGTACAGCAGCAGGGGGCAGCAGTTATGTGTTTCCACCATGACCATATTGGTTTAGGTGTACAAGGTTATATTGTAATATCGTACATTGGATGAGTGGTATAAAGTAGTCTACATACCTGCCAACTGTCCCTATTTAACAGGGACAATCCCGATTTTTGGTAAAAGAAAGAGCCACTTCTACCACTGTGTCCCTATTTTTGCAAAAATCTGTCAGTAGTAATGTATAGGAAACTCAGAAATGTCCCGATTTTCAGCCTCTGCCTTGTCATTTGTCCCTATTTCTTGGGTTTCAGGGTTGGCAGGTCTGAGTCTACCAATAATAAACCAGACCTAGATGATGGGTCTCTTCATGGATCTACTTGTAAAATGTCTGACTTCTTTCTACATGTACATTGTCCATATATCAATGTTTTCATGGTTATCTACATGTACATGTAGGCGAACTTGGCACTACTGGAAAAGTGTGGCTGAGTTAGCCCTGAGAGTTTTAATCGATCATGAAATAATATTACCAATGTAAAAAGTTATGTTTTGATTACTAAATACTACATGTACATGTACATGTAGCTAAGAATATTAAAATGACATTTTAGGCAGTTTACAATTGCCGTGTATAGCATGCACTGTGTTTGGTCACGGTACTCGAACTCGTATCTGGACCCGCATTTTGGTGAAGGAATTACTGCAATACTCTGTAGATCTATGTTAATCACACCATCTCCTCAGTCAGTAAAAAGACTTATTCATAATCTGTGGAACTAATATAATCATTGACTTGTTGGTTTCAGTATGTTTCAGATATGATTTAATCCTTTGATTTAAATTTTTTTTTTCATTGAATGATAATTGAAGCTTGGCAATGAATTCATGAAAATGACTTACATGTATTCTCTAGTGCAATCCAATGTGATATTTCTGTTTTTTAGTGTCTGAAGTTTAGCACATTTAACGCTTCAAATTGCACATACATGTACTTGCAAAGCTCTACATAGCTTCATAAGCCAATATACATGTTCATTGTTTCTGATGATTCATTTTACAAGTTCAGTGCGTTGTTCTAGCGCCACAGATATCTTGGCACTAAACTACAAGTGAGAGTGGGAGTGTTCCAAACAATGTACATGTATGCCGGATTGCCAGTTTTAGCAGGTGTTAGTATGAGCTGTTTTAGTAGTCACACTCGGTCGATAATCTGACTATTGACTGGCTCCTATCCTAGGGGGATAATCAACTGTCAAAAGCCAGAATATTTCTTACAGTGTACCAATCACCTAAAAATATTTTGCTCTGTATGTTAGGGGTTCTATGTCGATAAACTATATTCAAAATATGAGCCTCAAGTGTTTACTCTATAAAGAGATATTGCAAGTTGAAATACACTCTCAATAAAGTTTATTGGGATTGAATAAACAATACAGTGACTTGTGAGGAGACTAATCTATGCACCTATACCCGCTCACAAGAACCAAACTTAGGGCGAGGGGGTTTTACATGTATGTTTTCTTTCATTTTCTTCATAATCCTTTAACCCATAGAAAGCCAAGCAAAGTGTTTTGAGTTAGATTTTATACATTCTAGCTGTACACAAATTATCTTTTATAGGTGATTGGTACACTTTATAGAGGCTAATGTACATGTAGATTACCAATACAGACAAATCAGACAAGCAGATACAACTTTAATGGGGACAGATGGAGAGACCATTTTGAACATGATAGTAATTTTGTAAACAAGATGTTTTCTGATGTTTCTTGCTGGAAATACAAAATGAAGAAGGGCAAGAGGATGACTGATAGTAAATTGTTTCAATTATACTGTATTTCCTGTCAGAACATTGTCTGAAAATACTTCTAAATTATTGAAAGAATTTCTTTTGGGTGCTGTCAAAAAGATATATATCTGAGAATTTGAGAGCAAAGAACCTGAATACCAGTATATAACCCCTCCCCCCCCCCCCCCCCCAACCTCACCACTGGAAAACGAAACATTTTGTCTGATAATTCTTTAAGAGGTTCTGTCATTTCAAAGAATGAACATGTAATCTAATTGATAAAACTAAGTCAAGTATGGATCTGCTTGTGTTTGTAGGTACCTGTATTGTTTTTTTGGTGTTTTTTTTTTTTTTGGTGTTTTTTTTTGGAGGGCAGGCAATCAAAAGTAAAAGGCTGTCAACTTAGGAAGATTTAGTTTCTAAAGGGGGATCTTACAGTTACAGTACCATCAGAGTGCCATATTAGTCAGTTAATTTTTAAAAAAATGATTTTTATGAAAGCCAAAGGCCAAATGTACATGTACATGTATGCGAGAAATCACAGACAAGGGCTAACGTATAATTTCCATTTACTGTACTGTATGTCATCCCCAAATGAAAAATCATAGGATGTGACCATTGACTGATGTTTCTATCTGTATCACTATGTAATGACCACTAAACACTTTTCATTATCTTTCTGGAAAAAAAAAAGGGCTAGAAAATGTCTTGTAAACCATATCCTACCCTTTCTCCCTGTGAGCCCTTTAGAAGTATTTTTAGAAAAGGAAAATCTACAGTGTAATGGCAGTAATATTCTGAGTCGATTTGAAGCACTGGCATTTATATAGCCAATGCTCTTGGGTTTATTGTACCATGCATAAATGTACACGTAGATGTAGCTTTTATCCCTTTCAGGAGAGGATTTATTTAAGGGCTAAATTGATCACATTCTGTTCTTCAAATTGGCAACAGTACTATTTTTCTTTTAGTGCTACATGGTTCTAATAAGGTGTAATGTCTTTGAAAACAATAGACATGGTTAGAGATTTTGTCGAAAAGTTGAAAAAACTGCCAATTTTGATGAAAAAACAATGATTTTGACATCTCAATGTGTTGCCAATTTAAGGATTTAAAAGCTTATTCCTTGCATCAAATGCAGTATGGTCATGCAACAAAAATGAACATAGTGTGTGCAAAATTTTTTGGCCCTTTCTACTCATGCATCTGGTTTATTTTTTAGAGCTCTGAATCAAAGGTTATTGAGCCAAACCACAAAATGTCAATTGTCTTGAAAGGGTTATTGTACCATTTGATATCTTTGCCATGTGTATCACTGTAAAAATTAAAATTTCTTTCTCGAGGGCTACTTCAAAGTCCACCTATTGTGTTCAGAGATTTTAATGCACTACAACCCATGGACAGAAATATTATTTGACAGTGGCTCTTTTTTCATTTACGGTGGCTTTTTCAAGAGTCTCGGGGCTAATCGCCCTTAGCTCCCGCTTATTTTTTTCACCGATGTGTATGCCTCACTGCAACTCATTGGCACAGGGATGATTGCCTACTCTGTTTAGTTCTGTAAGCAGGACAAATTGTACTCCAAATCTCTCAAATTTTTCTCTTTTGTAACTTGTAAAAAATATTACAATCCTGCTGCTACCCAGATGATTTTGGAGTCATTTTTATTCATAGCCCCTTTCAGTTAAGGATACAACTTTTCCCCTCCCAGGCAAAGGTGACGCCAAATTCTTAATAATGATAATGATGATGATAATGATAACTGCCTGACTCTACATTGAAAGTGAAGACCTGACGAGAAATTTGCTTCTATTTTTTCAACGTCTTTTATCACCCTACACTTGATGAACAAGTTTGTACAAACAAAGTGAAGACTTGACGAGAAATTTTCTTCTATTTTTTTCAACGTCTTTTATCACCCTACACTTGTATGATGAACAAGTTTGTACAAGACTAAATTCCATTACATGTACATATAAAATATCAACATTTCATGTCTTCCTCCAGGAGTACATGTACTGTATGTGTCTCAGTCCTAAAGCAGGAAACAAGGTTGCTTATTAAACAGGAAATATACAATATGAGGAAGTCCCTGCTTGCGTAAATCCAGGGATTGCCAACACTTAAGGAAAAATTTGCTTGTGATATTTTTAGTGGTCAAGAATTTCCAGGATAAGGTAATGGCCTCAAACAGACTATTAACGTTTGTTTACAGAGTGCTACTCTAAAGATTTGGTACATCTGTACAGTTGTACATGTATCTTATCAATCATATGTGAATTTGACTAAGTGCTTGTAAGGCTGAACTTTGTCAATGTGCAGTGTAATTTCAGTTGATAACATCTGGGTCCTGATTTTAAAGAGTTGCGATTGATTCAAATCAATTGTAACTTCATATAGATCGCATCTCCTATCTCTGTATTACAGAGTTGATATTGATTTGATCATTTGACTGATTGATTGATATTGTTGATTGATATTGTTGATTGATAGGAATTGCAAATTATTTGCAGTCAATTGGAACTCTTTATAAGATGGGGTCCATATTAGACAGAAATAGGGAGATGATTTCTAAGCTTGGAGACTTATTTTTAGACTAAACGTCAGAATACATGTCAGCGACAAAAATAGGCAGCAACCATATTCAATGACAGTGTAAATGTTGATTCTCCAGTGTCAAGCATGGTTTAAAGTTCAGTTATAAAGTAAACATTACTACATATACATGTACAATGTACAACGTACTGTCTCACTCTGTTTCCCCCCCCCCCCCTCTCTCTCTCTCTCTCACTCTCACAAACATTCTCTTTCTCTGTCTTACTCTCCCTTTCTCTTTTTCTCTCGTCCATCTTTTACTCTCTCTCTCTCTCCTTCTTACTCTCTCCATCTCTAACTCTCTCTTTCATTTTGTGTGACAGATATGGGATGCTGTGGATAGCAAGCAAGGCTTCATCACAAGAGGAGGCTTATATAAAGCTCTGGCTCTCACAGCACTAGCCCAACAAGGGAAGCAACCCAATGTAAAACTCCTAGAGAATTATACTGGCCAAGGTAATTAAATATCAATCTTACCCTCATTTGGCAATCAATAGCTTGAATGAAACTGAAAGTAGTTCTAAAGTCTAATTTCCGAATGACTTGCAAGACTACCCAGTAAAGGGATCTTTGAAAGCAGGTGTTCTCCACTCTCCAGGGGCCAGTTTCTCCATACAATGAGTAAGTCTAAGTTTGTGTACATCCCATTGAAACACGTGTTAATCCACCATTCATGGTGGATATGAGCACTATATAAATATCCAATATGTCAAAAACCAAAATGGTCCCACGTCACTCCACTACTCAATGAACTTCACTGGCTTCCCGTTTCTAAGAGAATACAATACCGTATACTGGTTCAGACTTACAAATCACTGTCAACCACACTTCCTCAATACATCTCCTCACTCTTTCAGCAACAGAGAACATCATATTCTCTTCGTTCTACCTCTGCTCCTTCCTATGTCATTCCAAAATCCCGAAAACAAGCTGGCTTCAAGTCCTTTCAGTCACTTGCTCCACAACTTTGGAACAGACTCCCCGCATCTCTCCGTAATAGCACATCACTTGACATCTTCAAGAAACATCTAAAAACTTACTTATACAATTCTTAATTTACTTGAATAGACTTTAAGTGACAGCGCCTTGTATCCTCTGGAAAAGGCGCTATATAAATCCAATTATTATTATTATTATTATTATTATTATTATTATTAATTCTTCAGCACATGTTTCTATGGGATGTCAATAGAATAGACTTATGATGGTTTTGAGAAACTGGCCCCAGGTAGTCAAAGAGATTGGTGTGACAAAGAAGAATGCCAAGGGATATGAAAAATCTATATCATAATAGAATGGTAGTCTGTTACAAGTATCTGAATATAAATTTGGGATAATGTCTGGCTGTGTGCCGTAATGGATGCTTTTGGTGAACATAAGGTCAATAGAATGTGTATAGAACACATGTACATGTATAAAACCAACACAATATATACATGTAACACATGGGACTGTTCAAACAAACAGGCTGTAAAATGAAAATTGCTTAACATGCAGAGGTTTGTAGAGTATATCCTATTTTTATGTTATTTATTGCAATAAATTTCAGTATTTATTGCTCTGTTCTTTTCTGTGCGAGGGTCTGTATTTCATTTAGTTATGTGCACTGCCACTTTTCTTGTCTCAGAAAATATATGATTTATTCCCTTTTGTAGAACTTCCTAAGCCCTCGCTTGGTGACCTGTCAGACCTGAAGACCCTTAGCCAACATGTCAGAAGAGAACGAGCACCCAACATCTTGAGCTATAACTATGCTGAGCTCAGTGCCCTAGACCATGTGACAGTAGATCTTATACCAGAGAAGAAGGGTCTTCTACTCAAACATGTCGAGTATGAAGTATCCAGCAGGGTAAGACGAAACTATTATCATTCAAGTTTTATTCCTTATTTACAGGGAACATGAGGAACATGATGAATAAGAAAACAAATACATACTAATTCACTTCTTCCAAACAAGAAAATTTCATTTCACTTTTCTATGTCTGTTTGGCAATTAAAATTTAAATATAAGGGTTTACAAAATGATGTAAATTTCTCCTCATACCCACTCAGCTAAACTCTGCTTGTAACTCTTCCAGTATATCATTTCAAAATAGATTTATGCACAATCCTATCACTGAAGACTTAAGATTACCTTAGATATACAGTGATTGTTTTAGATCTTGAAGAGTAACTTCCCATTGAATCGATGCAGAGTTTAGTTTTCGTTAACTAAATACTATTATACACTGACTGAAATGAAACTATTTATGTCCAATTAATTACTACAAAAATCTTCTTCTTCTTGTTACAGATGTACAAGTCCACAGTGTTTAGGCGGTACAGTGATTTTGCAGCAATGAGTGACATGCTGATCAACTGCTACCCTTACAGAATGGTGCCTCGTCTCCCACCTAAAAAGATGATAGGAGGTAAGCCTTTCAACAGTAGAGAAATGGTAACATTTTCAAGCAGATCTAGAAGTTGTGAAGGATGTTCTTTCTCTGGGCTAAATGTGTAAGAGGGCAATTCCATGCCAAAGTGGACATGGCACCTCAAATTTCAAATTCATATACTGACACAAGTTTGGTATCAAATGAAAGGATAACATCTATATTTTATGGATCTTGGCAAAAAAGTACTTTTTACCAGATTTCAAGGTCAAATTTTCAGTTTGCTTGATTGACTTAATTAAATCTCAAAAAGTGAAAAATGACTAACAAAACTTTGTTGTCTCTAAACAACATGTTCTGTGTAAAAGTCTTAAGTAATCATGTTTCAAACGTATTAGGTGTAAAAGATGTGAGCTCATGAATTTTTTAGTGTTGTACATTGTTGAACATTTCCTAAGTTAATCCTTCAGAAGTGTCCTTCCATTACCGAAAAGACTATTTTTCAAAATATTACTTTTAAAGTAGTGATTGGAGAGGGCTGAAAATTTGTATGCAGAGCAAGTTTAGGTAGGCCTACAATTTTGATGTTCATGTAGCCACAAAGCACCTCTATCCTAATTAATTGTTAATGAATTAAAAATGTCCTTCCATTACCAAAGGTGGTAACGGAAGGACACAGACTGTAGTAATGGAAGGAAATAGGATGTCATATTATTTGTTTTAAGCTCAATTATTACCCCAGATGTAGACATTTATTTTATAGTAATAGTCTGATTATACAGTTGAAGTTGGTAAAATGTGTCTGAATGTCCTTCCGTTACTGTGGAATATATATAATATAAATGGATTTTGAGGATTGTGAGCGAAAATGTCTTATTGAACTGTATATATATATATATATATATATATATATATATATATATATATATATATATATATATATATATATATATATATATATATTTATATATATATATGGAATGCTATGACATTACAGAAGGGTCTTTTATGTGGTACATTACTAGTTTATCACTTAAATAACATGTGAACCTTTCAGACCTTGTACAGTTAATAATAATAAGAGATCGCAAAAAAGGGACATTAACAAATCACGACATGTCTGAAATACACGTAACCCTTTCCGTCAACTTGCCCCTGAAGAACAAGAATCTGTGGTCTACAACAAAATTTACACTTTAAACCCATTAACTACATAAAGTGGGTGGTTCCAGTACAAGCCTTTTGGACTGACACAATTCAGTAGTAAACAGTATAAATTGAAAGTTTCTGCAAATTCAAATTCTTATCTTATAAACCGTGATCTTTATTATTTTTTTCTTGAAGCAAACCGAGAGTTTATAGAGCAAAGGAGAAAAGCTTTGGTTAGATTCCTCACACTAGTTGTCAGACATCCTACATTTCATCGCAGTGAGGTCGTTAGGTACTTCCTCACATTTACAGGTTCGGTGAGTACATCAAGCTATGTTGAATGTTTGTGTGAGTATGTGTGTAACTGAATTTTTAAAGACATGTATCAATCAGATATGTGTATTTACATCTGGGAACCGACCTTTAACCTCAGCATCTGAAAATCATACATTATAACTCAGTTTCAAACCGGGGTCCATCAGACCAACTCACATCTCCCTATGTATTTAAAAGGCACTACTTATCCTTTCGGTCTTAAAGATACTTCATCCCTTTTGCAGCCCTAGATTTTGAAGTTGTGTAAGCATGTCATAAATTGCAAAAGAATTATAATTGGAAAACTTGTGTGGATATGAAAAGGATTATAATTTGCTTTTAAGTAAGTAGTAATAACAATTTGGTAACACTGTATTTTGGGGGACAAAAAATAACTTTTTTGGAAATTTTTTGGGTAATTTTTCAAATTATTTTTTTATTGTTACTAGTACATGTTGCGTTGAATTCTGAATAGCTCCCTCTGCGACAAAAAGCAAGATTTTCATTTCTTACAAAGGAGTTACAGAACTTTTGACCTTGAAATTTCATAGGCAGTATCTTTCTACAGGATGTCTACTAAACTAAAATTTTGTGTAAGTCTGCAAAAGGGATGAAGTACCTTTATGCCTCGTTCACACACCTGAAGTAATACAATTGTCTCAAAATGATAATAAAATTGCCTCAAAAACCGGTAGGACAAAATAAAATGACACAATCATAGTGAGTTTTGCATTTCTCTGTCTTATCACACACTGATAAATGAGTAAGTGTAGTGACCTTTGTTGTGCTTAACTACATGAATGTCTATTTCTCTATCTTATCACACACTGATAAATGAGTATAAAGTGTAGTGACCTTTGTTGTGCGTAACTACATGAATGCCTTATCAGGGTAGCTCGCCCAAAGTTGAGAAACAATATTATTCAAGGCTTTGTATCCTCAAGAAAAAAACTTTTTTTTTTCCTCTCCTCTATGGAGGTACTTTATTGCAATATATCATTTTACAACATTACATGGAATCTGATGGCAACATTTACAAAATTAGTTAAATGAAGGAAAACAACAACAATATGTAAGTAGGATAGAGAAAGGGGAAAAGAGTTAAGACACTAGAACAGATACATCTTGAGATTCCTTAGTACATCTTTTTGGTTTTTGTACTGACAACATAAAACATGAAATCATTTTTGAAGACCATCCAAATTGACTGACTGTTAAAGGATATACTTCTAAACTGATTAAGCATATACACCTTATAAATTGCATACTGAGCATAGATGAATAATAGAATAGTAAGCATAAATTCACTTCATTCATGTTAAAACCAATTATTATGAGTTTTTCTTCTAATAAAATATCTTTTTGAAACAAATTTAGTACAATTTGGTGAATTACAAATAAAAATTCAAAAATCTTATTGATGCCTTCCAATCATCTATTATTTATCATATGTGACCAGGCACCACAAAACCACCAAAAAGTCGCACTGTGCAATTTTCAGTTAGAGCTCAATCAAGGTGTCTTTGGTTGGCTTGGTCAAATTTCAGTTTTGGGTATTTCCTGAAAGAGTATACTTTTTTCTAAGTAATCTGAAAATTTGGAGGCACGAAACAATCTGAAAGTGGTATTTTTGACAGGTTTTTTATTAGACTTATGTTTGTCTTCTCTCTATTTTATTGCATTACTTTTCTTTTTTCGACGCGGAATACTTGTCTCATTTTGATCTCCCATAACTTTAATACAAAGTAAGTTCTTGCATTGATACTTGTCCACTATAATAAACAGGATGTGCCTAATTAATTTGCCAAGTTTTAGGACAATCTGATAATCCCTTCATAGAAATTTCTATAGAGTTCTAATCCTCATTTTGTCACCTTAGCACAAGACCTTACAGAGTGCTTCAATAGACTGCAAACTTTAAACCCTTATTTCTCAGAAGTAACATTCTGCGGGACTGTGCATTCTACTCTTTGTACAGTGAGTTAGGAACATCCAATTCTAATGAGTTATATATCATTTTAAAGCTGAGAGTCTCCTCTTTCAGAATCAGACCTTAACTAAAAATTCATAACTGGTGACTTTTTGGTGGTTTTCTGGTGCCTGGTCACATATTCTCTTTCTCTTTTCCTCATTGCAGGATATGCAGCATAGAATCAAGGAACAGTTTAGAGGGATACCTGATGAGTTTGTTACCAGTAAGCTTGCTGCTCAGGCAAAGGTATGTTCTAGTGCTGGTATCGACACGCCTGATGTCGCCACTATGGCGACAAAAGTACTGGTTTTGGACTTTGCCGACATGTCGACACGCATGCTCCGATGGCGACATAAAATGGGTCTTTTTACATGTACCTCGCCGTGGCGTCGTGCGCGCGTACGTGATTTGTTTCACATACGCATTAGCAGCGGGCGCGCGCGACACGATCGCTGCGTATCTAGCTGCGACGACCGGTATACATTACGTACATGTACATGCCTAGATATGCGACACTAGCTGACTCGCACCGCATGACTTTCATTAATGCTTGATAAATTGGATCATACAAAACAAATTTTGGGGCAAATAGTTGACAGTGTGCATCTTTGAGAACTGTAAGTGAGTATGACTGCGAGTGTGAGCCCGTGAGGACATAGTGCATGTATTCCATGTAAAGCTCTTGTGAATTTGTGTCGGGTAACTCTGGTTTAATAGTGTACGGTCACTACGGGAGCGACCCGAGTTTAGACTTGTTTGACTCATGTCCAGATGTCGACACATGTTGACATCGGCGTTAATTTTATTGCGACATGGCGACATAGATTTTCCATGCCGATACCAGCACTAGTATGTTCTTCAAGATGATATTGAATGCAATACCACTCTTTGGATTTTACACAATATTATGTGTATTTTTTGCAACAGCAATGGTGCATATACATTCGTATGAATTTTGTAAGTGATACTCTGGTATATTTGAAAGTGTTTCAGCACTCTATTTCACATCGGATTTTGATTCCGATTGTTTTATCTGATAGGGCTGGGTGGGGGCTTCCAAACTTCTACACAGAATTTTGAAATTCATTAATTATGCAAATTTATGCAAATTTATTCAAAATTGACGAAAAATGCTACTTCTCCTCTATTTCACATCGGATTTTGATTCCGATTGTTTTATCTGATAGGGCTGGGTGGGGGCTTCCAAACTTCTACACAGAATTTTGAAATTCATTAATTATGCAAATTTATGCAAATTTATTCAAAATTGACAAAAAATGCTACTTCTCCTCTATTTCACATCGGATTTTGATTCCAATTGTTTTATCTGATAGGGCTGGGTGGGGGCTTCCAAACTTCTACACAGAATTTTGAAATTCATTATTCATGCAAATTTATGCAAATTTATTCAAAATGGCTGAAGGTCCATAATGTTTTCATGTTTTATATTTCAGTTGTATACATGCATTGTTGGTATTCTCTTCTTTTGCATGCAGTAACATTATTATTTTATTCACTAAAGTTTTTCACTGAAGTTTTAAGGTTAAGGCTAGTTAATTTCCACAGATCTGCACTTCCGGCGGGGACATTTATTACGCATTGCGTAATTTACTCATTCACTTGTTTATGTTGTATTTGTTTTTATACCAGGATCTTGTTCCCATGGATACTCAAGTGCAGTTTGGCAATAGCAGAGAGCAGATTAAAGGTCTCTTTAACAGTATGAACCTCATTAAGGGATTTGTGGACCAAATTACCTTTAGAGCTATGGGTGAGTTTAGTGTGGATTGATGAAGTAAATCTTATACTTATCACACATGCCAAATTTTGCTTAATCCCACCTGGGAGGGGGGGGGGATTTATTAAACTCTAGTACTTATATTTCAAAAGTGTGTTATTTTTGAGATATACACTTTAGAATTCAAGAATGAGATTACAATGAAATAACGAAAGTATTAAGGAAGTATAAATGTGCAGATTGATAGGATTTCAGTAGATGAACAGCATGCATTACATCCAGTTTAACAGTATCCTCACATTCTCGCATGTTGATATTTGAAATCAATTTCAGTTGGAAATACTGACTCCCTTCCAAGTATTCATTCTCAGTGATTCTGAAAGAAAAAGCAAGAGTGATTGTCAATCATCCTCTTTGATTTTGTATCGTCCAGGAAAGGCATCGGATACCCTTACCCTGTTCAGTTTGAATATTGACAACCACACACCCTCTGCATTGATTAATTCACACAGTCAGTTATTTCATGAAAGAAAAAAACCCAGGGTAAATGCTGATCATCTTTGATTTCCTTTCATACAGGGAATGCATCAGACACCTTGTCCTTCGCCAAGGAGTTGAGTAGTATAGGGGGTGACTCACAGGCTGCGTCTGCCTGGGCTATGGGCCACAATGACTCCTGGCCTAAGCTGAAGAGTGGCCTCAAGTCTGTCGCTGTGGAGTTTGCTTCTCTCTCTGATAAGTACATGAACCAGGTAATGCACATCTTCATTTCCAAAATTTATTTTTGTAGAGGGAGCCGCAAATTTGTTAACCAATTTCTCTAAACAGATATCAGAGAGAAAAACTGGAGAAAATTTGAAAAAAGTCAGATGCTTATTGAAGTGCAATCTATTAATTGTCATTGTGTGTGTGTGTGTGTGTGTGTGTGTGTGTGTGTGTGTGTGTAATTGAGTTTTGACAGACGTGTATCAATCAAATATGATTATTTAGGTTGGTATCATTTAGATTGGATTTCCTTTTGTTATTGGATCTCCTCATGAACTGTTGTTTACATTTATATGTCAGTTCTTAGGCAAGAAGATAATGGAATGACTTATAAAGATTTGATTGATCTGAGACATTGTAAGAGAAAGTAGTGAATTATACATTTAAATTTCAAATTGATGGTGGAGGGAGAATTCATGCATACTCAATTTATTTTTAAATATAGAGAAATTACAATCTGGAGCCTTGAATTCCATGTATAGTTAAGAAGTGATTATTCTGTTTTAAATTTCAGAATTAACCAATTCTGTCAAAATCTGAAATCTCTACTTGATATGTAATTTTCTGCTTGTAAATTTCTGACTTTCTTTCTTCTTTTTTTTTTATCAGGGCAAGAGGCTAAGTGAAGGAGTGGTTGAGAAATTTTGGTTATTTCTGGATCTTCTGCAGGCATACAAGGCAAGTTATTTTGATTCAGTGTAATCCCTTAACTCTGAAAGAGCCTGGGGTGTGAAATCCACCCCACCCCCTGAACACATGCCATGATATGTAGCAGGATAATTTTTTTGTGCTGCAAGCTTTCATTTCATTTCGTGGTAATTTTTCCATATGTATTGTACTCAGTGCAGAATTGTCCATTCGCTAATATTTACAGGCCTATTCTATAAAAGATACTCTATCTGTGTGCCAAGTTGCAGAAATTTTCGTCACTCCATCACGAGATTCCCCCCCCCCCCCCCCCCCCCCAGCTGAGAGAGCGCCAAAATAATCCGGCCATTTTAGGGTTAAAGTTCACCAAATAATGAAGAAACTTGAGAATCAAAGGATTACATGGTGTATAGTATTTTGGTAGTAGACTATATTGAAATGTGTTCTTTCTTGTGCCTCTGTCTGGTCTAAACACAAAAGCAGTATATAGTTTGAAAGTCTAGACCGGCACCCTGCAAAAGCTAAAGCTATGATTGCTAGGTAACAATGGTCCCACCCCCCAAAATCACTTATGGAAAGGCAACAAATTATCAACACTGGTTTTTCTCATAAAATAAGAAAAAGTAGATTATTGACTCTGTTTACCATAAACTTTATCAATGGACTGGCAAATTGTATGATATATAATGTATAGCATACACTGTACATGTGACAAAAGTTGACTTAAACAGTCTGTTGCAAGTTCTCCAAGTCAAGCAAAGTTGGAAAAAAAAATTAGTGAAAATGTATACACATGAATTTATGCATGTCCCATGTAATTTCTGACTGATCTTTTTAATCAAATGATTATGTAATCCTACAGGACCTATGTGAGCGACATGAGAAGGGAGTATTAAGGGATCATCAAAATGCCCTTCAGAAGATGGCTGCCATTAAGAAGAAGAAGATGTCTGCCACTATCAAAGGTGGAGAGTATGTCAATGAAGTAGAACAGCTCGAATCAAGAATTATTGAGGTGAGAAGATACAAAAGCCAAACGTATTTGACATTCAAGCAATTAAAATCTTTAAAAAGAGATTATCATTGTCAGGCTGTATTTTGGGGGCAAGAAATTTTTAGGAAGAAGGAAATCATGGAAACCATAGTTTGAAGAATTTTTTACTGTAAGAATCATAAAATGCAATTTAAAAGCTTATGTGGTAAGGAAGATATGTAAAGCAAAATTATGTTTATAGACTTATTGAATAGAAAAGCATCAAAGGGAAATGAATCAAGTATAGTTGTGAAGACATCAAAGCATGGGTATAATCTGGACATTCTTGATATTTTTCATAATCACATTTTCCATTCATGTTTTTTTTCATTGGCTGTCTAGAAGTTAAAAAAGACAAACGAATTAGTGCTATTTTGAGAAAATTCCAACGAAAATTAGAAATGCATTTTAAAATAAAGAAAGGCAAGTAAATATATATATAGAAATCGAATTGGCGACTTTTTCATTTGACTTGAATATCCTCTAGAACTGCTCATAAATCTGTATTCACATTCATTCAAAGCAATTTGATATTGAGGTTAGGTTTCATTTTATTGGAAGTAGGCTGAAGATACGATTTGCCTTGATAACTTTGGCCCTCATTAAGTGTGTGATCCGATTTCTTTTTCCTGTTACCAGCAAGAAAGTCAAATCATGACAATGGAGAACAGGAATTTCTTCTCTCTGCACTGCCTTCAAATGGAGACCCAGCTGATCCACGCCAACATGCCTCTCATTGCAGACGTCATGCAAACCTACGCGGAAGCAGAGGTCAACAGTCACAAAGAGGTCAGTCAAGGTCAAACGTTTATACAGTCACATGAGCTCAACTCTCGTGCAATGAAATTTAGCCTGAAAATAAAAAGGTCATATGAACATGTCCATGAACACTTGTGCTAAGCAGTCAGTATTCAATCCATTTGCAGCAGTATCAACCTCTCTCTGGGCCCTGTTTCTTAAAACTTATTATCAATAATAAGTTACAAAAGCAGAACTGATATGAGCCTGATCGGTTAAGAGTGAGCATTGGGGTGAAAATTTGATTTTCAGATTTTTATGATGAAATCACTTTCAGGTTTTTCATTAATATCTGAAGTTACTAAAATTCATGTTTGTTTAATTGATAAGGTCGGGAAAGTCATTGGATTGGCCCATTTTTCAACAGGGGTGATGAACACTAATGTCATGGATGGACATTTTCTAGAAAGATTGATTAGGTCCTAGTTTGACGCTCTCTAAACTTTCTGAAGTTTTGTTAGCGAACAATTATAGATCAAACACCATGCCATTGAAAACCAAAAAATATTTGAAAATATTTGTTCAGAAATGGTTGTGCCGCATGGTCATTCACATCTTGATGCAAATTTGTCCGTCCGTGACAGAAAAAATTTGTAAAAGTTTTTTTTTCCACTGGTGGGGCAAAAGTAAAAATGAAAACCATGCTGAGCTATCTCACTAGCTAGAGACCTATACCATGTATGAATAAAACCTTGATCAATTAAATATACATATACTAAAAACGAATTTGAAAATTGTCACGGACGGACACTAATTTTGTCACGGATGGACAATGCAATATACTGAAATGTTAAATGCTGTGAGATTTCAAATTCAATGAATTGTTTTATTGCTTATTGGTTCATGGAACATATTTCATCCAAAATATCACGTACAGTGAAACCTGTCTATAAAGACCGCTCAAGACAGACAAGAAAAGCTGTCTTTACAAGCAGGTGGTCTTTACCTACAGGTTCCTTTAATACAGGATTTAATGAGAAACGGTTTCAAAGGGAAACAAAAATTGTGGTCTTTATGGACAGGTAGTCTTTCTATACAGGTGGTCGCTAAAGCAGGTTGGACTGTATATGGTATTGTGATCCCCCATATGACTTCAAAAATTACCCCCCACCCCGCCCCAATTTTTTTCTTTTTCAAGCTAATAAAATAATGTCATAAAAACCCAATTATTTTGCTATGGCTCTTATGGGAGCTAGCCTGCATTATCAGTTTGCAAAAGACATCCATTAGAGGTGTCTACAGAAGATGAATACTTATTTTCTTACTTATTTATTTATTAATATTATTATAGCTATTATTGTAGCTGATATTTTTGGTCATCAGCAACGTGTAAAAAGTTTTAGATTTAACATTAATACCGAAGCTTGATCAATATTCAAATTAAATTACAAGTTGTGCTTGAAAATTATAAACATTGGAGGTCAGATGTGGTACCAGATCGCAAGAGCCATGTTTGGACTCTATTTTGTAAGAATGCTTTGAATTAGTTGTAACGTTTGAGACAAATAGAGATTCTTTGTAGTTCAGGATCATACACGGCCAAAAATTTAAAAAGAATTATGTAATCACATAACAAGAAGAAACCTTTTTAGACACTCTATGATTTTAAATGCTCATTATTGAATTGGTTGCATCAACCCTGAAACAGTTTTTTATGGGGAAGGGGGTCAGAAAGTTATAATAATGACTTGACGCTAGTCGTGTTGGGCAATCCTTCAACTAACAGGACATAATTAGGCTCTATGGGCTCTGTACACTCAACTGTTGCTATTAGGGCCTTTGTCCAGAAGGCTATAGATTTTACTGAAAAATTAAACTATGGTATGAGAAAGATTTATCCAATGATGTTTGATTTTGGTCCACCTACATGACTGTAATGTAAAGGTTTATATTTTGAAAGCTTACATCACATTCTTCTCAACATGTTCATTTTGGTCTGTAGCATATACTGTACATGTAAAGTTGTATTGTACACTACATGAGTACATGCACTTGTACATTGTGTATACACTACAATACAGGCATCCACTTTTGACATAGATTCCACTTAAAAACTAAGGTTTTCACGCTAAGTTTTGCTTAATAGTGGAATAAAATCAATTTCAAACAAAAAGAAGAAAGCAAGAAGTACGTATGTGCAATTTTAGATAGGAACACATGCAGTTTTTAAGTTAATGTCCGTCCGTGACGCCCAAATGTCCGTCCGTGACAAAAAGTTTTCGGACCTCTAGCAAAAGTTACAGTTTGCTTTAAAATTCTATGTATGTGACAGGGAAGTCAATTTACTTGACTAACATTTGCAGTCAAAAAAATTTGTCAGTGACAGTTTGTTTACCCTAGATAGAAATGACAAAAGATAACCGATAAGTCAAGAAACCCATTTCTATCTTGTCCGTCCGTGACATTGAATATTTAATGGATTCTATTTCTAGTAGGTAACCATGACAACCAAATTTTATCATCATTTAGCACCTTCTGTGGTACCCTTCACAATGAAACATAAAATAGCTCAACACATCTCATAACTTATTTTTTACAGGCCTTCAAACTTTCAAAATTTGTCAAATGTCCATCCGTGACTAACCGATCAGGCTCATATAAGCTATTTGCAGGGTTGTCACCAGGGACTTTTTAGTGGTGGAAATTTTATCTCTCGACATCTTGCCACGGGGGTTCAGGGGGACAAAAACTAGTCGGTTTTCAGGGCTTGTAAGTTATAGTTAAACAGTAAAAATATCATGTACCTACATAGTACACACTGTACTGTAGCTGCAGCATTAAGCATTGTAAGTACTAGTATTTGGTTTACTTTGTACATATACCTGCTGTGAGTGCTGTCAGATTACTGGCTTAAACCACAATTGCATGTTCGTAGGTCAAAATCGTAGTATTTTTTCTTTGTCAGTGGGGAAATTAGTGCCGGGCGGGCAGGTGTGATATTGTATTGAGTGCCGGTCGGAAATTTTGAGTGGTGGAAGGTTCCGACCGGCGGCGACCACCGTAGTGACAACGCTGGCTACTTGAATCATTGATTGGCTCTGATCAAATTAATCATTGAATTGTGGTATTTGGCATTGATAATAGGATTTATGAAACAGGGCCCTGAACTCTTACTGAATTCTGCTAAATGTATTTATAACATTCACTCAGATTCAAAGAACAATGTTTACTCCCATAATCAAAGATTGCTGTGTGAGTCATTTGGTGACCCAGGCATTTCACTTATGCAATCATTTGCTGACTATTGCCTATTCACTATTTTTTGATGATATTTGTTAAAACATTCCAATTAAGAAGCTGTTGAATCTTAAAATGACTTTTCAAGAGCTGCAATGTCATTCAAATCATCAAATACTGTAACAACATGCCAAAAGGTTGTGAATCCCTCTGTGACTTTGTATATATCATTTATTGCTCATGGTATTTGAATATTTTTTTATTGTATCGGCTGCTATACATACATGTACATATTCAGCAAGCATATCATGTCCATGTGCCTTTCCATACTGTAATTCTATCTAATTTGAAAGATCTATTGAATTCAGCAGGAAGGAAATATTTACATTTGGTACTATTCAAACCAAGGACCTCAAGATTAAAGTTAACATGTATGAACCCATACCTGAATGTCAAAACATCTGCATATATCTGTCTGTGTTTTCCCATGGCACATTTCAAAACATACATGTATGTCCAATATGAAAAGGTACATGCTGCCCTGCTTTGACTAAAGAAAGCAATTAATGTCAAAAATTTGTCAGAAACTAATGATAAAGCACCTGAAAGAGAAAGTTTGGATGATAAGAATGTTTCCAGCTTTTCAATTTCAGGATAGACTGTCCTGGTTTTAAATTGTGACAAGTTTCTATGTATTTTAAAGGGTGACTAAAATAGAAAATGAATTGCCCATTTTTCGTAGGAAGGAGTCATCAGGAGCCAAAAAATATCTATCACACACTTTTTTATGCATTAAGTCGTATTTCATAATCATTTGAAAAGTACATTTTTGCTGATTTACGCAGTCATAAGCCCCGCCCCTAAAAAAACCCGCCCCTAAAAAAAACCCATCGAAGCGACATCATGATCACGTGATCTGTGACGTACGAGAAGTAAGGGAAAATATTCCACCAACCTATATACCGTGCGCGCCCGCAGGCCCCGGCCCGGCTGGCCCAGCCCGGTGCCGAGCATGACATTCACCGCATCGACCATTTGCATCGCATATTTAAGATGATGTAAGCCTACATACATCATTTTCCTAAAGATGAAAATCTGCGGAAATTGTGGGTCGCAAAGGTATGCTCCCGCGGGCAGAGTGGCAAGGGCCAAGCGAGTGGAGTACAATTTTCAATGATCACTTTTCTTCTCCAGCAGCTGCAGTAGCTTCACCCGCGGCCCCTTCCCCCGCGACCCCTTCACCATGCCCTGGCGCGTCTTCTGCAAAGGGTTCAAACATATATGGTCGAATTCCCCTTGCCACTGCACTTGAGCTTCTTCTCTTTCGGGATCGATAAATCATCTGATAAATCAAAGTTCGTATCTGGCTCCAAAAAGTCCTCCAAATCGGACTCGCGATCACTATCCATCTCTCTAAGTTACTCGAAGAATTCAGCCAAAAATCTAAGTCAGTACTTGTACCGTATAGTACATGTAAAACGAAGAAAAAAAAAAGGCGAGAGTAAAAACAAACCAAACAAAAGCGTTCACCAGTTGCTTAGTACGAGGGGGAACATATTTGCCGTACTAAAGATGTGTAGTACATTGCACAGACGCATAAAACGGCTGTGTACGCGTTTAAGACCAATGCAAAACTATCATTCGGCAAGCTCAGGTGGATGAGAACATTGTTCAAAGAAAATTTAAAAAAACAAAACAAGAGCTGTATATTGGGGCAAAAGTGTTCACTGATCTTGTAGAAAATATATTGATAATGATTATTCACTCCTAAGACTATATTGATTAATTTCCCTTTTTCATAAATTGTCCGTTGAACAGAGGGGTCAAATACCGCATTGTGTGTACAATGTTACATTGCCGCAGCCTGCAGATCTTGTGCCTCTTACTCTTCATACGTCACTTGGGGGTGTGACTTCAATTAGCCAATCAGCTCACGAGTTTTAAGGAACGGTCCCAAAACATCTACTTTTCCCCCTTTTTCGCCAAAACGAGACATAATTTTGACAATCTATTGCCAGATTCGTGATTTGAAAGCAAAAATACATGGAAACAGCATCTTTTTTCTCTCTAATTTAGTCACCCTTTAATCGAAACTATGAATTTGTTCAATTAGACAGTTACTTCTGTTTGTCAAAGAGGGGCAGATTTATCATCCATTACCCCCATCCCTATGATTGCCATGTCCATCATTGCTCCATCTCTTCACCTTCTCTCCTATGTACAGCTGCTACAGGTATGGCAAGACAACATGGACAAAGTCGTGAAGCACATGGCTCCATCCAACCCGTCCTCATCACCCAATTCATCGGCAGCAACATTATGATAGTATACATATCCCACCGCTGCCACCACTTTAATAGCCTGTTCAGACGACAGGAGAGTTATTCAAAATCTGTACAAAGAAATGTCGTGTAAAGAATCATCATACAGCAAAAGGGGTGTACACGCATGAAAAAAAGTATTGCATAAAGAAACATTGTATAAAGAAACTGGTTTGGAAGAAATCAGCTGGCACCATATATGTTTGGTATCAGGTTATGTCATGGGCAGCACTTCATTATACGAAATTATAGCTGACAGGTGATAGCAGCATGCACACACAATTAGCCCTGCTCAGTTGTACAGTTTCCCTACGATATGATGTGCACAAGGCAAGGGGGTCCTGATTCTTTATTGAGTTTTCGTTTTAAACAATGATCAGACATCTGCTTTGCTGTATGACGTTTCATTATACGATGATTGGTTTTGCATACTATACCATGAATCTTAGTAGTCTGAACTGGGGGCAAGTCAAAGGGAGAGTACATCCTGAAGCCATGAAACACCATATGACTGAACCCCTTTAAGTGCCATTGAGATTGCAAGCAATTATCCTAAATGTACTTTCAAGTCAAATTATGGGTCCCCAATCTTTGTTTCACTGTTGACTTTAGCTGTGGAAATCTTCTATGGGAAAATCAGAATAATTTTTTTTTTTTTCATTCAAACATATAGGAGAGCATTAAATTTCTTTCATAGGATTTACAGCCTATATCATACAAGGGGTCAAATATATACAACAATATTTTAGAAGAAATTTTGTCAAGGGTTGGATATGTGAATTCTTCCTGATATTGTGATCCTGAATATCACATGAACTGAAAGTCAATATTGTATGGCAGTGTAATCCTTCCAATTCGACGTAGGCGGAAAGGAGGGCATTGCTTAGTATAGGGGAACAGCCAACCAGTCACACAATTCCCCGATTTGTTGCCTATTTGGTTTTTCCTCTCAATGGAAGGTTTAATATGCCCTATAAATTTGAATTTACTATTTATGTGGCTACACCTGTGGATTGGCAGATCTGATCCTATTGCCCTAATATCCTGAGAATTGGGTTTTTGTCTGATCTTACACTGTGGGGTTACCTTAAAATGAGTGTTTGCATGTGTCAGATGAGGATGTTTCTTGCCTATGAAAGAAATATGGAAACCAAAGCTGCATTGTAGATAGAAATTTGTATTTTTCTGCAGATGCTTGCACTATGTCCTTCTCAGACTGATACGATATCACAAAAAGTGAGGTAATAACACTAGAATGTTGCGATATCACCATGTTTATTTTATCTTGTCCTTGGATCATTTCAGCAAGATATATATAAACAAAAATTATATTATTTAAAATCCCACTGTCTCTCAGTGATATTTGTACTTCTATTTATAATACATAACACTTCATGTTGCAGAAGTCACTTCCTAATGACTATTCCTCCCACATCTTTTATCAAGAAATATGTGCTTTGATAGGAAACATTCCTAGGCATTCTCTTGTAGGTTATGCTTCTGGTGTTGCTAGTTATGTAGTTCTATAGAACAGTGTTATGAAGGAGATGAAAAATGACATCCTGCCACTTTTAGGTGATAAAAAAGAAGCAATATTCAGAACAATGACAAGGTAAATTTAGAGAAATGAGCCTTTCATATGTTCTGTGAAGTGAAATTATATTTGTTATGTAAATAGAAATGAATATATGATTGATATGTGTAGAAAGATATTAAGATACCTTTTTCTTCTTATGTCATTCCTGCATGATTTATGTATAAAAGCATATATTTTATCTCACTCTTCCCCATTTCCTTATATCTTTCTATTACTTTTGCATCATTCTCATTTTTATTCCTTCAATATTTTATCTTCATGTGTACATTGATGCCAAATATAACTCATTGTGATTTGGAAACTGACTGATTACAATTTTATTTACAAATGATTATGAATCAATTTATTGCCCTTGCCATAGGAGGGTTTGAGACAGCATTTCTGTTTCTACCTCCCAAACTATGTCATGACATTGAGAGATGTTTGTGAAATACTCTTTTTCAAAAGAGTGACATTGTGATTGCATTTCTTTCATCAACCCATAATTTTCCTCTAAATGTCTGCTATTTCTAATACATGTAGCTCTTATCTTATTCTTCTCTCCTTTTCTCTTTTATCCGGGTCAAAACAACAATTCCAGGCTGAAATTCTTTAGAAAATACAATAATTTCAACACCTAGACAACATATTCCAGTAACAACTTATCATAACTTTGGAATTTATATTGAATATTGCAATTGAATTATATCAGTCTAAAAGAAATTAAATGAGTCTGTAGACTGTACATGTAGCATGTATTTTTTCCCTCTATTGTTTCCCCCTTTTGTCTTTGTTTCTTTTAAGTGTCTAGATTTAAAAGTTCCAAATCCTTTAATGTGCCTTACTTGAATCATTGTGTAGAGGCATCCTCTTTTACGTAGCTTAGCAAAACGTCGTGGCGCGTAAGAACGTGGGAAAAATGCATATGACGAATTTGCTCAAAATCATAATTTTATTCTATAAAAACAGACTCAAAATATTACAATGTAGAATTAGTATTCAAATATTTGAACAATTTTAAGCAAAATGATATGAAGATTTTTATTCAGATATGTCTGATTCTAATTCTGTAAGCACATACAAAACTTGCAGTTTTCCTCTATGCGTCTTTCCCGCATTCTTACGCGCCACGACATTTCGCTGCTACCTTATGTAGTCGGTTACTTATGGATATTGGATGAAAAGTGAAAGCTACGCCGTGGCATCTGTGTCTTCTGTGTTAGGTTCAAATTACACACCAGACCACCAACAGATCTGGACCAAACAAAAAATGACATCCCGAATGGCCAAGAATCGTTCGGTTCGGAGTTGGTCTGCTTAACTCTCTAGCTAACCTTGATTATTTCACATATTAGTTTTATTTTGCATTTGATTTATGATACAAAACACCAGCTGCTTATGTTCAATATGCAAAGCATGAAAACCAACAGCCGTTCTTTTAACTCTTTTTTTTTTTTATATAGATTTTCTTTTCATGTAAATAGTAGAAGCATTTAACATTTCCTCTTTTATACCTTCATCACTTATGTTTCTTTATGTTACAAAATAGCAGGTTTCTCCTTCCAGGCATGAATCACTTATTGTATGTACCTCATAACAAGAAAGATACAAAGTATTTTTATGCATCACATTTTCGTTTATTATTGTGTATATATTACCACTGAAAGTGTATTTTTTCATACAGTTATAGTTTCATTCCACAACATTCTATATTGCCCGTACAGCTGTCATTGCTGTCAGTTAATCCATATTATTGTTTATTGTAGTTTTCATTTGCCTGTGGAATATATGTTTATTTTCCGAAGTAGTTTGTGTAATGAGTTTGAACGCTAGATCTATCTCGTTATGTAGATGGGTTTGGCATTTCTTTTTAGCCCTATCAGTTTGTTTAAAAGCTAATCAAGACTTTCTAGTTAATGGATCTAGCTGAAAATGTACCAGTGGAGAAAATTATATCCCTGTGACCACATCAAGTTATTTAGAACTTTCTTTTGAATTCCTGCCTTGAAATTCAAGCATCCAGGCGAATTATGTAGTGGTGTTAATATAGTCAGTTTATAGTTAAATTTCTAAGATTAATATGAGCAAAAGTTGAATATATGCAAATTGAAGCAAATGAAAGCTGCAATTTATCACACTTTACTCAAATTTGATCTCTGATCATATGCCATTATGTCATTTTCTCTCTTGCCAATTCATCAGTCACGGCCATCTTGTCTGTTAGATGTTCAAATATGATAGGTGTTCAAATATTCTACAGAAAAAGAATTAATTGAAGTGCATATACCAGGTTGCTACTCATCAAGAAATCATATTTAGTATTTCTTTTCCCCTGCTCTTTTCGGCATCAAATTTATATGGTATGTTAATGCGAGTGCTGCTGTCACAAAACTGCCATTACTAGTTTATCTATTGAGGCTTATATTTGCTTGGTGATGTAACAATATGTCCAGTAGTGATACCTGTAGATTGTGTTTTACAGTAAAACAAACCTCGGCCATGCTCTGCTATGCTTTACCAGTAATATAGGATGTTACTCAAATATACTTTAACCCTTTCGAGACAATTGACCACATTTTGTGGTTTGGCTCAATAACTTTTGATTCAGAGCTCTAAAAAATATACCAGATGCATGAGTAGAAAGAGTAAAAAATTCTGCACATACTGTGTCCATTTTTGTTGCATAATCATATTGCGTTTGATGCCAGGAATTTTAAAAAGGAGAATAAGATTGAACATCCTTAAATTGGCAACACATTGAGAGGTTCAAAATCATTGTTTTTTGTCCAAATTGGCAACTTTTTTAATTTTTCAACAAAGTTCCTAACCATGTATATTATTTTCAAGACATTACATCTTATTAGAACCACGTAGCACTAAAAGAAAAATATTATTGTTGCCAATTTGCAGAACAAAGTGTGATCAATTGAGCTCTTAAATAATTCCTGTCCTGAAAGGGTTAATATATAACTTACAAGCTATTTGTCATCTACTTATCCACTATAACTTAACCACCTTTAACCCTTTCAGGACAGGAATTATTTAAAGGCTAAATTGATCACATTTTGTTCTTCAAATTGGCAACAATAATATTTTTCTTTTAGTGCTACATGGTTCTAACAAAATGCAATGTCTTTGAAAACAATATACATCATTAGAAACTTAGTCGAAAAGTTGAAAAAATTGCCAATTTTGATAAAAAAATAGTGATTTTGAACCTCTCAATGTGTTGCCAATTTAAGGATTATGAAGCTTATTCTCCTTTTTGAAATTCCTGGCATCAAACGCAATAAGGTCATGCAACAAAAATGGACACAATGTGTGTAGAAATTTTTGCTTTTTCTACTCATTCATCTGGTATATTTTTTAGAGCTCTGAATCAAAAGTTATTGAGCTAAACCACAAAATGTGGTCAATTGTCTTGAAAGGGTTAATTACTACATGCTTAATTCAAATGTTTATGCTAGGTAGGGCAAGTTTGTGTAATTTTAGCATTGCTTGCTGAGGTAATATACATTTTAAAGAATGTTATTCATTTATGTAAAACAACTTTGTCATCAGGAACTGCACTTTTCCTTGTTATCTGCTTAGAATTTGTGTTCCGTGTTTTGATATTTGTTGCTATGTCTGCAAAACCTCATTCTCATCACATTGTCCCATTTTGTCTCAGTGAAGAGAGTGTTACGTTTTATTACATTTTCAGAGTCTACATTATTGACCATCTAGAAGTAGTTGTTTTATTTATACCTTTAGCATGAAGAAACAAAATTTCAGAGAAAATATATTGTAATTGATTTTTAAGGGCTGATTATATCCTGCTGAAATTCGTTGAATTGCATATTGCTTCACTAATTCGTAATCTTATGTTATATATTTTCTGCACCTCAAATGCTCAAAGCCTTTATATATATGTTTATCTACAGTGACTGACTGTACTCATAAATGATGATTTCATTTTATCTACAAAGCTTTTGCTTATAGACGAGAGATAGCTTTTAAACTTATGTTTATGTACAAAGCATGTGGAATTTAAAAAAAAAAAAAGAAAAAAGTTGAACATTATATTTACTACTTTTGTAATGACATGCATTCTTGATTTATGTATCGTTCATACATAAACTCAGCATTGACAAAGAACCTGAGGTACGCAGAACTTTGTCGAGAATCGTTTGATTCAAAATGTAATGCTAATAAAGATTATTATAGTTATGAAGTTGATAAGTAACCGGTATGAAGTTTCTTTGCATTGAGTTCATACAAATTGATTTGAGCTGAGTATGAGCCGAGTACGGAGAGAGTAGGCGAGAATATGTACTTAAAAGGACAAAGTTGGAAAGAAAATATGTTTGGACGAACTCCAATTACCCGACTACGTTGTCACCGTGCGGTGGCGAGAGAGAGAGAGAGGGGGCGGGGGAGACAGAGGGAGAGAGAGAGAGAGAGAGAGCTAGAGAGGGAGGGAGAGAGGAAGAGAGTGGGTGTGATATGAAACATCCGAGAGACGTAAGTGGTGACCACGGTAATTGATCCTCGAGTTTTTCCTCTTTTTCTCGTAGCTCCTCGAATCTTGGGAAAGGGTGTTGCCGAGATGCAAGGAGCTCACCGAATCAGGCAATGGCTCCTCAGCAGCTATCGGTCAGGGATCACGACCAACTAGTCCAGTTAGCCCAGGTGGACCACCGATGTTCCTAACGGGTTCATCCTCATCATCTTCATCATTATCCTTCAGCCCGACATCGAATCCAACCAGTCCAGTGAAATCGGATAAATTCATGTTCTAAGCAAGACTTTTGTTGTAATCCGGTCGCTTCGCATGATCTATTTCAAATCAAAGTCACCAGGGGCGGGAAGTTTGGGGAGTTGTCCACACGGGCCGGTCAAGAATAAAAATGGCCAGATGATCCGAAATACCCCACTCGAATTTTCGTCCCAGTCCGCCGCTATAAAGAGTTACTTAATTCTTCATCCTACCCGACTCGCCTGCTTCCATCGCCTATAAGCAATGAATTAGGAATTAAAAATCTAAATCGATTTTTGTGACAAGAAGGTAGACGATTAGCCATCGATAATGGTACTCTCCATAGGCTTACGGCATTAATGCGAGGGATGACGTAATTTTTGCGAGCGAGTGAAGCGAGGGTTAACATGGTTGACATGTTATACGCTTTATCAAGTTAATATGTACTGTTAGTGCATTTATCAAATCCCTTTTATAGCCTTTCAGTGTTATTTGGTCAATAAAATAGATAAGATGTAAAAAATAATGATTATGAAAAAAAAACTCCAATAAGGTGATGGTTGCCCAAATGTTGGTAATTCAATCAAATTGAAGCCCTCGATCCCCCCCCCCCTCTCTCTCTCTCTCTCTCTCTACCTCTCTCTCTCTCTCTACCTCCCTATTTTTACACCCCGTAGCCTGTGATCATTTTTACGTCTCAAACATAAGTCCAGACAAAGCATTTTAAGTAGGTTCCATCGTCTCGGAATTGCTTCGACTGTATTTTGTGTTGACTTTGTATTGTTATGTTTATGAATGTGTATAGATATAAAGTTGATCTTCGTTACTTCAGTGATGTTGTTTGACCAATGCAGAGATCCGAATAACGGGAAATTATGTAAATTTGCCAAATAAAAACCTTTCAAACAAATCATATTTCCTCCAGTCATGCACCAATACTCTTTTTATTCATGTTACTAAAAGAATGAAAGCCGATTGTGAAGAAACTTAAAATAATACATGTATGGTCAAATTTAAAGTGGATACTAAATGATTTCATTTACCTTATCCTCCCTCTTTCGCCAATCCCTCTCATCATTGTTTCCTTCTCTCTCTCTCTCTCTCTCTCTCTCTCCCTTTCTCTATCTTTTCTCTCTTTCTCTCTCTCCTCTGTTTTTCATTATATGCCTGCCTATATATACAAAAATAGATATGAATAAATAAAGGAAATGACTTAAGCCAAAATTTATATTTTAATGATACGACCTTAATAAAATTTACAAGGCTAAATCTTCAATAGCTATGTTTTCATAATGTTTGCCTATTTCTCTCGGCGCATGTACAGGAATAGTTGAATAACAATAAATCAAGGAAATGACTTAAGCAAAAACTATTTCAATAACATGACATCAAGAAAATGTACATCTGAATCCGAGCAACAAGAAGCTACAGTTATTTCCTTGTACATCAAAATGATATTAGAAAATAATAATGCATTCAATTGTCCATATAATATGTATAATGCATGATCGATATATCTATATACATGTAAATAATAGGTTTTTGAAGCATTTAAAGTCAAAACATATATTGATCGCAATATCATACAATTTCTGCTTAGAATTATCTTATACATATTTACACGTTATGGTGATATCAGTGTAATAACTCATATTTCAGATTTCTTTTTCTTTCATCTGAAATAAATGCTTGCACTGCCAAAACCAGGGTGTTAAAACAACACCAGTTAGTGTAAGAACAACCCCAGTTTGATTCGAAGCTGGTTTTGTTTTAACACTTCTCTGGTGTAGCCCAATATTGATACCGAGATGGTGTTGAATTCACACCATGGTTTTTGCACTGTATGCCTTATAATACCTGGGGGGTGTTTCATAAAGCTGTTCGTAAAGTTACGCATGACTTTACGAACGACTTGAATATGAAGTGCCAGATAGGATGCCCAAAGTTTTTCCTGATGTTTTTAACAAAGTGTGACTGTATCTCCAATAACCTCAATTAAATCATGGCAAAAAATATACTTTGCATTAAAAATGTTTGTTATAATAAGAATGTTAATCTACATCTGCACAGTTCAACTTTATTTCATGCAGTCAAAAATGATTGAGCATCCCATTTGGCTTGTCATATTTAAGTCATTCGTAAAGTCATGGGTAACTTTACGAACAGCTTTATGAAACACCCCCCTGCAATATCAACAATCATTATAAGATCGATAGCTTGAAAATTATTGGTGTATGTACACATGAGACATTAATGGACATTGTACAGAATTATTAAAATGATCGATTATATGACAAACTAATAAAGAGAAAAATCTTTCATCTAACGTTGCCTCATATTCTTGTTGTTAACCCTTTCAGGACAGGAATTATTTCAGGGCTAAATTGATCACATTTTGTTCTTTAAATTGGCAACAATAATATTTTTCTTTTAGCGCTACATGGTTCTAATAAGCTCTAATGTCTTTGAAAACAATACACATGGTCACAAATTTTGTCAAAAAGTTTTAAAAATTGCCAATTTTGTTTAAAAACAATGATTTTGAACTTCTTAATGTGTTGCCAATTTGAGGATTTTAAAGCTTAATCTCATTTTTAAAATTCCTGGCATCAAACGCAATATGATCATGCAACAAAAATGGACACAGTATGTGCAGAATTTTTTGCTCTTTCTACTCATGCATCTGGTATATTTTTTAAGGCTCTAAATCAAAAGTTATTGGGCCAAACCACAAAATGTGGTCAATTGTCTCGAAAGGGTTAAAGTATGTAAACATATCATTATGTTTCTTTTGATTTGAATAATAGTCGGACTTAAATAATGAACACAATTTGATAAGAAAAAATATCGAACGTCTAAGATAATTACTATACAGTTCTTTAGAATTCGGATCAGAAATAGAGCATGGGAACATCAAAATGTTACATTTGTTTGCTTTAATATAGATATCACCCTTTTCTTTGTAAAATGTTTTCTTGAATTGAAAGTCGTTGATATCTTTTAATGCACCCTGGTAAAAACAAAACTCTACCTGTGAAGGAGCCAAATAAACACACCATATTTTCTTTTATGATATCTCTAATTTTCATATATCATTATTTCATGTACTGTTGCACATGGATCTTTTATTAATACAACTCACTTTCCACTTTTGTAGTATACAGAGGAGTCGGCATAATGATAAAATGAGAACAAATATGAAGATATATACAATTATATAACGAAGCAAACGATGAGTCTAATGTAGACTTAAATATCTGCTGCTTCTAGTAACTCTCTCTCTCTCTCTCTCTCTCTCTCCTCTCTGGTTCTCCTTTGAATGTCTCGACCGATCTCTCTCTGGTTCTCTCTGTGGAGTATGACATAAAACTCTCTTTTTTTTGGGGGGGGGGGCTAAACTCTCTATTGCGATTTGGCAAATCTTGACGGAATTTCTTATTTGATTTGATTTGGAAATCAACATAATCAGTAACGAAAATGACAACATGGATAAATGATAAGTATGGAAAGCCCTGCTTGGCTGTTCCATTACAGCACAATTATCCTACTGAGGGTAAACAAACGGGAGAATGAAACTTCATACACCTGTATTACAAACTAAATCCTTCACATATTGCTACAAGGTACCAAATATAACAAACTCAAGTATCATGCCCCCATACGTAAACTCCATCACCCCACCCACTCTACTACATAATCATATCTATGCTAGCTACTTGGTTCTCCGACAACTGCTCCTAGGCTTCATTTCGTCAGAGACATAGGGTGAGGGACAGGGTTGCAATAGGGTTTTAGATTAAGTTTAAAGGGTACCAATCACCAAAAATGATTTTGCTCTGTATGTTAGAGGTGCCATGTCGTTATACTACATTCAAAATATGGGCTTCAAATATCAATTCTATAAAGAGATATTGCAATTTTAATCACACTCTCTATAAACGTGAAAACGACTCGCAAGTAGACTACTCGAAGCACCCGCGTAAATATTCAAATTTGAATGACGAGCGCCCCTAAACCTAAAACAACAACAGCAACAACGCGATTGCCAAGATAAGGGCTCGCGCGGAACCAAACTGCTACCCACTCAGTATCTTATTTGTTGTTGTTGTTATTGTAAATAACTATACTGCTTGAAATGTTTTGTATCATGTTCTTTTGTGTATGGTTTTTATACTGAGAAAAAATAAAGTGAACAATAAACAAACAATAGTAATAGTAATGACCATAAATGACCACAGCGGCTTCGCGCACTCGCTTATATAGATCCGCATCGGCTCCGTGCTTTCCTGAAACATTCTGCGTGGCTTCGGCTTGCATTCGCGAACCTGCCCGGCACCGCGGAGGCTTTCAGGAGCGTTTCCGGAGGAGGCGGAACTGTTAACTCGGAGTTCGGTTCCGGGCGAGCAATTTCATGTTATCCTTTATTTCATTCATACTCCTAAACCAATAGAATACCAGATAAAGTTCCTTGAGGTCGAGTTTATACTTTCTAGTTGTACACAAATTATTTTTCAGGTGATTGGTACACTTTAAAGCTAAGTACAGTACTGGTAGCAAAAAGGAAATTGGAAAGAAGCATGTTAAATATAGTCTCATGTTGTTCTCCTTGTATCACAAGATGTCTGTAAGAGATCATTTGGTATTCCATCTATGATTTCTGGTGAATTTCAGTGTAAATATCTGTAAGGAACGCTTGATCACTGCCATTATGCTAGGACCCTTCCACCCCGACGGCTCCCCGCACAGCAATCTTGGGGCTTCGCATAGAGACAGCGTGTGTGCACTGTGTGTAGTTACTCAGCATTGGTTTTACACGTGTGTGTTCAGTGTATAGCACATGCTGCCTTTGTTGGAATTTTACGTGCCTGTACGTCCCGGCACATAAATTAGTTTTTGCCTCTTATTTGTTTAATATTAAACTTTAGGAGGCGAAATCTTCACAGTGTCTTAGTATTGCTAGTATCTTGCTATTTATCAACAAAAATTGAAGAAATCTGACGAACAGTTTTTGAGGGCTTACCAAAACTTTACATGACCTTTAAGGTTAGGATTTAGGTTATACGTATAGTGTATGGTCCAAGGTTGAAGCTATAGGAATTCGGTTAGTGTGGAATGATACCGAGGAGCAATTGTCGCCGGAGCATGTGTCGTACAAAACCAGACTTTCGTTTTAAGAAATTACAGTGTACGTCATAACATTTCCGAGTGCTTGGTAGAAGGCCCATATGATAGTCGTAGATAAAGTTACCACTATGAGTCATATTTCTTCAGATGTATAAGTTTGTAAACATTATACTTTCCTGATTATTACGAGTTAGCAATTATTCGTAATTATATATTATTTTGTCATATTAATCACTTAACACTATATTTATATCAAGACATCCAAATCAAATGTAATATCTCGTTCCTGGTGTAAAAGACATAACAAAGAAACATCAAACGGAGCTACATTAATACTTCAGTACAATTTTGAGATTAAAGACATGTGAATCTGAAGAATATATCATTTTGATTTTGTGAAATTGTTGAAGAATTGGCTCATTTAAGAAATCAACAAGCATCTAGAATTTATCAGGACCACAATAAAAAAAAAAATCACAGAAGAAACCTTATACCTTGATCTTGCAAAACAAATGATGATGGGAATTTGAGTCTCATCTCTTATTTCAAGAAAAATTAAAGTATATAGTTGCAGATGAAGAATTTAGGAATTCATCTTAAGGAATTTTATATTAAAGAAAAAAACTTTCTAAACCAATTGTAGTATATATTCATTCTTTATTTTGTTTCCGTGAAGTATTTCAACTTTAAAAACTCTAAGAAGGCTCTTTTATCCTGCCACTTTCCTTTTGTAAACAATTAATAAATAGGTACTTATCCTAGCTGGTGAATTTTGATCTACAAAGTTTTGAGATCGGTGTCGCGAATGAGGAAGTATTCTACCAACCAAACAATAAAATCAAAGAATTGATTCAGTTAAGTATTCTTAACTGAATGGTGCTCTAAATTATAATAATGTAATAAGATCTATTATTATTTGTATGTGCATAATTTTCTATTGTATTGCATTTTCTTGGATTCACACGTACCTTGTAATGCTGATGGAAAACAAATTTCCACGATTGTGGACAAGAATGAATTATCAATTATCAATTAATCAATCAATAGTCAAATGCTATTAGTAAGGGAAAACAGGGCAGAATGACAAAATTTGTTACACACTCTAAAAAAACGTTGTCATTTTTTTTTTTACCAGATCACCTGGTCACATATTGTTAATGAGATTCTTTTCATTCTGACTAGGATTCTTTCACTTCGAACCCGAAGCTGGTAGTTTTGACTAGAATAGTGCAGGTGCCCGTGGGAATAGTTATTCTTGTCAAATCTGACAAGATTCTAGTCATGTTTGACTAGATTGTTTTGTTGAGTGCACCTTAAACTGTTAAACTAAAACATGTCATCAGTACCCATCATTGGAGCCTATAACTCACAAGCGTAGCTTCCTCCTTAGGCTCCTCAATATTTCATTATTATTCTAGCCCAGTCTGCTCAATTAATATTGCATGCAAACGCATAGATATGAGGTATTCACCTTCTTTTATTTTCTCTGACAATATATCTCTTGTTTGTTCGTACCATTATCTCGTTTTTACCAATAATTGTTTATACCCATTTACATGTATACTGTAAAAACACATTGTAAATGTGAAATATGAAACAATAAACTGAAGAAAAAAAATGAAACTGAAATATCAATGATTAACAAATAAGGTTTAAAAAAAAACCCCACAAAACAAACATTTCACCAGAAATTAAGCAAAAAGTAAACTTTTTATCTATCCGGTGGGTATATACTTTTCGTGTCATGAAATTTGGGATGTTCGAGGTAATTCATGACGATGAAAAGCGAGGTCTCTAATCTTACTTGTGTTAATTTTTTTGTCAACCCAAAGAACGTGTAGGTTTGAATCAAGAATATGTGATTCATGAGTAATTCAATAATAAAGGAAAAGTTATTCATTGCGATCTGCCGATGGTCCATCCAACGATTAATGTCATTTTAAAAAAATTTTTTTTTGGTTGGGGGGGGGGGGCAAATACGCTAGATAAAAATCTGATCAGCATGACAAACTCCGCTTTATTTTCGGTAAAGAAGTTTGGATAGTGTAGATAATTATATCCTAAAGCACTTTGCCGAGTTGTTTAGTCGATGGTTTACGAATGCAGATGGTACGTGTATACATATATAGTGATGACAATAAATGATACGAGTAATAATAATGTTAACATCAATAAAATAACAACTACGTTGTACCATACTTGTGCAAAAAGCTGGTATTAAAGGGTACCAATCACGAAAAAATAATTTTGCTCTGTATGTTAGAGGTACTATATTCAAAATATGGGCTTCAAGTAGTAATTCTATAAAGAGATATTGCAATTTTAATTACACTCTCTATAAGCGTAAAAGCGACTCGTGAGTAGACTACTCGACGCACCCGTACGCGCTCGCCAAGATAAAACAAACTCGGAGTTCGTTTCCGCGCGAGCATTTTCATGTTATCCTTTATTTCATTCATACTCATTAACTGTTTACCTATAGATTATCAGATGAAGTTCTGTTGATTTTATACTTTCTAGCTGTACACAAATTATTTTTTCAGGTGATTGGTACACTTTAATGTCTAAGGTAACATATTATACTAATAGAAAACGTTGTGCAACTTCAAAATGCCAGATTTTTAGCTTTATCCAACTGACCGCTTTATATTCTTAATTCTCTCCCTCGATTTATTTGCTTTAAAGTAATTCTCTTTAGAATGACTATGACTTTCTGTCTTGCCGAAGACTATTTTGAGCATGAATTTGCCGAAAAACTTTAACTCTACCACACATGCACACACGGAGCACAGCCATTTGGGTTATTTTCATTGCATGTATGTCTTGTTCACATAAATCTTATCAAACGAAAAAGAAGATATCTGTGAAATTACAGCCATTTGGACCGTTTCAGAATCCACAATTTTGAGTTTTGGTGAGATTCAACCCAAGATACACATCATCTCCAGAATTAATTTCTGTCTTGCCGAAGACTAAAAAAAGAGCACACGCGCACCCCCACAAACACGCACACTCACAAACAGGCCCCCACACCCTCACACAAAATAATAACCAATTAGGCTAGGTTTATTTAATGTATGTGTAGATCTTATTCATCTAAATTATATCAGTCGAAAAAGAAATGATCTGTGAAATTGCAGCGATTCGCACTGTTCCAGAACCCAAGATTTTGAGTTTTGGTGAGATTCAACCCAAGATACACACCCACGGCACTTGATACAAGGGTTGGTGTCAGGTCTCCCGAAAATCTCACGTTGATCTCTTTGACGTAAGAACCGACAGCCTTCCAATATTTTGCATACTTGTGCTCCCGACAATGGGCTATATCTTCTTTGAAGCGCAGCCAAATGTGATCGATATTGAGTCCGCCCAGAATCGTGTATGGCAAGACAATGAAGGCAACCTGCTGTGACGTCACAAGGGCATTGAGTGCGTAGACGGTAGAAAGGATCTCTGTTTCGACATCCGCATCGCTGAAGACCCAATAAGTCCAAGTGATATGAGAGGTCAATCCCCATGTAGACACCACCATAGTAAATGCCATCCACTTTCTTATTTGCTTTCGCAGTAATCTGTATTGCAAATTGAAATGACGGATCCGATTAAGCACTCCGTCGACATTCTGGAACGGAGCCTGCTCCAGCGCGTAACGATAAATCTGGCGCGTTTCGATCTCGAAGGAGCGGCGCTCTATATAAATGATATAACAGAAACAACCGTAGATGAAGAATCCCAGAAAAGAGGTCCAGTGGCTTATTTCTATGTGGGCCTTTTCGTTTCGGCAAATTCGAAAAACGTAATCGTAAAGGATCCGGAGGCATCCACTTGTCATAGGACAAGCTAAGACGCAGAGGAGAGAAAACCATGAAAGAATCTTCGCATCTGAACGCCACTCACGTATAATGTTAATGCGACGTGCAATGAAACTTTTGGACAGCGTAGTTACCTTGTGGCTGCGCTGATTCATGCTTTGGTAGTGATACTTCAGCCTTGAGAAGAAACACCAGTATGTTACTACCATGATTTGTGCGAGGAAAGATAGGTAGGAGACGAAATGAAGAGTTTGCTGTTTGATACCCCAATAGGCATGAATATACGACGTGAAATCAAACATCATGAAGCATCAAGAGACTAAGAGATACAGCAACGAGATGACATCAGAGCAAGAGAATCCTAAGTATGGGAGAACAAAAATGCAGTCGCTATGGGTTACATGCTATTCACCAATATGTTGAGATTTCAATAAGATAAGATAATCTAAAGCGTGGCTCACACGAGACGTCATTTTGATTGTATCACTACCTGCGCTAATCGAGCCTGTGAACTTGTGAAGGCAATACGACAGTTATTAAAAGTACTGCTTGCAATTTGCAATATATTGTTTAACGATATCACTCTTTCTTGACCCCGCAATAGACCGTACAATTCACTGCCGCGGTCCTAACGTCAGTAAACAACGCCTCGTGTGATGCTTAATGCAACAAAAGTGACATCAGAGAGATAAATACATTTCTCGTTTCCGTAGATATTGTTGGTGCCATTAATTCACAAAAATATAAAGATTTGGCTAATTCCAACGAACATATGAACTGAATTGAATTGAATGTTATTAAACAGCATTGATTTACATCAATAATCTGTTCATAAACATATAACAGAGTGTATCATACATATACCAAAATTTGGAGTGTATAACAGAAGTATAACATATGTCAAATGGAAGGTAAATACATAAATAATACAATGTAAAATATGAGCAGTGAATTCATAATAATTTAGGATAGTATCCTGACAGATATTATATTGTGTTATACATGCATATCTACGGAAAATGTACACTCAAAGCTTTGAAATTTAGTCTTTATTTTTATCTACCTGAATTCATAAATATGTTAGGTAGGTAGTAACAAGAAATAGTCATAATATATCTCCCAAAATAGAGCAAAAGAAAATAGATCGTAGATCATAATACAAAAATGTAAAGTAACTACAAGGAAGGCAATAGTGACAAGTTTCATCTAAACTACATGAGATAATAATACAGTCATGTACATTAAATAAAGCTACAATGTTAAAGGATGCTGTAAGTCATTAGTGTAAATACAAAGACAGTAATTTAATGCTTTTGTTTTGTCTGTCTATAGATGGGATCATTGTAGTAGTCATTATGTACGTATTATGTCTGACGCCTTTAGATTAAAAATATACTATCGTTTTATAATGCCCGTTGTACACGGTGCGTCCATTCGATTGCGTTATTGTCTATGCTAATCAGGCTATGAAGGCAATTAGTGCATGCATCAGTAATCAAACTCAAAATTTGCATTGTTCATTGTGTATTTACTGTTTGTACGATTTCACTCTCTGATAACGCGTCAAAGACGATATCAGTCGCTGACGCAGTGTTACGTCAGCAAACTGATATTTGCCTGACGTAGGACGCCGTCAGTAAATGGTGCGGGCTTTGACGCACCATGTGAGAGGTGATATCGTATAAAAGTGATTGAAAAATGAACAGCCCAGACATTCCATTAAATTACTGGCGTATGGCCTACTTGCTTTTACAGGCTTAATTGGCGCAGACTTTAACGTAAGTAAAATGACGCCTCCTGTACGTGCAACGGGCATGAGACTGGTATAGATTTTCACAGACCTGTCAATCTGCTCCGCAGCGAATGGTGATCTTCGTCATCCTTTATGCTCTCATCATATGTGATCAATGGTAACCTGTCAACATCTATCGACACATGACCTCTCAAAGCTCCATCGTCCTCATCGACCGATTGATGCGCCGTCCCGTAGTCAGTCTCAGTCTTGAAGATGGACTGGATGAAAGTCTTCTCACTCCTGGGGTAGAATATCCCGAGGAAAGCAAGAGCAAACCTAGATGGAAGAGGCAGGGCTGTACTGACAGAGGATGCTGGTTCGGGTCTTGATGGTTGGGAGCCGAGGAAGCGAGATGCCATTTTTGCGGTTATATTTCCTCGGAAGGAAGAGGAGCGGATTGTGCTACTCATCTTTGTGTTTCACTCTAACAAGATGCTTTGGCTCGTCGATCAGGTCTTATCTGGAGGTTTTCCTCCTTGTCTGGCATTTATACCGATTCGAAAGTGGAAGGCGGGGAATAAAACTGAACGTTTGAGATTGTCAATCATCCAAATTTAGTGGTAAACATTTGAAAGTACCTATACTTGTAATTTGATAGTTTCAGTTTGTGCACGAATCATGTTTCTTAACAATATTCAGATCTGAGACGCGAATGAGGAAGTATTTTACCCATCAAACAAACAAAATAATAATTATACCTTCAAGTATTTCCACTTATAAACCTAATTGTGCTCTATAGATAATAATTATACATTTTAAAAGATGAATAATTGAAAATAGTTGTTGCCATGGATATGGATGGTTCAATCAATTGAGTACCATATTCAGTCCTTGTGAACCTTACAGATTATTTTGCTATACGGTATTATTCTTTCTTTTATGTGATACACAGCAACAAAATAATGATTTTAAACAACATCAATAAATCTGGAAAAAGGGGGTTTCAGCACCAAGCTACAACTTTAATACTGACACCGTCTTCGTGGTATCTATCCAATAGCATTTAGGAGCGTACCGATCAAAATGATTTCCTATTTTCAAATGATTGATAAATACTTCAGTTATAAAAGATTGAGGGGAAAAAGGAATGTATCGTTAATGTGATTTGCTTGTTGTCCAGCGAGGTGCCGAGTCATGGGACAACTTTTTTTGATAGATGCTTGATTAGTATTTGATCATCATGAATAGACTTTACTTTATACTTGCGGCAAAGAAAGGTGTAGACACTGTACATGTTAGTGCAGAGGTTTCTGGTAGATACAAATTATTTTAGACTTAATCAATACTGAGATTATGATAAAGGATGCGGATAATAATTATAATAACATTAATACTAATAAACTTAACGATTTTGATCTAAGAACTATAATGTACCGTACTAGTGTAAAAAGCGAGTACCATAGGCCTAAAGTAACGCATTTTCCTGTTAAACGTTATGCAACTTCACAAAGCTTTGTCAGGTGTAACCTTATATATTTCTATTCTTTCTCTCTGGTTTTAAAGTTATCATCTCCAGAATTAATTTCTGTCTTGCGAAAACTAAAAAGAGCACACACGCGCACCCCACAAACATGCACACTCACAAATAGGCCCCAACACCCTCACACAAATAACCAATTAGGCTAGGTTTATTTAATGTATGTGTAGATCTTATTCATCTAAATCATATCAGTCGAAAAAGAAATGATCTGTGAAATTGCAGCCATTCGCACCGTTCCAGAACCCAAGATTTTGAGTTTTGGTGAGATTCAACCCAAGATACACACCCACGGCACTTGATACAAGGGTTGGTGTCAGGTCTCCCGAAAATCTCACGTTGATCTCTTTGACGTAAGAACCGACAGCCTTCCAATATTTTGCATACTTGTGCTCCCGACAATGGGCTATATCTTCTTTGAAGCGCAACCAAATGTGATCGATATTGAGTCCACCCAGAATCGTGTATGGCACGACTATCAAGGTAAGCTGCTGTGACGTCACAAGGGCATTGAGTGCGTAGACGGTAGAAAGCATGTCTGTTTCGATATCCGCATCGCTAAAGACCCAATAGGTCCAAGTGATATGTGAGGTCCATCCCCATGTAGACACCACCATAGTAAATGCCATCCACTTTCTTATTTGCTTTCGCAGTAATCTGTATTGCAAGTTGAAATGACGGATCCGATTAAGCACTCCGTCGACATTCTGGAACGGAGCCTGCTCCAGCGCGTAACGATAAATCTGGTGCGTTTCGATCTCGAAGGAGCGGCGCTCTATATAAATGATATAACAGAAACAACCGTAGATGAAGAATCCCAGAAAAGAGGTCCAGTGGCTTATTTCTATGTGGGCCTTTTCGCTTTGGCAAATTCGAAAAACGTAATCGTAAAGGATCCGGAGGCACCCAGTTGTCATAGGACAAGCTAAGACGCAGAGGAGAGAAAACCATGAAAGAATCTTCGCATCTGAACGCCACTCACGTATAATGTTAATGCGACGTGCAATGAAACTTTTGGACAGCGTAGATACCTTGTGGCTGCGCTGATTCATGCTTTGGTAGTGATACTTCAGCCTTGAGAAGAAACACCAGTATGTTACTACCATGATTTGTGCGAGGAAAGATAGGTAGGAGACGAAATGAAGAGTTTGCTGTTTGATACCCCAATAGGCATGAATATACGACGTGAAATCAAACATCATGAAGCAACAAGAGACAAAGAGATACAGCAACGAGATGACATCAGAGCAAGAGAATCCTAAGTATGGGAGAACAAAAATGCAGTCGCTATGGGTTACATGCTATTCACCAATATGTTGAGATTTCAATAAGATAAGATAATCTAAAGCGTGGCTCACACGAGACGTCATTTTGATTGTATCATTACCTGCGCTAATCGAGTCTGTGAACTTGTGAAGGCAATACGACAGTTATTAAAAGTACTGCTTGCAATTTGCAATATATTGTTTAACGATATCACTCTTTCTTGACCCCGCAATAGACCGTACAATTCACTGCCGCGGTCCTAACGTCAGTAAACAACGCCTCGTGTGATGCTTAATGCAACAAAAGTGACATCAGAGAGATAAATACATTTCTCGTTTCCGTAGATATTGTTGGTGCCATTAATTCACAAAAATATAAAGATTTGGCTAATTCCAACGAACATATGAACTGAATTGAATTGAATGTTATTAAACAGCATTGATTTACATCAATAATCTGTTCATAAACATATAACAGAGTGTATCATACATATACCAAAATTTGGAGTGTAAAACAGAAGTATAACATATGTCAAATGGAAGGTAAATACATAAATAATACAATGTAAAATATGAGCAGTGAATTCATAATAATTTAGGATAGTATCCTGACAGATATTATATTGTGTTATACATGCATATCTACGGAAAATGTACACTCAAAGCTTTGAAATTTAGTCTTTATTTTTATCTACCTGAATTCATAAATATGTTAGGTAGGTAGTAACAAGAAATAGTCATAATATATCTCCCAAAATAGAGCAAAAGAAAATAGATCGTAGATCATAATACAAAAATGTAAAGTAACTACAAGGAAGGCAATAGTGACAAGTTTCATCTAAACTACATGAGATAATAATACAGTCATGTACATTAAATAAAGCTACAATGTTAAAGGATGCTGTAAGTCATTAGTGTAAATACAAAGACAGTAATTTAATGCTTTTGTTTTGTCTGTCTATAGATGGGATCATTGTAGTAGTATTATGTATTATGTACGTATTATGTCTGACGCCTTTAGATTAAAAATATACTATCGTTTTATAATGCCCGTTGTACACGGTGCGTCAATTCGATTGCGTTATTGTCTATGCTAATCAGGCTATGAAGACAATTAGTGCATGCATCAGTAATCAAACTCAAAATTTGCATTGTTCATTGTGTATTTACTGTTTGTACGATTTCACTCTCTGATAACGCGTCAAAGACGATATCAGTCGCTGACGCAGTGTTACGTCAGCAAACTGATATTTGCCTGACGTAGGACGCCGTCAGTAAATGGTGCGGGCTTTGACGCACCATGTGAGAGGTGATATCGTACAAAAGTGATTGAAAAATGAACAGCCCAGACATTCCATTAAATTACTGGCGTATGGCCTACTTGCTTTTACAGGCTTAATTGGCGCAGACTTTAACGTAAGTAAAATGACGCCTGCTGTACGTGCAACGGGCATGAGACTGGTATAGATTTTCACAGACCTGTCAATCTGCTCCGCAGCGAATGGTGATCTTCGTCATCCTTTATGCTCTCATCATATGTGATCAATGGTAACCTGTCAACATCTATCGACACATGACCTCTCAAAGCTCCATCGTCCTCATCGACCGATTGATGCGCCGTCCCGTAGTCAGTCTCAGTCTTGAAGATGGACTGGATGAAAGTCTTCTCACTCCTGGGGTAGAATATCCCGAGGAAAGCAAGAGCAAACCTAGATGGAAGAGGCAGGGCTGTACTGACAGAGGATGCTGGTTCGGGTCTTGATGGTTGGGAGCCGAGGAAGCGAGATGCCATTTTTGCGGTTATATTTCCTCGGAAGGAAGAGGAGCGGAATGTGCTACTCATCTTTGTGTTTCACTCTAACAAGATGCTTTGGCTCGTCGATCAGGTCTTATCTGGAGGTTTTCCTCCTTGTCTGGCATTTATACCGATTCGAAAGTGGAAGGCGGGGAATAAAACTGAACGTTTGAGATTGTCAATCATCCAAATTTAGTGGTAAACATTTGAAAGTACCTATACTTGTAATTTGATAGTTTCAGTTTGTGCACGAATCATGTTTCTTAACAATATTCAGATCTGAGACGCGAATGAGGAAGTATTTTACCCATCAAACAAACAAAATAATAATTATACCTTCAAGTATTTCCACTTATAAACCTAATTGTGCTCTATAGATAATAATTATACATTTTAAAAGATGAATAATTGAAAATAGTTGTTGCCATGGATATGGATGGTTCAATCAATTGAGTACCATATTCAGTCCTTGTGAACCTTACAGATTATTTTGCTATACGGTATTATTCTTTCTTTTATGTGATACACAGCAACAAAATAATGATTTTAAACAACATCAATAAATCTGGAAAAAGGGGGTTTCAGCACCAAGCTACAACTTTAATACTGACACCGTCTTCGTGGTATCTATCCAATAGCATTTAGGAGCGTACCGATCAAAATGATTTCCTATTTTCAAATGATTGATAAATACTTCAGTTATAAAAGATTGAGGGGAAAAAGGAATGTATCGTTAATGTGATTTACTTGTTGTCCAGCGAGGTGCCGAGTCATGGGACAACTTTTTTTGATAGATGCTTGATTAGTATTTGATCATCATGAATAGACTTTACTTTATACTTGCGGCAAAGAAAGGTGTAGACACTGTACATGTTAGTGCAGAGGTTTCTGGTAGATACAAATTATTTTAGACTTAATCAATACTGAGATTATGATAAATGATGCGGATAATAATTATAATAACATTAATACTAATAAACTTAATGATTTTGATCTAAGAACTATAATGTACCGTACTAGTGTAAAAAGCGAGTACCATAGGCCTAAAGTAACGCATTTTCCTGTTAAACGTTATGCAACTTCACAAAGCTTTGTCAGGTGTAACCTTTTATATTCCTATTCTTTCTCTCTGGTTTTAAAGTTATCATCTCCAGAATTAATTTCTGTCTTGCGAAAACTAAAAAGAGCACACACGCGCACCCCACAAACATGCACACTCACAAACAGGCCCCAACACCCTCACACAAATAACCAATTAGGCTAGGTTTATTTAATGTATGTGTAGATCTTATTCATCTAAATCATATCAGTCGAAAAAGAAATGATCTGTGAAATTGCAGCCATTCGCACCGTTCCAGAACCCAAGATTTTGAGTTTTGGTGAGATTCAACCCAAGATACACACCCACGGCACTTGATACAAGGGTTGGTGTCAGGTCTCCCGAAAATCTCACGTTGATCTCTTTGACGTAAGAACCGACAGCCTTCCAATATTTTGCATACTTGTGCTCCCGACAATGGGCTATATCTTCTTTGAAGCGCAGCCAAATGTGATCGATATTGAGTCCACCCAGAATCGTGTATGGCACGACTATGAAGGTAAGCTGCTGTGACGTCACAAGGGCATTGAGTACGTAGACGGTAGAAAGCATGTCTGTTTCGATATCCGCATCGCTAAAGACCCAATAGGTCCAAGTGATATGTGAGGTCCATCCCCATGTAGACACCAATATAGTAAATGCCATCCACTTTCTTATTTGCTTTCGCAGTAATCTGTATTGCAAGTTGAAATGACGGATCCGATTAAGCACTCCGTCGACATTCTGGAACGGAGCCTGCTCCAGCGCGTAACGATAAATCTGGCGCGTTTCGATCTCGAAGGAGCGGCGCTCTATATAAATGATATAACAGAAACAACCGTAGATGAAGAATCCCAGAAAAGAGGTCCAGTGGCTTATTTCTATGTGGGCCTTTTCGCTTTGGCAAATTCGAAAAACGTAATCGTAAAGGATCCGGAGGCACCCAGTTGTCATAGGACAAGCTAAGACGCAGAGGAGAGAAAACCATGAAAGAATCTTCGCATCTGAACGCCACTCACGTATAATGTTAATGCGACGTGCAATGAAACTTTTGGACAGCGTAGATACCTTGTGGCTGCGCTGATTCATGCTTTGGTAGTGATACTTCAGCCTTGAGAAGAAACACCAGTATGTTACTACCATGATTTGTGCGAGGAAAGATAGGTAGGAGACGAAATGAAGAGTTTGCTGTTTGATACCCCAATAGGCATGAATATACGACGTGAAATCAAACATCATGAAGCAACAAGAGACAAAGAGATACAGCAACGAGATGACATCAGAGCAAGAGAATCCTAAGCATAAGAGAATAAAAGGTACAATAATGAAATGATGATAATCATTTAAAAGATCATCTTTGTCTTGTTTACCAAGCGTATTAATACAATATTAATACTGGGTTGCTTTTTTTTTCTTAGGGCCATGCAGTCATATAATTACCCCTTCTTAGAACGGCTACCATCATGATATAGCGCTCAAGCGTAGGCCCCATAATTAATTTCTTCCTACGGAGTACCCATTTCCTCCACCTGGGTGACTGGTTACCTTCCGTTCACTACAGTTTCGGGATTTCAATATGATAATCTAATGCGACAAAATCTTCATGAATGTAATATTAATCGACCTGACATCAGAGAGACAAATAAATTTCCCATAGATATTGATTTTGCTATCATTTTACAAAGTATCTCTGAGATGCAGCTAATTCCCACCAATAAATGGACATGCTTAGCTTATTTGTTACCATACACATTAAATATCAAAATCTTTATGTTTGTAATTCTATAATCTAAAACAAGATCTTCACTGACCTGTCCATCTCCTCCTCATCGAAGATTGATCTTCGTCAATATTCATGTTCTCGTCATACATGATCAATGGTAAACCGACGACATCTACCGACACATGATCTCTCACAGCTCCATCGTCATCATCGACCGATTGATTCAAGGTCCCGTAGTCCATTTCCGTCATGGAGATCGACTGAACAAGAGCCTTCCCACTCCTTGGGTAATATATCCCGAGGAAAGCCAGAGCAAACCTAGATGGGAGAGGCAGAGGTGTGATGACTTTAGAGGATAGTGGTTCGGGTCGTGGTTGTTGGTACCCGATAAAGCGAGATGCCATTTGTGCAGTTATATTTCCTTGGAGGGAAGAGGGGCGGATTGTGCTACTCATCTTTGTGTTTCAGGAGAACAAGATGTTTTGACTCGTCGATTAGGTCTTATATAGAGATTTTGCTCCCTGTCTGGCATCCAACGTCATTTTATTCCGATTTGAAAGTGGACGGTGGGGATTAACACTGAACAATTCAGATTGCCAATCATTCAAATTTAGTTGTCAACCCTTAAAAGCTTCTGAAGAAGCTCCTCCAAGATCATATTCAGATTGCCCTTCATCCAAATTTAGTTGTCAACTCTTAAAAGCTTCCAAGTATATATTATATTTTGTGAGAGATTCGGTTGACAATGGAAAAAAAATAATTGCTTCTGAAGTACTTTCTTCTCTATTATTTACTTTCGAAAAATGGCACATGATCGATGTAACTGCACTCTGTAGTCCTTGATTACGAAATCCATGGTTTATTTGAAGAAATTTCTTTGAGGATGTAAAAGGCCACCGCACACCTTACGATCGGTCTGCGATCCGATTTCAGAAGAAAATGTAATATCATTTGACAAATCATTTAAAAAACGAAAAATATTTTTGATTGAGGGTCTGAATTAGTTTGCAGGCACAAACCCTGATCAGTCGTACAAGAGAGTCTGCGCTGTAAGACTACCATAGGCCATGTGCTGTAGCTGCTCCTGACAAGACCAGCAGGTAGCTGGATTAGGCTCCTCTCAAGACACAATGATTTTCTGACAAGGTGTCAAATTAGGGTCTGTGCTTGCAGACTAGGTCTGAATAGTCATACAGATGGTAAAATCGATAATACGGCCTTTGCCGAGTTTTCTAGTCGGTGAAATAGCCAAATCGGCTCCGAGTCGTAGAGACGTTACAAAAATCGTACGACTGCCTACGATTTGAAACAAATTTTGCCCTTATTCACTGTAGAAAGCTGACAGCTCACCAAAACCCTATGTTTAGTATTCATATTACTTTTCAGAACCTGAATAGGGTAGATTTCATTTGTTAAAATCCTAATATTTAATGCCATAGCGATTTATTTCACAAATCGGATCGCAGACCGATCGTAAGGTGTGCGGTAGCTTTAAGACCGTACGAAAAGCTGGGTAAAATTTTACCCAATATTCGGCTAAAGGGTAACATGCATTTACTAAATTTGGGTTAGTTTACGCAATATTGGGTATAAGGATTTACCCAACAAACATGCATGTTCCCTTTTTGCCAAGTATTCGGTAAAATTTTACCCAACTTGTTATGAACGAAACCTGTTTTGAACGAAGCAGTTTTAACAGGGAGGATGGGGTGCAATGAAAATGATACGTTTTGCAAGAAATGTGCAGTCATCTCTGTAACCAAACTTTCATCCCTTCTGCTATGTGAAGTCATATATTACGTCATTGTCATATCAATGATTCATTGAGAGTGATGCTCTTTTTCCACTTAGTTTCTCCGAATTTCTCATCAACGGCCTTCAAAAATAAAATGAAAAGTATGATGAGGAAAACAAAACTTTCAAACTTTATATATTTTGATATTTAGTAAACTTTCCCATACATTGTATAAATATATTCCTATTCATCATTCCCCTTTCTCTCATTATTTCATTTCCTTTTTTTTTCTTTCTCTCTCACCTTTCTTTGCTCTATAGTTGCTTGAATTGAAATTCACTGTCAGCAGGTCTGTATATATTTATGTATCACGCATGTAAAAAAGAAAAATATATAGTCTGTTGTGGATGAAGAAGACCTTACATCTTTCCATCCGTTCATTCTCTATTTCTTTTCCCCTTCATTTTTTAATCAAAATCATACATCCTACCCCCCCCCCTCTCTTTCACCTTACGTACTATTTTCCTAATTGCCATCACTTTCTCTCTATCCATCTCTTGTCCATCTCCCTTTTCTCCTGTTTCCTTATCTGCAATTTTACACCATTTCCTTTTCTTTTCCTTAATTACCTTAAAAATTGAAAATATTACAACATCCAAAGTGTACAACACTTCAACGTCTGCATGTGAGACGAAACCAACAGTATTGTTCTCACACTTTCCGATATATAACCAGACTTGATGTTGAAGTGGATGTTATTATTATCACATGTATAGACTTAATCAAACACAAAATATGACCAGGTTGGGAAACAAGAATGAGGAAATAATTATCATCATAATTATATCCTGTGTAATGCTCAAGGCCAAATTTCAAATAAATATGGGCAGTAACTCGAAAGGAATAATCTAAACATATCGTTTTATTTTGAAGTGCACGAGTTTCTTAAATACACACTTGACAATTCAGATGAACACAAAAATATTATAATTAAAAAGTGATAAAAAATGTACCTGTAATGATTTACTTGGAAATTAGTATGAAGTTGCAGACATTTTAAAATATTTTGAGGGAGTTTGGAGCTTCCATCTGTAGGAGCTCTCCACTTACTTGGTCGACAATTTACAATACTCATATGTTCAGGAGACAGAGTGCAAGGAAGAGCTAATTAGATCCATACGACCAAATTTCTAGATCTCTAGTGGGCATTCGGTCTTTTAAACCCGTCTCAAGCGAGGTGTCATTTGCTGACATATAGGACATCAGTGACTGGTACGCATTTTGGGGCGTCATGAAAAAATGATACGGTTTCAAAAGTGATTGCAAAATGAACAAAACAAATACCAAAAGACATATCTTGATTCCCGTTTCCTATCAAATTAACATAGAAAAATGGCCACAACCCAGTCAACAGGCTCACACGAGGCGTAATTTTGTTTGCGTCATTACCTCCGCTAATCAAGACTGTGGAGGCAATTAACGCATACGCCAGTCTATGTAATGAGAATGCTCCTCATAGCACTTATGTAGCCGATAGCCAAATTTTTGTCAGACGCTGATATAATTCTGACTTAAAAACAAGCAACGGATCCTAATAAAATGACATAATGACATAAATAATTGATTTCTAATACGTACATGTGCGATAATCCTACAGTAGAAGAATTCGTGCTTTTTAATACTGTACTATAATTTGACATAAAAACAAGCAACGGAGCCTATAATCAAAAAGCAAATATAAATGACATGAATAACTGATTTATGATATATACATTTGCGTTAATCTTTACAATAGAAGAATTGTGTTTTAATACTGTGCAGTTTGCAGGAAATTGTTATACATATGTTTAACATATTATACTATTTATATTTTATTTATTATCATTGTCAAGGTGACTACCAATTATTCTTCGAATTTTAAGAGCATACCGTACATTTATATTAATCCATGAAAATAGACCACCTTATTACAACCACACAATACACAAGTTGTTTTCTTTCTAAAATCGTCAGTCAAGGGACAGTAAAAGCTACACTCATCTTCACCCTCGCCCAGAGGCGGCGGAACGTCGGCCTCGGACAATGGAAAGGGGGCACCCTTTGTCTGCCAAACAAAAGGTGCCCCCTACTTCCATTGTCCGAGCCCAACGTTCTGCCGCGCCTGCCCCACCCCCCCCCCCCTCTCTCTCTCTTTGCTCTTTCTCCCCTTTCTTTGATTCTCATCCATCTTCATTTTCTTCTGTAATTTTTCTCATATTTTTTGTCTTTCTGTCTTTCCTTGTTCCAACAAAAATGTCTAATGATACATGATTGGACAAGTATTTCAGGATAATGTTTTTGGATAATATAACACGCGTATCAAACAAGTAGGCCTATACTCAGTTTTTCTAGCTTCTAATTAATAAGTTATAATCTCTAAGGCCCGAATTCACAAAGGAGGTTTAAACCATGGGTAAGGTTTAAACCTCCGTAAGCGTACTAAAATAAGCATATATAAGCGCACATTACCCATGCACGCGCTCAAAGAAAATATATGATTGGATCGGATTCAGTGCGCACGTACGCTTAAAAAACCCAGGAGGGGGTTTAAACCATGGTTTAAACCAAACTTCCTTTGTGAATTCGGCCCTAAGGGATTAAAATATATTTTATAGTAAAGAGCAGCAACTTATATTCTGCCTTGATACCTTGTTTATAACCATGCTGCAACGGATGACTGAGCAGCAGGATTTTCAAAAAGTATTGTCAAAATCCTATTGTACCAAGTTTGGGCTGAAGCAACGAATGTGGGTCAAAACCAATTATACATTTGTTACTTCAGTTTGAAAACAATTACTTAGTTATTTCAATTAATTTTGAGCATTTGAATATAAAAGGTGATAATGTCAACTCAAACTCAAGAAAAGGATTATTGCAAGCAAAATTAATGATATTTTCTTAGCTATGATGACACAATCTCGTTTAAGGAAAGCTTTTTTATCGAGTCATTCAAAAGACAAAGTTTATTCGGGCAGCTTTCTTTATTTATGACAGTCTACTATCAATTACTTTGGTAATTTTCAACACATGTATCCTTCCTTGTATTTTTGTAGTCTTTAAAGTCAGAAACCTTCGATTTCTTGTGCCATTCGGGAAAAAAACACCTCATGCACCTTATGCAGGTGATATGTTGTAATGGACAAAAATGAGCAGCGAGTTATTAGTTATCATGACTTCATGAGACAAGAAGTTAGAAGGCTGTTAAAATAATCTGAGATTATCATATGGATTGAAACAAGGTCAAGTGAAAGCTAAGATACTCTGGATCACTTTTAAGAAATGAAGCATTGAAGCACGAAAGAAAATGAACTTTTAAAAGGATTTTAGACTACAGTAACACATTCATATGGCTTGTCCCACATTCGTTGCATAAGCCCAAACTTGATACAAGGAAATTTTGAACACTTTTTTTAAAAAGTTGGTGCTCAGTCATCCGTGGTCGATAATTCATGAATAATGACGTATCATTAGACAGAAAAGAAGTCTTCTCCATGAATGAATTTCATGGTGACATTCATTACAGCTTTTTAATTACAAGCTATCGAAGTTGGGTATATTTTTTTTATACGTACTGTCCTTGTAACTCTAATATTGAGCATTATCACTGAGGTAGACATGCCAAAAATCAGTCACCATATTTTTGTTTGTGAATTACTGCCTATACCATTCATCAATTTGAAAAGAGATTTTCGAGCGATATATGAAAACGATGTTGAGGCCTACAATCTTTGATTACAGGAAAATATGTGACATTATCATAGTTTACTCTTAAAGTGAATTACTACATCCACTGCATAAAAAACAAAGTAAACACTGTGATTTTCAAATGAAAAAAAAAAGCAAACACATCCGTCATTTTTGAGCATCCTATTTTTCATTTATGGACCTCTCAACACAAAGGAGGAACTAAGGTCACAACAATGAAGTAATATTTAGTACGTAATTTTAACCATGGTAAAACTTTCATACGGACCATAAAATATTACAATATTAACAATAAAAAGTAAATACAATTTAATGACAAAATCTTAATACCTATAAGATGTCCTACAAAACCAGAAGGCGTTTTTGAATTCTCCGTATCGCATAAAGCTCTCCGAATCCGAACGCATGCGGCGCTCTAATTTGGGGGGCATGTGATTGCTGGCAACTGAGCTTCCGGGTCCGGCCGGAACGTCATTGACAATGTGTTAGAAGACGTGGTCAGCCTAGCAAAAACTCCCTTTTGTTCCTAATCTAGCAAATAATCGTGATTTTATACAGTTGATATTTAAATGGGATTCTCCTGTGAAGCCACCCAATGTGGGATGTTGAGCCGACGATGCAAAACGTGTTTTCAGCAGAACAATCACGCACGAAAAAAGCAAGGAAATATCAGTGTATGCTCGCTATAGCTATAGACTGGAACCGGAAATATATGTGCCAACATCGTTGACCCCGATATCGGCATCGGGAGCTGATATCGGCTGATATCGGCTATATGCGATAGGGAGAATTACAAAGTACATGTACTGCATTATACCATTCATCATATCAAATATGAAATTTTTGTGCGATTACATGTAGAAATAGTATCTAACATTTTGATAAGTTAATCATCGCATTTTAGATTATACTTAAAATATATTTACCAATGCAGAAACATATACATGCTTCCAAGTGATATTTAGAGTGGAGTATAATATCTTGGTAAAACGAAAAAAACAAAAACAAAAACAAAAACAAAAAACAAAAAACAAAAAAACACACCCACACACAAAAATGCCATTGGGGAATGCCTTGGCGTGTTCACAGTATCACCAGCTCAATACACTCATCATGCTCATATTATAGTGTCCAAAATGGTTTATAAAAGTGAACAACATGTTTCTTTATTTGTAAAATAGCCAGTTTTGGTTTGCCTAATGATATAAACACTTAGATAATAAAGCTTTACCTAATATTTCTACCCTTGCTAAAAGCGTAAAACAAAAGACATGTTTAAGCAAGCCAAAACTCAGTTCTTACTTTATTTTTATTCACCCTATAGTCATATGCATTTATTATTTAAAACTCGACATTCATAACAAGCCACTTATCAAATTATTTGTTTTCATACTGTATGGCTGGAATTCACAAACCCAGGAGGAGGTTTAAACCATTGTTTAAACCCCCTCCTGGGTTTTTTAAGCGTAAGTGCGCACGGAATCCGATAAAATGATTTTCTTTGAGCGCGCGCATGGGCAATGCGCGCTTATTTACGCTTATTTTACGGAGGTTTAAACCTTACCCATGGCTCAAACCTCCTTTGTGAATTCGGGCCTATCAGTTTAAAACTTTTTCTCTGGTGACCCTGATTGATCGAAGTATAAACACATGATGAATGCGACTGTACACAGTTCTTTTCAGACTCACATAATGATGATAATTACGTTGATTTACTTAACATGACTGCTAAGAAAGGAAATATAGGCCTATGCATGTAAGTAAGCAACCAACAACCAGGGCGGCCTATGGCCATCTGAGGGACTTGGTAATGAGGACTGATGCCATACCAAAGGGCTCTGGGGCATCGACTTGGTTTCGAACCCGTGACCTCCCGGTTACGGGACCCCCGCTCTTCAACTGAGCTATCGCGCCTCCTCCGTACCGTGCAAATGTTGGACGGTTCGTCTGTTTGGAGCAAGAGGAATGGTAGGAATTAACGCCCTTCTGGCTCCAAATAGACGAGTTGGATGAAATTTTGAGCAGTCTACATACCAGTTGGGTTTGTCAGGTTACAGCCGACTGCTGATGGATCGACCCAGAAGCCAATATCCTGACTCTTTGTCACGTTCAGACCAAGATACATACCGATGCCAGTGGATATGAGAGAAGGTGTCAGCCACCCTGAAAATGTCTTGTTGATGTCTTTGACGTAAGTAACGATAGTCTTCCAGTACTTCTCACACTTATGTTCCCTGCAGTGGATGATGTCTTCTCTGAAGTGTCTCCAGATGTGGTCAATGTTAAGCCCGCCCAAAGCAAAGTACGGGACAACTATGAAGGTGATCTTCTGAGACGTCACCAGGGCATTGAGGAAGTAGATGGTTTGGAGAACCTCTGGGTGTAAATCCTTCTGGCTGAACACCAAGTAATTCCATATGATGTGCGAGGTCAGTCCAATTGTTGAAACCACAATGGTAAACGCCATCCATCTTCGGATTAGCTTTAGCAGTAATTTATACTGCTTGCTGAAGACACGGATTCGGGTGAGCACTGCATCGATGTTCTGTACCGTTGCCTGCTCCATCGCGTAGCAGAATATCTGGTGCGTTTCAATCTCGAATGATCTGCGCTCCAAGTATACGATATAACAGAAACATCCGTACATGGTTAATCCAAGGAGTGAATTCCAGTGACTAACTTCGCCGTGGATGCTTACGCTCTTACAAACACGGAAGATATAGTCGTACAAGATCCGAAACAATCCAGTTATAACGGGCCAAGCTAGGATGTAGAAGAAAGGCCACCATGACAGAATCCATGCGTCGGAACGCCTTTGACGTATGACGCTAATGCGATGTGCAAAGAATGCTCTGGACATGATGGAAACACTTCGATGGCTCTGACCAGCTCTACGGTATTTCATCCGCGCGTAGAGACACCAGTACGGTACGACCATGACTTGGATAAGGAAGGTCGTATAAGTCACGAAATGGAGAGTGTATTCCCTCACGCCCCAGTAAACACGAAAATACACCTCTAAGTCGTACATCATCATGCAGCAAGAACAAAAGAGGTACAGCAGCCCGATGACGTCAAAGCAAGAGTATCCTGAGCAAGAACAAACCATACAGCAAAATTTAATCGTACATCTCACCTAATTTTCGCATTATAACCCAGTGGCGGATCCAGGATTTTGTGATGGAGAGGCACAATATTCTGAAAAAAATTCTGATAAGCACACACAAAAAAAAAGGTCCATCAGTATTTTTGGGTGGCCTTTTTTGCTAGGGGAGGTTCTGCCCTTGTTGAAAACAAACTATTCCACAAACTATTGTATCGCGGTATTTGCAATAAACGTTACGTTTAGCACAATATATATATTATTTTAAGCACCCCCTCCCCCTCCGGCAGAAAAAGAAAAAGAAAAGAAAAAGAAGAGTCCATAACCATTTTGTAAAAAATAATAATAATAATAATCTCCGGATACAGCAAAAACTGCCATATTCACTATATAATTTAGTTTTTCAGGTCACTTCTTTTGGTTAGATAAAATACGTTTCTGCTTCTAATCATGCAGGTCAATTATCCAGATATCAATAAATGTTATCGTTTAACATGAGGAATGTTAGTCTTTCAAATATCATTTAACGTAAATATGCAGACCTATTTGTCGCTGAATCTTACGTTGGAGAGTGTAATGAAAAGCAAAGATACTAATCTAAAACTATTTTCCCACTGACCTTTTATTCGCTTGCGAATTGAACTGCGGTTTTCCCAGATGTTCATATTTCCGTCGTATGTGATCAATGACGACGAATCGTCATTCTTTGACATCCATCGATCTCCTTCGCATTTCTCGCCGTCAGCAATCAATGTTTTGACCGTGCCGTAGGTATTTCCTTCGTAAGGAAACGCCAGGGGCTTCGCTTCTGCCTTCTCCTTTTTCGGAAACCAGTGCCCCAGGATAGCCAGAGCAAGCCTTGACGGGAGGGGCAAGTCTGAAATGACATCTTTCTCATCTGAATCTGGTTTGCACGGTTTAGGTGGCGATGGGCCTCCGTGAAGATGGGAAGTCAATCCATTTGCGGTTGTATTATCTCTTCCTCCGCTAGAAGAGAGTGGTTTGTAGTCTGCGGTGTTCATGGTTGTCATCCACACGAATGATGGTTCATACCGCAAAGATTTCCTCTGAATGCTCAGATTGAGTTACTATATAGCTGCTCGCTGTTTTGATTACCACGTCGTTGATATGACGTAGTGTGAGGAGGCGGGGTATATCACCCACGCTACCAGTGATCGCCCGGCCCCATATCTGTTCTTCAACTATACTATGAAACTCATCGCATTTTGTGGTTAATGATAGGAATCGGACATTTCTGAGGAATACTTCCTTTTCTGTAAAACGGATCATTTTTGAACTATTTATGAATTTATAAAGTATCATAATTAAACGTTTTGATGATTATCAAATGGGTGTGATCAATTGCATTGTTTATTATCTCAACCTTTTTAACTTACATTGATAACATTTCCATCTACAGAGGCTATTTATCGCTCTTCATCTGATGTTTTGTAATATTATTTTCATGCAATTTCAACATTGGTCAAACTACAATATTTTTATTAGTTATTTCTATTTGCGTTTGTGGATGCGGGGTACAATAAATTTGGGGAAATCATACACCTCGTAATTTTCAGCGATTTTTCACGTTGATCAATCTATTTTTATTACTACTTTCATTCTTGTTTGTTGATGTGGGGGCACTGGCGTAGCCAGGACTTTTCAATAGGGGGGGGGCAGACGTGAAGGATCCAACAGCGTAGCAAGGATTTCATTTGAGATCGGGAAGCGTGCTCCCCAGCGGGGTGGGTGCAGGGAGGGGGAGTTTTCCCCCTCCCGCGCGAAGCGCGAAAGCTCTGACGTTTTATAGCAAATTTGAGAGAAAGATAACGGCTCACATCAACCGGACTGCTGTTCAATTATTTGGACGCAATACTGCACTGTATGTAACAGGGGTGGGTGCAGGGAGGGGGAGTTTTCCCCCTCCCGCGCGAAGTGCGAAAGCTCTGACGTTTTATAGCAAATTTGAGAGAAAGATAACAGCTCGTATAGCAAACAATTTTTTTTAGGCGGAAAGTTATAGTTCGACGCCCTGACTGCTTTTCAATAGATTGGACGCAATATTTTACTGTATGTAAAATTTGTGGTTGCAGGGAGGGGGGAGTTATTTCCCTCTTCCCGCGCGAAGCGCGAAAACTTTGAAGTTTTAGCAAATTTTGATTGAAAGGTAACTGCTCGTAGCGCCTTTTTAGGCTTTTTTGTCTCTCTTCTCTCTTCTTTTTCGCTCTCGCTTTTTTTTTTCCGGGGGGGGGGGCTGAATAGGGGGGCATTGCCCCCTTGGGCCCCCTGGCTACGCCTATGTGTGGGGGTAAACTAATTGGTGCGTTATTCATAGCATTATCCATCCAAGTTGTTCTGACTTTCCCCCTCTATCTCCCTTTAAAAGCGCAGATTCAAATACCTACCATCAACCCATTCAAATATTCCTTTTAAGAAACGAATAATCAATGGATCGTGCATATAAAATATTCCGTATTCCTTCACTACTGTATATCAAATTCTTTTATTTTAACGATTAGTTTCGTTAGATTGACAACATCTATAAACAATGATAAATACACTCTCCCGAAGTGTGACGGCATGTCATCATCAATTATCATTAAAAATCTACAAGGCAATTGAATATCCTATATGTATATATATATATATATATATTATTATCATCAGTTATACTACTTACTATTTTCCTTGTTTTATATATATATATATATATATCAATGGATCAATGATTTATGGTATAAGACAAACTATGGAGCATGGCTGCTACCAGGAGTTTCACGCTATTCATTGCTCTGCGTATAGACATTGAGCACTTTACGCTAAGATAGACTAAGATAGACCAAACCAGATATATATATATATATATATATATATATATATATATATATATATATATATATATATATATATATCTAGAAAACAAGGAAATTAGTAAGTAGTATAACTGATGATTATAAGAGATTCTATCTTTAGGAACCATCTGTAAGATAAAAGGCGGTCGAGAGCGACTAAAGCTTAAGAACGCCTCAAGGAACATGAGGAAGAAGATAATCTTGAAAGACAATACCAACATGGCATAGATTACGGTTCTTTAAAAAATGTAAGAGTGTATTGTAGTTGTTTTTCCCATTGGTTGCTGCAAAGATGTGGAACCATGCTATTGTGAAGACAGCTTCATCTGTTGACTAGTTCAAGAATGTTCTGAAGTCACTTTTATTTTGCTAAAGAACATTGGATTGATTTGGCTTAACTGGTCTTTGCAGAGTGATATATCATTTTTTTTAACCACAAGGAAAAGGCGCTTTATCAAATACCTTTTGGACTGGATTGGATTGGACAGTTGCTAGAACTGTATAAAAAGTTTTTATTATCTCAATTCTGATTATGATAAAAATCCCTAAATTTAGTCAATAATGAAGATGTTTTAAAAGTTTTTGTGATCATCGTATACTGAAGGTAGTGAAGAATAATGTTAAAGGGGTGCCCAACATGCCCAAGTTGATTTTTTTTTTTAAAAGCTTGTCAGAAGCTTTCCATCTCTAAATATGCTGCTTGTCTTTTTGTGAACTCAACATATGTTGTGTAAAATACATTTTCACATGATATATTTTGAGCTAAGAAGGAGACAAGCTGCACCTTGAGAGATAATGGGGGGGGGGGAATATGAAATTTTGTGTAGAAAACATATGGAGAGTGAAATTTTGTGTAGAAAACATGTGGAGAGTTGTACTACTAAACCTGTCAATTTGAAGCAACAATGCCAATTTGAAGATCGCCATAGAAAGTAAATTGAGACTTTTCAAACCTTCATAACTTTCTCATTTCCTAACCTATTTTGATAGAACTTTTCTTAAATTGCTTCTCTCTTTCCTCTCTTTTCATTAAAATTGATTTCCCCCCGGGTTTCATTCTCCTTTAATAATTGATTAGGCAACCTGCATTTTTATTGTTTGAATATCCTTTTAAAATGTAAAAGCAGTACTTCACCAATGCGGTTGAAGCCTCCGTGAATGTGAACACATTTGTGGACAAGTCTTTAATACTGGCTAAGGTCCAAGTATCTCTTTCATTATTTTAAAACTCATTGTTTTCATTTTCTTTATGATTTACTTTGTCTTTTCTGGATCATTTCTTCTTCCGTGTTTATTTTTTATTCGTATATTACTGAGAAATGCACTTGTGCTAAAATGATATTAAAGGACAGGTACTTCAGAGAAGTGTTACATAAGTATCATTAACAATGATTATATTTTGGGGTAGTTTCAGTTCATTTTTGCCCAAAGTGTTACATATTTTACTCTTGATTATGCCTGAAATAAGGATACTGTCAGTGGTGGATTTAGAATTGCAAAAAATATTAGGTGGTTCGCAAAATTTAGAAACCGTGAAACGTTATGTAAAGAGCATAATATAAATTATAGCAACTATGAAACTATATTCAACCACAAAAGTAAATTTCCCCTAACACTTTTTGATATAACTCGAGAAGTATTAAATTTAATTATGTAAAAAAGTATGTAGAATTCATGGTTTTTATTGCAGTTAGTGCTAGTAAAAAAAATTGCATTTTGCGTTTCATTATGCGATGCAGTGTGTACATATGCGGACTCTATTCAATGCTTTTGATCAAGTACACTCGCATAACCGTAATTCAAATTCATATTATCTGCTCTATAAAATACGATTTTTCAATGCAGTTTCATGACTTTGATACAGAAATTAGGCGTCTGTATTTGAAGAAAGGATGAAAAGAATTTTTTAAAAACTACACATGTAAAGCCTCCATGGCGCTGTGAAGCGCCAAGTGCAACTTTTTTTCGACTGCAATAAAAAGAAATAATTTCAGTTTAAATCATAATCAACTGTTCACAAATAACCAATCAAAATATTGGTAAGAAAATTCTTCATATGCATATGTTGTTTTTCATTTTAAAAAAAAAATCATGAAATAGTTGTAAATTTATGTCAAAAAGAGCGGAAACATACTTTTTTGGATGAGTATATTTATTTCAAGGGGGAGGTGGCCGATTTTCCCCTGGGGATGCTATAGGAGTGTTTTTCTCCATGAAACTCGTCTAGCACGTACCCCTTTCCTCCTATCCCCCCCCCCCTTCCAGATCCACTACTGTAGAAAATGATAGGGGAGTGTATACAGTAGGTGCATTTAAACTGAGAGTGAGTAGTTATTAATTATCCTAAGATGTTCTTTCACAATTGAATATATAAAAATAAATTACACTAATAGCAAAGAAAGTAGCGTTTTCTCTTTACAGATAACAAAAGAAGACCATGCACGGAGGAAGTTCAAACATTGTTCTTTTTTCAAGAAGGAAATTCCCCGATGCCAGTGATATTTAGTTTACAGCCAAAATTGGTCCTTCTTGTGATCATTTGTGAATACCACTTCTTCTTTGTTTTCCTTTCGGAAATAGCAGATGCTATCGTCCTAGCAAATATAAGTAGGTCCTTGTCACAAAACACTAAAATTAATGTAGGATATACAGGTATATGGATGTTTTGTTCTATGAATTTTATGGGTCACGGTGGTCATATAATTGAAAACCGCTATATTTCCGTATGTACATTTCAGTTTCATATTTATACGGAATTGTCACCTGTAGGCAACTGTGACTAGATAATAAACAATGATTAATGAATGTTTGATTAGAGAATAATCATAGAAATACGAATGATATCTGAAATAGCTGCATTTGGTATATAGTTTACTTTAAATGATAAGTTAGTTCAGTTCTGTTCTGTGCACATTATAACAGCTTTTAGTTTAAAATACTATTTTGATATGGCGCTAAACAGTAACAAGTGTTTATTTAGCGAATATCTACGACGAACATTTTATAATATATTATTATTTCGTTGTATGTAATATACTCATGTTATCTCAACTGATTAGAAAAAATATGAAATAACAGATTCTAAGAATAGTGCACGTCTATGGGCATTATTTTCAAAATTGTGTTATTGTAACTCCATCCTTAATCTGTTTTGTTTCTTGTGTATATTATTGCTTGTTCCCATGACTAGGTGTGACAAAAATGACACTTTTGATCATTAAAAATTTTAAAATCATATCAAACTGAGGTTTTCGTTGTGAAGTTGGAGGAAGTTTTATTATGAGTAATTTTTATAAATTTTTCTCGAATAATATTCTCAAAATATTGTTCTGAATAATTGATTAGATTTTTTGAAAATCAAGGTCAAAAAAGTCCGTGTGTATCAGTAATTAATTCAGAAAACAACAATAACCATTTTGCATTTCACTTGTCATTTCTGCTAAACTTTTGATATCCAATTTCATGACTCTCGGTTAAAAGAGGTACTCTGGAATTCAGCTGCAGTGCATTGTTGTGCTCTGAATTAATCGGGTCCGCTCGCTATTCATAAGAACCGCTATTCATAGAAAACCGCTATTCATTTAACACCGGCTATGAATAGCTGTCCTTATGAGTAGTTATGAATAGTGGTCCTTATGAATGGATGTCCTTATGAATAGCGAGGAAATTTGTCTATGGTTTGCTCGCTATTCAGAAGGACCGCTATTCGTACAAAACCGCTATTCATTTAGTCACACGTTATGGATAGCGGTCCTTATGAATATGTGGTCCTTATGAATAGCGGTCCTGATGACTAGCGAGGTTACCCCTAATTAATTACTGAATCCCATGGATCATTTGTGGTTTTGATTTTTCATAATCGTTTTAAGAATAGTATACAAAAAAATGTCACCAAACTTACTCCAAATAAATTTGACATCCTGCAACTTAACAATGTGAAAACCTCAGTCTGATATAAGTTATGATTTAGTTATTAATGATCAGAAATGTCAAACTTTTTTTTTTCACTTTAAACTAAGAAATAATTCGGTGCATTGTTATTCACTAGTTTAGCTCATATTGTTATCATATTGTTATGTTTATATATATATATATATATATATATATATATATATATATATACTTTTATACAAGTAAGAGACAGTAAAATGATTTGTATACCGGCAACAAAATGACCATGACAAAATATTCAAAGCTAACTTCACTATATTGATCTTTTTGAAAATCTTTGTTGCAAACACAATATTCTCTCCCTCTCCCTCAATATCTTTCTCCATCTTTCTCCCTGGCCCTCTCCCTTTCTCCCACGACCTGTCTCTGTAACATCGGTGAAATATGACAAATACAAACGAAGGGGAAGACCACTCTGATTACAAGCTCGTTTTAAAAGATGCAAAAAAAAATAAAGAAACAGATCAGTGAAGGTCTGAGCAAAATACGATAAGTAATAAGAAAGTTCTGAATTTTTAAAGTTATAATCAATCAAAAACATGTTGCGAGCTCCTCTCCCATTTGCCCTGTACCCAAAAAGTCATTAATTTCCATTTCCTCTAAAGAAAATATTCAATCATACATGCACCTTAGATGTAATCATTGCTCACATGTTGTTTTTTTTACACCAAACTTGTATGAAACAAATCTTTTCCTTCATCAAAAACGAAAAAATGAAAATTTATGACATTTTCCTTACTGGAGCTCGCAAGACTGGTAATCACGGAGTTGCCAATTCGTGTTAGATTGATTACTACCCTAAAAATTCGTAACTTTCTTCCTTCTTGTCGGATTTTGCTCAAACTTTCACAGATCATTTTCTCTCATAATTTTTTTTTTTGTTGTTGTTGTTGCTGTTATTAAAATCAGCTAAATGCCAGGGTGGACTTTCTCTTTAAGCCACTCCATAACCAGAGACTAATGAATTAGGCCAGGTTCAATTAAGTCTTTATGGAATTTTGTGTCTGCAGACAAGTCTGCGCCTACAGACTAGGTTTACCCGTGCTTCTACACAATACAATGGATTAGAATCGAGTTCCCAACGAAGGTCAAAGTCTAGTGTAATAGTTGTTCGAACCCTCGATGTTATTAGTCTTCTTCAAAGCGTTCTTCATCACAGATTAGTATTCAATCAACCAATGGTTATAATGATCTTTCTCCAAACGCCAATAGTTTTGTCACGGTGGGGATGTACACACAAGGCAGCCTGATTATACTTACGTTGGGTGAAGAAAATAATAGAAAATGGAATGAAATAGAGGATCAAAAGAGCAGCACACAAGAGATTGGACGCTAGACTATGACCCGAGCCAAGGACTTCAATGTTAACAGTGGACTTGCACAGCAAACTTGCAATATATCGATGTATTCACATCACGGATATAGGAATAAAGTAATTTATATGCATACATCACCAGTGTTTGGGCCCTTCTTCAGCTCAGGCTCCTGTCGCAATGAGTGTTGGTCGTTTTGAGTGATACGGCACCAGGAATACCTGTACGGTATCAACATATTTTTCAGAGTGTAAATCGGCTAAAATCATCAGTGAAATCATGGCTATGATCTTCACCATCTTAGGATATGCTGCCCTTGTAATAATCGCTATACTAGGATTGGCCGTTGCTGGATTTTCTGTAGCCATTCTGCGAACGGAATATAAGCTCAAGGGTATACCGACTCCAAAAAATAAGAAGTACGTATATATATCTACGTTAATCATTTTTGTATGCCTCCAGTTTCATGTATTTTAAGTCGAAGCGTGTGTTTTCCTTAATCGTGTATTATTGTGTTGTGCGGTTTCGTCCGCTAATACGATACTTACTACATAATAATTTGTAGTTTCAGGCCTATAATGATATACCTGTATGGTGTGTGATATTATGATTGTGCTCTGATTGAGGTCCAAACTAATGACAGAAATGCATGTATATCATAATAATGAAATAAATAGTATTTAAAACTAATGAAATAGAAATATTCCACCTATTTCTACAGCTATTCAGTCCTACATTTTAAAGATACCTAATTACCAGTTGGATGCAGATTTCACGACAACATAATCACGCTGATTAATTATATTGTTCGCATATTCCTTAATTGAGCTGTATCAGTGTAGGCTTAGGGATATACATATACATATACATATATATATATATATATATATATATATATATTTATTTGTTTATTTATTTATATCTTTTCACATATCTAAATTTAACACTCAAGCGAACGGTACACACATCCACACTTCTCTCGCTATACATATAAATATATATATATACCCAACAATAAACGTTTCGACGGCGTCTCGGTAAATTGTATAGTGTGAGGATGGATGTATACACACGTGTGTGTGTGTGTGTGTGTGTGTGTGTGTGTTTTCTGTATTTATATATATATATTATAATTATATATATATGTGTATATATATATATATATATATATATATTATATTACATGCAAATGATGTGACAAAAGTCAGTTAACATCGACGTGTTCGTTCTTCTCCGAGACTATCAATTTAAGTTAAAATCCATGGTAATGTTAATCAAGTTTTGAGCAAACTATCCATTTGTAAAGAAAAAAATTAGCAAAATTTAGCTTAATCGTAAGATGCTAGTTATACAATACCACTAATACATTGTGTCATTCTCCTTCATTGTCATTATAGTTTCTTTCTTGGTGATATAAAAACAATGGGTGCATTGAAAGAGAAGATTGGAATGCCCGTTACAAGTATTCTATATATGATGTAAGTAAATAAATATGAATGATTATACTCTCTAAATGTACAGGTTCGGAAATCAACTTTATGGGGAGTCATAATCACTTCGTTTGGAGTGGAATCCACGCTCAAAATAGTGGGTTCAGCTCTCAAAAGAGTCATTCAGTCTGCTTCGGAGTGGATTCCACTATAATTTGGAGTGGATTCAACTCCAAAACAACCTGATATGACTCCAACAACTAATGGATTTCCATTCCTCTGCAATCAGAGAGTAGTCTGCAGGGGAGCGTTTCATCAATTTTTTTGTCAGTGATTTTTACCGACAATTGTTATAAGCTACTGAAATCCTTGCATCTGATTGGCTGAGAGCAAATTTGTAAGTAAAAATCACTGACTAGACACTTGATGAAACGCTCCCCAGATCTTTTATTGATATTTTATTTTTTTGAATAAATAAAACAGTCAACATAAAAAAAAAAAATGATTACAAAGAAATGCCAATAGCTCTCTAAATTTCAAGAATGGAAAGAAGCTTATACGAATTTATGGCTAGATATGTATTTGATATAACTCGTCTGTACAAATTCCACAGTGTTTTCATTTACTGTAGGCCACATGAATTTGTCTTAGATGGGTCACGACAGTACATATTCACTTTGTCAAAAGAATTTGATAATTGCAGTTTTCCTTTTTAAAGTAGAACTCTATTGATTTTAAATATTTATTTAATTCTTATTATTGCGCAGGTGAAGCTTAGATTAAACAAAGTTATCCAAATTCAACGCATGGAAACATTTGAAATAATGATTATTTACCAATTATAAAGTGGTAAAGTACAGCCCCGCTGTAGCACCTAAAGAGCTCTTCGAACGCTGCTGAGATATGTGACGTCACGCCAGGGACCAATCCTGCTTATTAAAGCAGACGATGTCCCATAACATCATACACATTTTCAGTGCCTGTTTTGTCATTTCCTTTTCATTTATTTCTCTTACTTCACAAGCATCAGTCTAAATGTTAATCTGTTGCCTCGCTCGAAACTTCGTGTATGGTATTATTTTGATGAAAAATACAGCATTAAAAAAATAAAGGAAGCAGTCGCTTGTAAACGAAATAAGACGCCGTTGTGTTTTCAGCTGCATGCACCGCGGCATTTTCGGTGTTTCAAAAAGGAATGTATACCGTCCATGCTATTATTCGTCGGGCTTTTTCAATTTGAAAGTGTGGTTTCTTTGATTGATCATTGATCCTTATCCTGTATATTTACAAACAAAATATTTTAGTTATCGGAATTGGTTTCACTCCCCTTTTAGAATGGTGTGAAATACGGTTATGTTTAAATACACCAAACTCTTTATAATTTAAGAAATAATTGCATTTCAATTACGTTCATTCGTTATAGGACGTCGTCTGCTTAGGCAGGATTGGTCACCGGTGTGACGTGATCAAAACATCACTATAGTTCTGGCGAATCGCTCGGATATCCCAGATGCTGAGAAGTGCTTTTATTTGTGTTATTTTTTAATCATCAATTGACGTAAAACTTATACAATCATGACAATTGCCATCTGTAAGTTTCCCTGTTGCTAGTGATACATTATTTGCCATATATGTGATTTTCTTTGAATAGGCCCTTGAAAGCATAAACCATCTATACATAAAAATCCAGCATAAAGTCACACTAACGAGACCGACACGAGAACGACAAAAATTAAATTACACTGAATGGCCAAGAATTGGTCGGTTTGGAATCGGTATGGATTCGGTTTGGTGGTGTGACTGAAGCCCACCGCACACTATACGATCGGTCTACGATCCGATTTTGGAAATAAATCGCAATATCATGAAATATAGGCTGTTAAACAAGTGAAATGCTACCTGATTCAAGTTCTTAACAATAATATGAATACTTTACATAGGAATTTGGTGCGATGACAGCCTTATATCCGGAATAAGGGCCAAATCAGTTTCAAATCGTAGACAATCGCAGAACTGCTCTGACGTCACTACGATTTCTCCCATTTCCCAGTACTAAATGAATCATGTTATAGAATATAACCTTATAAAATGAATAGAAATAGTATAATATCGACTATAATGTCATTAAATCTCATTAGGACAAAAGACCTGGGACCAGTGTTTTATCTGAGGGTCTTCTGGGGATCATTCTTCGTCGCATCAGCACCTGAAATTGCTAAGGTAACCCCTCATCCCCGCATCAAACTAATGTTGCATGTTGTAAAGTTGAAGGAAGTCAATTTTATTTTCAGTACTTTTTCAATATTTTTTGTAATAATCTTTTTAGAGTAATGCTCTGACTTTTGATTAGATTTTCAATTTTACACAAATGGGAACGACAATAGAGGACCGAAGTGCTAACGTCATATTCGCTCATCGTCCATGTCACTGGTTCCAAACAACAGAGCCTGTCCATGAAAATCATTCAAGCAGGTCTGGAGCAGGGCAAATTCAGTGTTTGGCACTGGTGTGATCACCACGTGATTTTTTTAACACAAAATTGGTGGGGAACCAGCAACCTTGACAGCTTGACAGCTTGGCCTGTATATGATGTCACACGAGTACCGAAGTAGTTTCCTATGAAACAGAATGCATTAACTACCGATAATAAGTCGCTCTTTATAGATATCTTGTGGAATTAAGTTAGAGTAAGGATAATAAAAAATGCAATGTCATCTACTGTTCATCGTTTTGGTAATTCTTCTGTACATGACCGATGACATAACTAAATTAATTTGGCTACGTAAAATGTCACTCTCCTTTAGGATATCTCCCTTCTTTCTCTCCTGCCCTTCATTTTTCTGACTCACCCTTTCTCCCTTTGTCTCCCCTTCTGTCCTTCTCATATTATATAAGGACTATAATGCCAACATTAATTTATTTTGTATATTGTATCGTATATTATTTCCATAATGTAATTCATCCCTCGGGCTGCCATGTGGATTTCAATACCATTTCAATTTCATTCTCAATTTCAAAAGGTGAGATGGTAGTCATAATCTAACTATTGTCTCAAAGGATTCACATAGACCCAAATTCCTGGACTGTTCAGCTTTCATATTTATCAACACTTCGTGGTGATCCGACATTTGCTCTAGGGACAATAATATTGCTCCTGGGGAGCTTTTCATCAAGCGTTTTGTCAGTGATTTTTGCCGACAACTGATATAAGCTACTGAAATCCTTGCATCTGATTGGCTGAGAGCAAATTTGTCAGTAAAAATCACTGACAAGACACTTGATGAAACGCTCCCCTGGGTTTATTTCGTGGAAGATATAGGGTTGGGTTGCAATTGGGTGTTATATGAGGTTGAGGGTTATGGTAATGGTATACCTGCACATCCAATCAGTTATATCGGGAGGAGAGACCTAAGGGTTACAGTAATTCAGTTCGCTTTTCCCCTCCCAGACACAGGTGACGCCAAATACTTAATAACTACTTAATAAATAAATAAATAAATGGTTTGGGTTAAGTATGGTGTTAGGTAATGGTTTGGGTTAGGTATAGTTTAGGTCCAGGTTTGAAGTCAGGAATTCGGCTAATGTAGGAAATTGACTTCGGAGCAATTGTAGCAGGAGCATGTGCCGTACCACCCACTATACTTATCACAACATCACTATTATTTTTCAGGAGCTCCTTCTTAACAGTCGCCATACCAAACCACAAGAAATGTATCGCGGCTTTCAGAAGCTCTACGGCGAGCGTTTCATGGGACACGGCCTCGTATCTGAGGTCGACCACGAGAAATGGTTTCATAGAAGAGCCATCATGAACCCTGCTTTTAGACGGAAGTGAGAACTAAGTCGGTTGATTTCATTGTCTGTAATTCATTCTTTCATAATTGTTATATAGTAAGAACTTCATGCTGTCTGTCCATTTGCTAAAAAAAACAAAAACATTTTCCTTCTAAAGATGATAAGTGATTTCGTCATCATTCTACCATAGTGTAGATTATTTGATATGATGTGATGGGGTTCTGCTATCATGGTGTCGCTGCTGTGTACAGCAAAAGAGACCGAAAATGCTAGCCTCGTTGGCCTTCTAACCACTTTTCAGAGAGTTCACCAAACCGACGGCCCACGAAACCGACATCTTCCTATCTTCCCTTATGTATTTCTTTGTTTTGTCGGTCTCGTGGACCTTTTGACAGGAGAAAAAAAAAATAAATTCGTAAGTATTTTTCAATTATTTCGGTCTCGTAGGCTGTCAGTCTACTGGAATAACCCCTGGGCCCCGTTTCATAAATCTCGTTATCAGTGACAAGTTACAATAATTGTTATAAGCTACTGAAATCCTTGAATGTGACTGGGTGAGAGTGAATAAGTCATAGAAAAGAGGCAGTTGTTATCGGATAGCAAGTTTTATGAAACAGGGCCCTGATAGCCAATATTTGCCACTATGATCATAACTATCATCCCATGATTATTATATCAACAGGGTATTTGGGAGACTCATAAGTATCAGGGCCCTCTTGCATAAAAAGTTGCGTTTAAACGCAAGTCCCATTTGTTTTGATTTGTTATTTTTCAATGATTGAAATTCCATTTTGATCATCAAATTCTGTAACCTATTTTGAATCTTCCTTTGTATTTGCATGTTGATGATAATCCCAAACTTTGGATTTTAATTCAATAAATTGATTTGATTTGATTTGATTTATACGCGATCTTGATTGGTTGAAAATCGAATTGCGTTTAATTTTTGGAGTTGCGTTTAAACACAACTTTGTGTTCTGCAAGAGGGCCTTGGCGTTCCGGGGGGGGGGGGTGCTTCACAAAGAGTTAAGTTTCACTTAAAGTCATGCGTAAGTGCCAGTGCGCATACGGTATTACATGCGTAATCTCATTGGTAGATTACCCAATAGCGCGGTTCCCCTGAGCATGATCTGACCAATGCGGTGATGTGTCATATCCCGCATGCAACTCGGAATCAAAGTGCGACTTTAAGTCAAACTTAACTCTATGTGAAACCCCCCCCCCCCCCCCCTGTTGAAGTAAATGTGAATAATTCACCCGAGGCCTTGATCACTTTGGACTAAAATGCTTACAGGTACTTGATGAGCCTCATGGATGAGTTCAACTCGGGATCTGAAGCCCTTTGTCAGCAGCTCGTTGAGAAAGCTGATGGTAAAACAGAGGTCCTCATGTTAGACGAACTCAACAAAGTCACACTGGACGTCATCGCAAAGGTAATTGTACATAGATAAAACTTTTATTACGAAATATTATTATTGGCCTATGATTTTATGCACCATTTCAATTATTAGGATTGAAACTTACATCATAGTGATAATTTTTTACTCACGTTTTTTACGCGTAATGTTTTGATCACACCTCTGAACTTAAGAAATCAACTCAGGTAAAGTGATTGATAATGCTGCTCTGATGTACTTTAGTATCAATACTGATATAGCTACACTGGGTAAATAAAACATTACTTTTATTGTTATTATTAGTATTATTATTTTTATTTCTATCATTATCATTACTACTATTTTTGTCATCATTTTTACCATTATTATTATTATTATTATTATTATTATTATTACTATCATTATCACCTTCTACTTAATTTTCATCATTATCATCATTATTATTTTCATTATTATTATTATCAATATCATTATCATTATTATTATTATTATTATTATTTATATTATTATTATTATTATCAATATCATTATTATTATTATTATTATTATTATTATTGTTGTTGTTGTTGTTGTTGTTGTTGTTGTTGTTATTATTATTATTATTCGATGCAGATCGCGTTCAGCATGGAGACCAATGCCATAGGGGATCAAGACTGTCCTTTCCCTTCTGCTATAACCACTGCACTAAGAGGCATGCAGAAATTTCATGAAAGACCATGGACCACTGTAAGTATACACTATACTTTCTGTTTCAGCGATTATTTTCACTTGGGTGGATAAGAATAAGAATAAGAATGGGGGAATTAATCACATTTTATGGTGCCTTTACACTCCATTTTTTCAGCCCAGGACCACCGACTTTTTTTAGGGTTTTCGTATAGCCAACCAACGTGGTCGAGATCTAAATTATTCTATGATCTATTAACACAGTTTGTTCCATGGAGCAGAGGAATTAGACGGAGCACACGTGAGGCCATCAGTTTCATCAGAGAGACAGGACGCGATCAGATCACAGAACGGATCAAGGCTCGTAAGAGAGGAGATCATGTTCCAAGTGATCTCCTTAATCTCATCCTTGATATAGCAAACGATCTCGAGGGCGATAAGGACTTCAAAATGGAGAACATGCTGGACGAATTCGTTACACTCTTCATAGCAGGTACAGTATCATTCGGTTTTGAATAACAAATATTTTGGTAATGTGGGCGTGTTTGTTTGTGTGTATGTGTGTACTTTGATTTTACAGACGTGTATCAGTGATGTCTGATCCAGTGCTGATTTATTCACGTCTCATGACCGACCTTTAACGTCACCATCTGAAAGAGGTGACTGGGTTTCGAACCTTGGTCCGTCAGAGTCGGTTGTAGGTGAAGACAGTGGCCACAGAAGACTTCTCGACTGACTCACAAATCTCCATAAGCCAATATTTGTTAGCATATCGTCTTTTGAAGAATACCTCGTTTATATTGAAAAATACTCGACGAAATACTCGCTTTTAATAAGAAATGTGCCTGATTGAAACGTTTATTGTAATCAAAATGAAGAAAATGGAAATTGAAATTCCGACACGTTTATGCTTTATTAAACGAGGTGATAATTATACATTCCTTTAATTAACCTGTAGACTACTAAATTTTCACTTCCCCATAGGCTTAATACATGAGCCACCCGGTTCCTGTAGAAAATGGGTTAATGTGGAGTATGTTTTCATTTCTATTTTATTTTCAGGTCAGGAAACGACTAGCAATCTGTTGGCTTTTGCAATTCTACAACTTGGGCGTTACCCTGACGTCGCTAAGAAGTAAGTTGAATGTTCTAAAAACTTCAGTAAGTATATAAGTCTTGGCAGATTACCCACTAACCCTGGAAAAGATGCTCACAGTCACGACTTGACAAAAATGAAAAAGCACATTGAATTAAAAGAATAATGATTAAAATAATGGTAATGAAAAAAATAAACTTAGAACATATAGATTATTCAAGCAGGATATGAACCCTGAAAAATACTTGTCTCATGTTAAAAATTACAAACTACGCAAAAATATATGTCGACTTAGAATCAGCTCACACAATCTACCAATAGAAACCGGAAGACATAGGCGTCCAGAAAAAATCCGCTCTCATCTCCGAATTTGTAATGAATGTAATATGGGAAAAGTTGGAGATGAACTTCACATTATAATGGAGTGTACGAGATTTAGTACTGAAAGAAATACATTTTTTAAAGAAATGGCTGAAATAGATGAAGCATTCAAAGGTTTTAATAAGGAAGAGAAATTTGTAAAAATCATGAAATTGGACAATGAAAATGCAATTAATAGCTCTGTAAGATATTTCAAATCCATCATAAATACCCGTGGTGAATTTTGAATCCCTGAATATATTGTTTTGACCCAATCATTGTTTATATCAGTATAATATTCCAATTTGATATATTATGTTATATGATTTGTCTCATGTTAGTCCTATTATGATTTTCGATTGCATTGTTTATATCAAATATGATATCCAGTTTGATGTAGTGTTATATAAATTGTCACATTGAATATAAGTAGCGACATTATGATTTTCAATTTCTTTACTTATATCAATATGATATTAATTTGATAATGTTATATAATTTGTCACATGTTAAACCTCAGAAATCTTATTATGATTTGCTACATTTGCTCTCTTTGTTTCCATATCATTTCTCCATGATTGTTACTTTTCTTTATACTAATGCTCTTTGTATTGTAAAACAAAATATTGATGTCAATGTCAATGAAGTTTCTTAATAAAATACCAAAATACCAAATACCAAGCGCACCCCTTGTCATTTCACAAAGTAAAAATGACCATCTCTCTGCTAGATAGGTTCCAAAGTTTCAGGACTCGGCTGATTTTCTCGAACGGCTTCATATGCTGGATTAAAAAAAAAAAAAACTTTTGATTATCTGTTCATACATTACTAGGATTATGTTAGCATGTGGTTGTTTATAATTGTAATTTCATTGAAATATATTCAGTGTACATGTACAGGTATGTTACCGATTTTATTTTCTCATTATTCTTGTTACCATGATCTGTGTCTAGGTTACAAGCAGAGGTTGACGAAGTACTGGGACAAAAACACACAATACAATACGAAGATCTGGCTAAACTTGAATATATGATGAGGGTAAATATAATGGGTTCTGCTCGCTATTCATAAGGACCGCTATTTATAAAGGACCACTATTCATTTAGTCACGCGTTATGGATAGCGGTCCTTATGAATAGCGGTCATTATGACTAGCGAGGTTACCCCAATATAAGTAGTCATTGTTTGATATTTTGTCGTTTCGGTGTGGTAAGTAGTATCGGTATTCCTTGGGAGTAATTTTGTATTTTTTCCCAATTACATAAAGTTTGGGACTAAACTGTTTTTAAAAAATGGTTAAAAAGTCTAGCACGGTATCTTAATGGAGCATTGTTTGAAATTAGATACGAGTATCATTACATCTACGCTCTGATTGACCGTCGTGAATGTAAAGTGTAGACTGACCCTTTTTACCCACGCCGATAAAATCGGCAGGGTTATGTAAAGGGTTCCGTATGTTTGTTTGTTTGTTTTTGTTCGTGTGTTTGTTTGTGTACAAGATAACTAGAGAACGGGTGAACAGATTTGCACCAAATTTTTAGGGATTGTTTGGATAGTGACAGGAAAGAATCGATTAGATTTTAGTGATAATCGGTTGAACCCTGCAAATTCTGTGTGACCTTCTAGTTTTGACTCTATAGTATAGTATATGTAAAGATCACCGTTTCGCACGTATAAGTACGAAGCGGTTTTAGCAGCCATTGTACAATGCCTCAGTCGGACACAGGGGTCATGTTTTTTTCGGTACATAAATTTCGAGTTCGGTAAAGCCATGTGTTAAGACAAAATCATCAGGGGTTAGTACACATAATGTAGATTTCAGTTTTGACCCCATAGTATAGTATTGCAACTACTCTGTAGCACCGCCAAGGCGTGGGTCTGCCGCCTTTGACGGCCCCTCTAGTTCTCTATGAAAATATGTCTTATTGTTAAGTTGTTATAATATATACATGTACTTGTATACATAACATATACAAGTACATGTATATTTTTAAAAATGAGTGTATCTACTAAAAAACAAAGTAAGTATCATTAATATTTTGCCGGTTTGTTGTGTTTTGTCTTAGGTTTTTACTGATTGTTATGTTCAATAATTGGTTAGTGATATTTTTCGTAACAAATATTATCTCAGGTTTTGAAAGAGACTCTAAGGTTGTACGCACCTGTGGGAGGTACTACCCGTTGCACTGCTCATCCAGTCCAGTATAAGAACATCACAATACCTGCAAAAGCCAACGTGACTGTAAGTACCTAGGGCAATTCAAAGCTATTTTGTCCCATCCGTTATACCGACCACACCTAGGATTTTAGTATACCTCATGACTATATTAAGATGATAGCCCTACTAGAGCTTGAATCACACAAAATATTAAATAAAATATTTTTATGCCTCTGCCCACCGAAGGTGGTGCCGGAGGCATTATGTTTTTGGGTTGTCCGTTCTTCCGTCCGTCCCACTTTCTCGTTCTCGCGATAACTCAAGAACCATTTGAGGTATCAACTTAAAACTTGGTACTAGTATGTATCACCTTGGGAAGACGAACTGATTAGATTTTGGTTCACGTCTAGTCAAAGGTGACATGTCCTAGAGGTCATTATATGTGAAATTAATGTTCTTTACCTTTGTTATCACCGTATCTCAACTATCTTTGTATTTATGACTAGGAGGAGATAAAGTGATCAGACTTTTTAGTTATAAGGTGTAAGGTCAAATGTCAAAGAGGTCAATAACATGTAATTGCAGGCTTTTTATTCTGGTTATCACAATATTTCAAGAACATGTTGAGCCATCAACTGAATTTAGGCGGAGGCATATAGGAGACGCAGTCGCATTCATCTTGTTTTCATGTCAATTTATGTTCACATTACCATTATACAGTTGTATAATACTTGGTAACGTATGGGACATACCTTGGACTTTTCTTAATCCTCTCTTCCTGGGGTACAGCTGTATTTTCTTCGGAGAAAATAGAAATTTAAGAAAGTTTTAGTACAGAACAAAATGGAGAGGAGCTTGCAAGGTAAATTATTCAGTTGCAAATTTTTGTCTGATCGTTCCCAATTATTCTACACTTCCTAACTTTCTTAAATCCTTTTTCGGATTTTCCACCAACGTTCACTGATTTTTTTTTTCTCAGTTTTGATGCCTTTATTTACATGATTTAAGCCAATTTGATGTCACCGTTGAATACATCTTAATGACATTTATAATTTTCAGGTAGCTTTAGCGAGTTGGTGTTGTTGTGAAAATAATAACGAAAGAACAGGTACGGACCAGGCATATTGGGGAAGCACATTGTTGGAAGGGTTCAGTTATATTTGGAAAACTGAAGGGGCATAATTATGACAGTGTATCCTCTAAACCATCTGCCGTCGTCCTTTAAGATATTTTACTTATATATTATTTGCTATGAACCGTCTCGTATAGACAAATTTTACAGAAACTGTTGAACCTCCTCGACAAACTTAGTAACTCATTCCAGTAAGGGATTTTATGTGGAACCCTGAGTGTGTAATCCTACAGATAATAAACTTCTTTCTACGTATATCTACAGGTTCTGTCCATCATCATGTCCAGAATGGAGGAATACTTTGATTACCCTCTGCTCTTCAATCCCGATCGCTTCAAGCCTCCAGAAGATGGATCGTTGTGAGTAATCATTACTAAATATTATGAAAGCCTATAATTATTGTGTCTATCTAAGAATTTTCTATGTGGCATAGTTTGAAAGGACCATATTCTTGATTTTAAAAATCGTCGTGTTGTACTAAAATTGTTATCTGTTTCATTGTTACTTATGAATATTTGATGAATATATTGGATGCCATGAAATTAATTTTTTTTTTTCATCTGTAAGACTATGTACTGTATGTTAATAATAGCAGTGAGTTCTGTACATCGTTACGGGTAGGTATATTATAAATAAGTGTACGAGACTTTCAAAATATTGTTGTAAGTTCTGACACTATCGTCATTTTTTTTTTCCATTTCTCTCAGGCCCAAGCATCTGTATGCCTACTTTCCATTCTCTATGGGTCAACGGTCGTGTATCGGTCAACAGTTTGCACTGGTATAAATATACGTCTCTGTCTTGGCTCTTAATAAGCCAGTTTATAATTATTACATGGTACCAATGACCCTGAAATGACCCCAATTTGTACGCGCATCTGTTTCGGTGGATGCGCTACTTCTTTAACATGTAAAAGCCTATGGTAAAAGCGTACTGGTGGGCGCGTCATAGTGCGCACATTATGAAAGCGTATAGAGGTCAATTGTACTCCGTACAAATGACCTTTATCTGCACATGCGCAAATCGTAATAACGAACTGGCTTATTATCTGGTATTTTTAGTGTAGGGTGATGGTAGCAGAGAATGAAAAAATGCTAATTGGTAACTCTGGAAAGGGAATAACAGTACATGATTCTAACATTGAAAAATTTTGAGTGGACTAATGTCATACATGTCGAATGGCAAATATTTGCCCGAAGGAATATCCTAAATGACATGATGATCATGATATGGCTTGTTGAAATGCAACGAATCCTGGTTTAATGCACGGACATCATATCGATGAATATAAATCTTCGAATTATACTTAAACGAGGTCCTTCCTTCGTTGAAAGAAACCAATACTTCATTTCATTACTCATTAAATAAAGAATGTCTTTGTGCTCGAAGTACCTACCCCTCTCACCTGTCCATTACTACTTCGTCTATAAGTACGATTTTCCCAATGGAACTGTCATTCTTCTAAGAACTTGTACCTTCAAGTGCATGAAGACTTTGAAGGACTAACTTTATATGGTACTTTCTGTAAATTTATAATTGCATCATAAAGGCTCAACCATACAAACCTAGAAAGCTCACCCACTCACTGATTTATGTTCATTTACCGGAAATTTCCTAAATCCATTTGTTTGAACTTTTTTCTTTATAACTATGTTGGTATTCAAAAGACAAAAAAATAAAATGATTCAATATATATGTTTCTGACGATTTCTTTCTACTTTCTAGATCGAGGCTCGGGTCATCCTAGCAAAGCTTCTCCAGAGATTCGAGTTTCGACTTGAACAGTCACAGAGCCTTGGTATCCTAGATGAACTGACATCCAAACCAATGGGCAGATGTAGGAACTACATCACACTGAGGGCCTAAGGGCTCAACCAAACCAATTGCCATAATATTTGCTTTGATTTGATTACGGGAGTATTCGATTTTCCGAAGGTTTTTAATTCTCAATTTCATAATTCAGAAACACAAATATTCCATACCAGGGGGTTGATGATTCCCAAAATAAAATAGGGTTAACAATTCCGAAAATGAAATAGGATTCATAATTCCGAAAATGAAAAGGGTTCATAATTCCGAAAATAAAATAGGGTTCAGAAATCCGAAAATGAAAGAGGAATCGTAGTTCCGAAAATGAAAAAGGGTTCATAATTCCGGGAATAAAATAGGGTTCATAATACCGAAAAAGAATAAGGATTCATAATTCCGAAAATGATAGGGGTTATAATTCCGAAAATGAAATAGGGTTCATAATTACGAAAATGAAATAGGGTTCATAATTCAAAGGTTCACAAAGACATGTAATTCTTGATGAGATGACAGCCAAGCCAATGGGAAGATGTAGGAAATACATCACATTGAGACCCGAAGCTAAAGTGCCATATTTTTTTTAGTTTATTTTATTTGATTTTATTTCACTTGACATCGTGAAACATTCATTATAAAATTCACTAAAAGATGAATTGAGATTATTTTACATTCAGTGAAGTAAAGAAATATTGAGTTGTACATTGTTAATTTGAATATGCAATAACATTAAGTAATCAACTTGATTGTGTATTAACATAAAATTGTAGTAGCAATGAATAATTAGATGATACGATAAGAATGTCATCGCTTGACTGTTTTTGTAATTACGGGTATTTCTTGCAATGATATCGAGGAAAAAAAAGAGAAAATGCATAACTCTGTATAATTCGTAATGTTTAGGAGAAACACCAGCAAAGAACAACTTACATGAAAAGTTTAATATTATATTAAAATCAGCGCATTGAGGAGACAAATAATAACCTTGAACAGGAGTCGAAGGTCAAGGGCTTATAATTGTAACATTTCAGGGATGAAGTTTTATAAGCTTTTGTATTCTTTGTGGTGACAATTATGTCTTCGATATTTTACATTTTATCTCAAGTATCTATAAAGCACAAAACAAACGAGTCCGTTAATATCGATGCTCAAGAAATAGAGTTTAAGGTTGGGTGGAAAGTCTGAATTTATACATATTTTTCTTTATAAGATTATAAATGATGTCCGTCTGTATCTCCTTTTTGTATGTACTACTTTTATTCTTTCTTTTTCTTTCTTTTTTTTTTTTTTTTTGGGGGGGGGGGTTAAAAATTTCCCAAATGATTCGAGGAGACTGTTAATATCGTTAAGGTCAATCTTTGTAAAATTTATGGATTAAATATAAAAAAAGCATTATCTGATTTTAATGATTGCGGAAGTTTATTATTTACTTTGCTGTAATCAGTGAACTATATGCAAATCCTATTTAAATCTTGTCGTCTAAATACTGTACTAAAAACATAAAAACTATAAATCGACTATACCTCACTGCCTGAATATGAAGTGCCGGGTTAATTTTTTTTTAATTTCAAAATTTCGAGTTGTGGGGGCTGCACTCCAGCCTCATACGCCTTTGGCAGTGAGTATGAAATGTTAAATGCGTGAGGGTTTACCTTCTTATATAGTCTATATGTGCGTTTTAAATGTACATTGTAACATTTGCTGCAAAATTCTCGTTTGGGTTGCTTTGACTGTTGTACAGTAATTAAAGTTCTATCTTCTGTTAATGTATAGTCTATAATAAACCTGTATTTTAATGTATTTAGATCCTTGCTGCAATTTTTTTCTTCTGCCATACAGTAAAGTTATAGAAATATTATTAATTACATATTACATATTATATTTGCTCAATTATGTATTATATTATGTTATTTAGTAATTTATAGAAATGACATTATGAAAATACCCTACGTCCATGTAGTCTGGTCATTGGTCCTGTGATTCATTCGAGGCGTGTATCGATCCATTGAGAGGCAGAAGTACGGCCAATGTGAAACAACACAGGGTGGTCCAGAAAAAAAAACAACAACGGACGAGGGTACTTCCAATAATGTGAGGTCAAATTTACTGGTATAAGCTGAAGGAGAATCTTTTTCACTAGAAAAGTGATACCAAGATTGACAGATTTGGTTTAAGGGTTTTGTTTTAGTAAGCATTTTGTGACGTAAGGTAGGAGTTCAAATTTGTCCCTTATCATTAAAAATTCAACAATTTGTCTTGCCTTGCCATAGTCGGCAATTTCTCACAGTAAATATTGCACTTCTACACATCTAATCACGCAAACATGTTGGCTCTTCATAATAATGTATTTGGAATGTTATGTCTGGGTTTAACCTGACGTTTATACTGCCTGCCCAAAGCCGACCATTTCTGAAACTAAACAATGATACGTCATTTTTTCCAAGGAGCACTTAAAATGGATACCTTCAATATTGTTTCAACAAAATGCGTTAGAATAAAAATCACTGAACCTTTTTTGGCAGATGTGGTATATCTACTGGTACCGGTGAACTTGGCCCCGCACTATGGGAAGTATGCCAGTCCGTTTTATTTGGGCAACTCTGTATAATGGATCATAGGACCATCGGGTAGAGAGTGTTACCATTCTCCACCTCCAAGGGCCAGGGGCGGCGGAGAGTCAGGCTCGAACAATGGAGGTGGAGGGGGGCACCTTTTGTCCGCCAAACAAACATATCACAAATTACTTTCTACCTCCCTTCATTTGTTTTATTATGTAAGTACCTTGTTTGTGATATCAAAAAATCACTTTAAATATCAATACGGCTTGCCATAGGGCCGACTGACTAATGTGAGTTTGGAAAGTTTTCCCCCACAGGCCGCTTGATAATTTGGTTTTTGGGCCGGTTGATTTGTGGTCTTGGTGCGCTAATTTTAAACTTTTTTCTGACATTGAAATACTATACTAGTACATGTTATTGTCTTAATTATTAATACATCAGTGCCATTGTTCATGTTCTTGTTACTACAGTTGAACCTCATCATAACAAACTCCTTTGAACCAAGGAAATTTCCTTGTTATGTTGAAATTAATGAAATGCAAAGGAGTTGGACCAGAAAAATTACCTTGTTATAAAGAGAGTTTATTATAACAGTGTTCTTTATAACGAGGTTCCATTGTACATGTTTTTGCTTTTGTACCTGATACCCTGCCTCTTGTTTGCCGAAGAGAAAGATTTTCACTTCTTCAGGCAGAGGACCTGCGTATTTTTATTGTAACATCTTTGTAATTCTTTACTGAAATGAAGAGAACTTCTTTCGGCAGAGGACCTGCGTATTTTTATTGTAACATCTTTGTAATTCCTTACTGAAATGAAGAGAACTTCTTTTGCCAGAGGACCTCGGTATTTTCATTGTAACATCTTTGTAATTCTTTACTGAATGAAGAGAACTTCTTTCGGCAGAGGACCTGGGTATTTTCATTGTAACATCTTTGTAATTCCTTACTGAAATGAAGAGAACTTCTTTTGCCAGAGGACCTGGGTATTTTCATTGTAACATCTTTGTATTTTTTTAACTGAAATGAATAGAACTTATTGTATTCTAATAAATAGCATACCAATGACTCGTCGAGTGTGACGCCTTCTTCATCGATTTTGATGCTGAGTTGAATCCTTCTATGAGTCTCATCAAAACTCCATGGCGGGTCTGATAAGAATATTCAGATGTTCAGTATATGTGTCCTCCCTTTTTGTTAGGCTCATCAATCGAATCAAACCAAACAATATTTTTTCATCCTCCATGATGAAATAATGCATGATTATGTTTATTTGCATGAATGGGTAAGAAATGAAACAAAATGGAATGGTGACGATGTCGGAATAGGGGCGATGAATATAGCGTAGATTTATTGTATAATTGACATGGGATACGAGATGGTATTGATTCTCTTCATCAGCGTGTTGGTTGTGGTGATGAGGGTGAAGATAATAGGGATGTAGGTAATGACGACGACAGTGATGACGATGATGATGATGACAATGGAGGTGAAGCGATGGCTATTCCACCTCCCCCCCCCCCCCCGCCTAAAAAAAAAAAAAAAAAAACAGTAAATATTTTTTAATGATTTAGTCTAATTTAACATAACACATAACAAATATATGCCAAATAAAAAAATATATGATTCTGAGGGGAAAGGTTTATATGTATGGAAAGCTCATGGACTCAAATTTCATATGACACCAAAAAGTCCGAAAATAATTCATGCTTGGGTGAGCACTGCTCACTTTTGTAAAGGGTATGGAAATTAGTTTGCGCAGGAATGGGCCTTCCAATTTGTGAGAGGAAAGTCCTTTGGAGCTTACGGAATTGAGGATGATATGAAAAATTTATGATCAATTGTGATGAGTTTGGGTTTGCTGAGTGAAATTTGTGGTTCATGGGATTGACATTTTATGCATGAGTGAACAGGAATTGCATTTATTATTGTAGTATTGTAACTTTCCCTGGTAGACTCAGTGGTGTGTTCATCGGAGTCAGGATGGGGTGATGGTACATGGTGCAGGGGAGGTGAGATGTAGGGTAGGACTTTGTTGGGTAGATGGGATAAGGGTCAAGAGAACATGTATGCCCCGGCCCCCCCCCCCCCCCCCCTCTCTCTCTCTCTTCCTGGGTGTGCTTGTGCATATCTTGACAATTCATATTCGTTGGTCTCCACTCCAAAATATCCAGACCACCTTCCCTTATCCCGAATTCTACCTACATTTCCCAAATTGGACTGGTTGCTATTACCCATTGACACCTGAACTCAATCACAGTCTATCAGTCAATCAATCAATACTGTAAATTACTAATCAACATTCAGCTATCAATCACTTAATCAACAATGTATCAGTCAATCGTTCAATCAATTAATCAATCAAGCATTCAATCACCATTCAGCTATTTCAAGCAATTAATTATCCAATAAATCAATCATAATTAATCAATAACTCAGTCAATCACTCAATCAATCAACCAACCCACCAGTCATTTTAGCAGTTGAGTTTCGCACAAGAAATACGGTACAGTGTAACACAAATTTGTAAAATGAACATGTCAGTCTTTCTTTTCAGTTGATTTTTATTCTTTTCAATTTTACAACTGTTTCATCCATCTTGTAAGAGAAAAAAAGGGGGAAAATATCTGATAATGGAAACTAAAAATCAATGTCTCCCAGTTCAGTGGTCCACATGTCTACTTCCTCTTTCGATGCACAATCTTGCTCTCTTCATCATGTCCCGTACAGCTCTCCTGACCTTTGCTCTGTCTCGCCCGAGCTCATCCATCTCGCGGGTGATTCTTCTCCTGATCTCGTCCAAGTTGACTGGAGGGGTAGTGTACACTTTCGCCTTCTACCCAACAAAGTCCTACCCTACATCTCACCTCCTCTGCACCATGTACCATCACCCCATCCTGACTCCCATGAACACACCACTGAGTCAACGCAGGGTAGATAACACTTCCCACTCTTTATATCACAGGTGTCCCGATGTTTAATTCACTGTCAACCCAGAGTAGTATTTGTGGCCATTAAGTCCACCCAGGGTGGATACGAATCCCAACTGCCTATATCACAATCATCCTAGACCCTGGGTTCTTAATTATTTTATTACGAGGGCCAGAAATATTCTTGAAATTACATCGCGGGCCACAGAGTATTATATATACATACATACAAAGACGCATGGGACTCACGACTCTAGCCCAAATACATTGTGTATTAGCTTTCTGTTTTTTTTTGTTTTGTTTGTTTGTTTGGTTTTTATTATTATTATTGTTATTATCATTCAGCAAGCGAGCGAAGCTTGCGAGCAAAAAAAATTGACACTTTAGAATTGTGAAATTGTAATTTCGTCGTCAAAATGTGCTAATTTAGATTAGATATAAAAAATTACAAAGAGACCATTTCACCAGTGGCGGCACCAGGATTTTTAAAGTGGGGGGGGGGGGGCAAATTGGGGGAAAAGAAAATGTTGGGGGGGGGGCAAGGGCGGACAAAAAATTTTTTGACACTGTTTGTAGTGAAAATGTACAGAATATTCGGCTATAAACCTACCCAGATATGAGGACATTTTGAGCATCTAGCTGAACTGCCCGATTATAAAGAGGTGTTAGTTATATACTGCAAGCGAGCGAAGCGAGCGAGCAAAAATTTTGACATTATTACTACGAAAAATGTACAGAAATTACATATTCGGCTATAAAACTACCCCAGTATGCATGAGGACATTTGAGCATCTTGCTGCCCGATTATGAGGTGGTAGTTATTTATTGCGAACACTTTTTGTCGTGAAAATGTACAGAAATTATATTCGGCTATGAAACTACCCATATATGAGGACATTTGAGCATCTTGCTGCCCGATAATAAGGTGGTAGTTATACATTGCGAACGGGCAAAAATTTTGAAACTTTTTGTGGTGAAAATGTACAGAAATGATTATTTGGCTATAAAACTACCCCAATATGAGGACATTTGATCATCTCGCGGCCTGATTATGTGGTGGGAGTTATAGGCTTGTATTGCGAGCGAGCGAAGCGAGCGAGCAAAAATTTTGACACTATTATAGTGGAAATGTACAGAAATTATTCGGCTATAAAACTACCCAAATATGAGGATATTTACACGAGCTGAGCGAACAAATTTGCCCCATGCCCCCCCCCCCACCTTGATGCCGCCACTGCTTTCCAAGTTTCCGTTTTCTTTCTTTTTCCTTCTTTTCTCCATTCCTTTTTCACTTTTTTCTTTCTTTTTCTTTTCTTTTTCATTTTCCACCCTTTTATTTTTTTTCACTCCGAAAATTATTGGGGGGGGGCGGGGCAACTGGGGGGCAAAGCTTCTGACTGGGGGGGGGGCAAATGCCCCCATGCCCCCTCCCCCCTTGGTGCCGCCACTGCATTTCACTGCCCAAAAATGAAATGGTGGGTGCCCGAATGCAGGAAAATTTTTTGATATTCTCGGGGGAAAGGACTCCAGGCCCCATCCCCCGCCACAGACGTTAATAATGCATGAATACCCGAATGGCTCATCTGAGGACGGTTAAACGATTTTGGAATACACCCTCCTTATTTTTTCTTTGTTTGATTAAAAAAAAAACCCAAACTATAATAATATGTGGTAGGGCAGGGAACAGATAAATATGATACGCTATTTGCGAGCGAGCAAAAAAAATTGATACTTCTATTCTTATCAATAGTTAGGATGATATATTATGTATCAACATAGTTCTTAAAACAAGGTTTTTTTTTCTTCTTACTCAGATATTTTTGGCGGGCCGCATGAAATCGTTTCGCGGGCCACAAGTGGCCCGTGGGCCGCACTTTAAGAACAGGGATCCTAGACACTTTAATTTATTGTTAACCCAGAGTTGTCTTTGTGTCCATTAAGTCAACCCAGGGTAGATAACAATTCCTACTGTCTATATCACAGGCATCCACAGATACAAGTCTGGGTTGACAACAAATTAAACATCTGAGACACGTGTGATATAAATAGTTGGAATTATTGTCTACCCTGGGTTGACTAAACAGCCACAAAAACTACTCTGGGTTGACAACAAACTAAAACGTCTAGGATTTTATTTTGATTTGATTTGATTTAATTTGATTTATTGACTGTTTTCAATCATTCATATTAACATAATACTGCAGTGCATAACATAAAATAAATACAATAACAATAATATATCACAATGATGTTTTTCCATAGATAGGGGCACATAATCAAATATCAATAAGTAAAAAATATGATGCACAGATATTGACAGTAGGAATTGTTATCTACCCTCTGGGAAAAATTGACGAATCTGACATGGATTTTGAATGTATAGTAGAGTTATTTCGAACCCATCTCATTCCTAGACAGGTTCCTAGCCAGTCTTTGCGAGTTTTGCGAGTTTTTGACTTCTTCCACCACCTGAGGGCGCTGCTAGCACAAAAATGAGTGCATGGACCCCCATTTTTAAAAACATTCTCCTGTTTCAGAAAACCTTTCTCTACAATTGGGAAAGTTTGACGAATCTGGCATGGCTTTTAAATGTACAGTAGAGTTATTTCGAACATATCCCATTCCTAGACAGGTTCCCAGCCAGTTTTTGCGAGTTTTGCGAGTTTTTGACTTCTTCCGCCACCTGAGGGCGCTGCTAGCACAAAAACGAGGGCATGGACCCCCCCCCCCTATTTAAAAAAACTTTCTCCTCCTTCAGTAAACCTTTCCCTTCAAATCTGGAAAAAATGAAGAATCTGACATTACCCTTAGACCTTCGCCTTTTTTATGTTGAATAATGAATTTGGAGAGAAGTATATTTTCTTCACACCATTTTTCCTTCTTTTTTGTTGTTGTTGCTTAAAACAATGTAAGATAATTTTTTTAATTCCGCCTCCCAGAATGCATAAAAATAATCAATAATTATAAAAAATGAACACGTCGGAATTAGCTTTCTAGTATCATGTTTTTTTTATTCTTGAAAGATTTTTCACTTAATCTATCCTTCGTTGTTTATTATGTATCTTGCTAAATCTTGCTAAATGAAACCGCTCGCATTGCGTCCTCCATTATATTTTCCTGTTACTATAATAATGAATGAGGTATATAGTCAATTTATCTTCATATAAAGGAAGACATCATAACGTCCAAAAAGTTGCGCTCGATGTGGAAGATATGTACAGTAAATACCCATTTTTGATGATAAGTCTAAAACAAAGATATCCGTATTTTACTTTTTTCTTCTGTCATGAGATCCAATATCATAAATATAACCTCTTTGTTAAACTGAATCAAGCTGAATCAAATATGGAGTTGAGGTATCAAAACAGCAATAACATGTATCGACAAGTGGAAACTTTCGCTCTCGATTGTGACAGATGCCAGAATTTCCGCACCCCTCCACCCCCCCCCCCCCCCCCCCCCCCCCGAGCACGTGCTTTACGTGGGCGATCAGACCGCTCGTCCTTCCTAAAAAGAAATCCTGGCTACGCGGGTGCGTATTCATCTCTTCTAATCTTGTCCGTCCAGTTGCCTGTTCTTTATTACCTTGTATAAAATCACACGTTTCCGCCTTATGATAGATTTATTGTAAGAAATACCTCAATGTTTTTAATATTCATTTCCTCAACAAAGATCTAGACCCGATTGCCTTGGCTATTAATAAGTCAACAATGACTCTCTACGTCGGTTATGAAACTGACAAAATAACATACGTGTCGATTCGCCTCGCCAGCAATAACCACGGTAACCAAGGACCTGAAGGTTTTTCATGAAGACAGCAATCTGTCAGGTCTGAAAGCACTAATGATAGATGGTCAGTGTATTAATCTTGTTTTATAATCTCTGTTCTCTGGGCCCAGTGCACACGAGGCATTCTATCAATTTCGCTATTAAAGCAAAATGAAACCCCCAAAATAAATGCATTTTGATAGAAGCAGAAAAATCAAAGAAGCATATCAGTGAAAGGTTGAGGAAAAACGGACAAATAATAAAAAAGTTATGAATATTTGAAATCCTAAAATCGCTAAATGAACAGAGATCTGAAATTGGCAATGTCCTCATTATGCTAATGAGATGATGTGATGTACATGTGTTATACTTTCCAATTACTTTATACAAATAATGATGTAAAAATCCACTTTCCTGGAATATATCTTAGAAAATTTGATTTTTGTATTATAGGTGGTGTTCATAAATTTATTCCTCATAATATACATATATATATATATATATATATATATATATATATATATATATACATATATGAATGGTGATAATCCAATTTTCTTTGTTTAAAAGCTGAAATCTGATAGTTTTCTTATCTGTTACCTATGAAGAGAGAGCACAAAAAGGTCATAGAATCTCAATAGCATAATGAGTATGTTGCCAATTTCATTTATCGATTTTTAGCTTTTTAAAATCTTCATAACTTTTTATAATTCTTTATCCGTTTTTCCTCACACTTTTAGTAATATGCTTCTAAGATTTTTCTGCTTCTGTTAAAGTGCATACAAGTTTGGGGTTTCATTCTCCTTTAAAGGACATTCAGGCATGTAAAATGCACAGAACAGGTCCAGGCGCTATATTTAGCCACAGACGCAACCCCTTGAAACAGAGTGCGATGGCCTAGCGCAATGTTTCGGATTTGTCCAAAAATCGACTTTAGACGGAAAACTCGCGTTGCAATCAACATAAACAAACGGGTGCATACAGAACATTTGTGTGACAACTCCGGGTGCAGCCGTCATTATATGTAGGGGCCTATTATTCATCGCTTACTGTGGAATGAATTCTACTGAAGTTTCTGTTGGCGTAATCAATAGGGTCATTTTGAATTCGTAATATATTCAAATTCATACACATTTGCCTAGTGAAAAACTATTACATTCACCTGTAAAAAGATATTCTTTTTAAATAGTCAGAATATGAAATGCATGTATTAGGCGTTGTTAGGTTGGACAAGGAGCTTCAAGAGCTGGAGTCACACGTAGCTCATTCTCTTTGAACCATGTTCGATGCCGCTAGGAAAAAATATGTCAGGCATGTGCTTAACTGGATCTTCCTTGCAGATAAGAAGACAAAAGATTCCTGCCTGGCTGGAACCTTACGGGCCATTTTCAAATTGTACTTGAACACTAGACCGCTTCGGTAATGTATGCACATTTTATACATACCGGTACCTTTCAAACAAAGGTTGTTCTTGACAACCTGAAAGCTTGCCGGAGGCTTGCCGGACATAGCAACAGATAATGTATGCAAACAGGATTCCAAGCATTGAGGCTCATTTATAAAAAGCAGGTTAATGGAATAGCTCGTCACTAGGTGCTCAGAGAATTATGTGCATAAATTTGTATACATTACAGAAGCGGTCTATTTGGGAAGGTAGATCATTTCTACATAAGAATAGACCTGTTCACAAATATATTCAAATTTTATGCATTCTTTTAAAACAAAGGTTGTTGGTGACATTCTGAAAGCTTGTCAGAGGCTTGTCAGACATAGCAACAAGTAATGTATGCAAAATGGATTCCAAGTATTGTAGTTCATTCATTAATAACATGTTAATGGAATACCTCGTTACTAGATCCCCAGGAAAGAAGCATCCATAAATTTGAATAACTTTGTGAACAGGTCTATTGGTGTATACTATGAGGTTTTGGAATCATCAAAATGATAAGAAATTGACCCAGTCTCGATGAATTGCATTTGTAATGCACACGTAATATGGTCACAACTGATCGTGCGTGTTTTTGCACGTGCGTGTCCGCAGATGCGATCGTCTGTGGGCCAACTCCTGCGATTCGTACGTTCTTCTTTTGTCATGGTCATGACCAGTCGTGCACCTCTCTGCACCTCCTTTGGGCGTCTTGCACCCTCCTCATTAATATATACTCCCTCTTACCTGCAAGAACTCTTCAGGCGAACGTACAGCCCCGAACAGGTACATGCAACCGACGTGCAACCGACGCGCGACATGTCACGGCTCCGTATGGAGCTATGGGCTTTGTGAGACCTCCGCAAGGAGCCCGTGCGATGCCGTACATGCCCGTTCTTGAAAAAGTTCAAAAACACTTCAACTATTTCTCGTCATATTTCGATGGTCGCAAGAAGCACGTGCAGGAAGTACGGTGGCTGCGCGTGTCACGTGCGTTCATCAGAACACGTAGCCACACGCAGAGATTGTTTGACATGTCCAACAGCCTTCTTGCGTGTCCTGCGTGCCCCTACGTGCTTGGAAAAAACGTGCAGACCCGTGCGTGCGACGCAAGGATTTTCTGCGAAATCCGTCGCAGACCACGCGCAGTGAGAGTGTACCAACATGTGGCATGAATGTTCGGCCCGAACACTTCAACTATTTCTCGTCATATTTCGAATACGAGGGCATTTAAGGAGCAATCCTTTTCTACTTTGATGTTCTTCCAAACTGACGTAAATGAAATAAGAAAGCTCTCGAATTATTTTTCACCTTTCCCAGAACTCAACCTTCTTTTCAAATTTGAATGCATTGCGAAAATGATCATCCTAGGAAAATAAACATTTGATTCATAACCATATCTTTATCGGGATATCTACTACACATGATATAAGTTGGGAGGGAGGGGAGGGGTTAAAATGCAGTTAAAATGAGATGAGAGAGAAATTGAGCCCATGCTCAACATGTTTGGTACAGTTGTGGAAATGAACTTTTGGGGATAGTCATATTACGGATCAGTTCACTGGAGTGGAATTCACTCTCAAACAGTAAATTAACCACTACTTTGGAGTGGAATTCACTCTAAAACAGTAAATCAACCACTACTTTGGAGTGGAATTCACTCTCAAACAGTAAACCACTACTTTGGAGTGGAATTCATTCTCAAACAGTAAATTTACCACTACTTTGGAGTGGAATTCACTCTCAGACAGTAAATTAACCACTACTTTGGAGTGAAATTCACTCTCCAACAGTAAATTAACCACTACTTTGGAGTGGAATTCACTCTCAAACAGTAAATTAACCACTACTCTGGTGTGGAATTCACTCTCCAACAGTAAATTAACCACTACTTTGGAGTAGAATTCACTCTCAAACAGTAAAGCAACCACTTTTTTAGAGTGGATTCCACAATGATTTGGAGTCAAATCAGCTACTTATATGACCCCTAAAACTAATGGGTTAAGAGAGTAAGTCTATAGCTTCCGTTTAATTGCAGACGAAAACTAAATAACGAAAGGTCATACTTTCCCCACAAAATCCCTCTTTATAATCATCTGTAGGAAACGCAAGTGGTATCATTTTCTGCGAGCTTTCTACAAGGGTGTGGGCACATCTCCAAATGCAGACAATTCTAACGCTCGTGAGCTTAGTCAGGTTCACTATGTATTTTCGTTCAAACTTTTTGGAGATTAGCAAAACTATACATATTTGGAATCGGTAGAACATGGGGAATCCGAAAATTGATGTTGGCATTTGCACAAAACCCTGACCGAGCAGCCATTTTGGATTTTCAAAATGGCCGCCATATGTAACTAGTATTGAACACTTATGAAGATATTTTTGTAACAGAACCTCATTCTGTCATTTTCGTGGTAGCATATTAAAGGGCATTAAATTCTCTACAACATGACACCATATTCGATGGGTTTCGTGTTAATTTGTACAATAATTTGGAGCAGAAAATGTGATTTTTATCATTTTTTTTCAAAAATATGAATTGCTTCAAAATACATATTTCTCCATATTTCGAAAGTCCACTTCACTAATGACTTCCAACTTTACAGAAAATCAACCATATATAGGGTCAATATCATATAAAAATTACAAGTTCATTGCTTATCTAACAAAAAAGTTATAGTACTCTAAAGTTCACACTTTGATATTTTCTAAAACAGAGAAATAAAGCCAAGGGCTGCCTTCTAGTCAGGTTCACTATATATTTTTGTTCAAAGTTTTTGAAAATTAGCAAAACTATACATTTTCGGAATCGTTAGAGCATGGATAAGCAAAATAATGATGTTGGCACTTGCACAAACACCGGCTTGGTGGCCGTTTTGGATTTTCAAAATGGCCGCCATAAAATACACAATTTGCCTTATCTCAGCTTCTTTTAAAGGTATAAACGTAATGAAATGGGCCATTCCTATTATTTATGGATGCAGAAAACAAATGGTGACATCTAGACATCTTCTTCTACCGCTTCCTCGCATATGGAGGCCATTTTTGATTTTCAAAATGGCATACGTGTGATATATAAGTTGCCTCCTCTCTGCTTCTGGTCAACCTAGGAACTTAGCAAAAAATATTCTAATCCTTTTCTTGGTCGATAAAACAATTGGTGACATATTTAGACTTCTAATCTTAATGCGTCATCGCACACGGCGGCCATTTTGTATTTTAAAAATGGCACATGTATGTATATATATATATATATATATATATATATATATATATATATATCAAGTCAACCAATAGCAACTTAGCAGAATATGCTAGTACTTTATTTCCTGGGTCAGGAAAACGATTAGTGACATAATTAAAATTCCAATCTCAATGCTTCATTGGACATGGTGGCCATTTTGAATTTTCAAAATGGCCGCCACAAATACATTTTTTCCCTACGTCGGCTTCTTTTCAATGAAATATGCTAATCCTACGTTTCTTGGGTCGAGAAAAGAATCTGTCACATTACTAGACTTCTACTCCCAACGCTTCATCGCATATGCGGCCATTTTGGATTTTCAAATTGGCCGCCATGAAATATTATATTGCCCTATCTTTGCTTCAAGGCAGCCTAGAAACATATTGGAATATTCTAATACTATGTTTCCAGGGTCAGGAAAAACATTGGTGACGTCATTAGAGTTCCCATCTCAATGCTTCATGTGGCTTCCATCTTGGATTTTCAAAATGACCGACATAAAATACATATTTTGCCCTTTCTCTATAGTCAACATAAAAACTACATGAAATATGATGCTTATGTTTCCTTGATAAGGGAATATTTGGTGCTATCACAAACTTATAATCTTGATTCTTCCTTCACTTTAAGCATTTGGGGCGCTAGGAGCCCTCAGACAAATTTCATTGCGTCTCTAAATTGAAACTATGCCACGTTCTGGCTTTTGTCCTTGAAGTCTTGCACATGCAGAGCCCTCAGACAAATTTCATTTCGTCTCTAAACTGAAACTGTGCCACGTTCTGGCTTTTGTCCTTGAAGTCTTGCACATATTTTGACACCAAATTTAGAAAAATTATACAGTCATGCTATATTTTGGTTTCTAATTTTCTTCTCTTCAGGCAAGAATTTATATTTTTGTACAATTTGAATGAAAAACAGCAATTTGATTTTATTTCTTTGTAGATCATTTGTATTTTCTTCTTCTTTTATTATCCCTTTTCTATCTGAATATTGATTCAGAAAAAAGACCCTCTAATAACAGACCTACAAAGCAAGATATATGGTTGAAAAACAATTGAATGCAAATGAATAAAGTCACTTTTAACGACTTTTGTTTTTCAGTCTACGAACTTTCCAATCGACTGTCATCACTGGTCAGCCCTCCCCTCCCCCGGATAACTACCCCTTGAATTAAATACCAAGTGCAGTTCTTTAGCTGTATTATTGTAACCTACTACTCAATTATACTGTATCAAACTAGAGACAGACTTCCTGTTCTAATATGTCGACCAGCATGTGCAAACTAAATAATTGTATTTAAAAATACAGTACAACAAATATTTATTACATACTTTACTTGGCCCAAAGACGTTTTAGGGTACTCCAATTAGGCTAATCTATTACAATTGTATATATGTAGGATCACGCCATTACAGCACAGGCAGCTCACAACCTTTAAAATGCTCATTTCCTACATATCATATTGTTGTTGTTTTTTTTTTACTTTATTTACTTTCAGTTCTGCTTTTTAAGGTAAATAGTAAAAAGCTTAATAACATAAAAAGGAGAAATAAAGATATACAAATAGAATAAGAAATATTGCGTTTTAACCACTTTGTACAAAAACAGAAAAAAAAATCTCGAAAGGTCACATTTTTTTTTGCTTTCACTTCTTCTATTTAAGGTAAATAGTAAAGCTTAAATAAGACAATTTTCAAAAAATAAGATAAACAGTGGTAGCAAGAAATATTGTGTTAAATCACTTTTTACTCAAAACGTCACCTAAGTTTAGAAGGATCTTTCGTGGCAAAAGATTTATGCAATGCTGAAATGAAGAAAGTCAAAATTTAGAGAGGCGTGAAATGCGCTGATTGAGACCAACCGATGAACTTTATCTACAACTGAGCCGTGTGGGGGGGGGGGGGGGCTGACGCCTCTTGCCCAAATGAAAACTTTACTTTCAGCCCCTAGCCCCCACCCCTCCCCACCTCTTAAGACTATGCTCGTTTTAATATTGAAAGTGCTTGGAAATGTTACAGAAGACCCAATTTTGGCGGTGAACCAGACTTGGATTGATGGTAAAAACTGTTTGGTATCAATGTGTCCTCCCTGTACAACTGAGGGGGGGGGGGTGTGTGAGGGGGAGGGGGTGCGGGCCCAAGTTTTGAACCCTACCACCAAGTATCTACATGTTTTAGAGTATAAATCTTGTCTATCACGTGAATACAGGTCCCATGTTATTTCACTGATGGCCTCAATTGCTTCCTTGTACCAATAATACTTGTAGGTATTGTTTTAAGTTAAATTTTAGAGGGGAAGGGGGTGGGGGGAAGAAGGGTAAGGCATTGGCAGATATTTTTCCAGTAACCATGAGATTTTAATGATTTGTCAAGGCTCATTGATTTTTTTACCATTATCCAAAGTACTTTATGAATATTACTTTGTACTAATTTGTCTCGTTTTAAAAACAGAAAGGGGGAGGGGAAGGCATGGACATGTAAGGGTGCAAGTTCTGTACCCTATAATCTAGTATATACGTGTGTTGGAGTGTGAATCGTGATTATCACTTAAAACCAAGTTTCCTCATATATATTATTGGACAGTTAGCCTTTTTATTTCACAACACATATCATCGGTTATTAGTCACATTTGTATCATAGCAACGGGAACTAATAAACAATTGTATATCACTAAAATATGATCGTACTGAATCATCTGACATCACACTTCCTATAAAAATATTCATCTGCATGACAATAGCATGTATTACCGAAATAAGCCATTTCACGTCTCCCAATGTTACCATTGTCAGGGAGAAGGCAGCACTTAGTAACCACTTTTGTTATCGATTCTCTACTTTAGCTAATATCAAAGTGTCAACTTTAGAGCGCTATAACTGTTTTGTTTGATAAGCAATGGACTTGCAATTTTTATATGATATTAACCGTATATATGGGCAGTTTTCTGAAAAGTTTGAACTAATTAGTGAAAATAACTTTTGAAATAATGAGAAATACGTATTTTGAAGAAATTCATATTTGTATAAAATTATGTAAACAATCACATTCTTGGCCAAGAATTGTATCGCAAATCATCACCAAACCCATTGAATGTGGTATCATGTTGTAGAAAATTTAATGCCCTTTAATATGATGATGCATACATGGTAAGATGAGGCTCTGTTAAAAAAATATCTTCTAATTTGTTCAATACGAGTTACACATGGCGGCCATTTTGAAAATCCAAAATGGCCGCTATGCCGGTGATTTGTGCAAATGCCAACATCAATTTTTGAATTTCTCAAGTTCTAACGATTATAAAAATGTATAGTTTTGCTAATCTCCAAAAATTTTGAACGAAAGCCCATTTTCTTACATAGTGAACCAGACTAGCTGCCCGACTGCCTGAAATTTCATAAGGATAGAAATGTACAGATGGCAATAGTTAGCTAAATACTTCAAAGGCGTCCTCTACTGGCTGAAGACTAACAAGCCGTATGGTAAAGGTATCATGACAGACTACGATAATAACAATCGATCATACTATTTTCAAGAAGTTATTTTATTCCGACCCATTCCACTAGCATGCATATCACTTACGTGGAAGCGTAGATGTGCCTATGATAAGTGTCACATACACACCCACACACACGCACACCCACCCACCCACACACACACACACACACCCGCACAACCTGCACATGTCTTAAAAATCCGATTATGGGTACATATTGCTTGAAGAAGTTATAATGACTTTTTCGAGTTGAAATGATAATGGAGTAGTGAGAATTTCTCACGACTTGGGTCGTGACTGGGTCTTATTTGCCAGATATTTTTAGTGTTACAAAGTGCGGTGCGAAAACCGCAAAGTTTGGCTAAGAACGCAAATTTTTAAAGTTTTTTGCACTGTTTATTAAAAGTATACTCAATTACTGCGGTAGCTCCGTACGAAAAATTTATAACCTCGACAAACGATGTATAAACATTCTATGTCACCATTTATTCAAAAGTAATAATCACTAATATCATAGTGATGGTTGTGATGATTAAAAGCGTTGAACTACATGTACATGTGTAATACACATGTTACATGTGTAATAATTAAGCAATGATATCAAGTGTATATTACAGATGCTATGCATATAAACATCATCAAGTTCTACTGTTATAATTATGTACAAATTATGAGAATCAGATACCTTTCAAGTTTGTTTTTGTTTTTAAATTTCCAAATATGAGCCCAGACAAAAATTTATTCAAAAATAATTGTACTGAATAACATGACCAATGGTAGTTTTGTTCTATATCTTGATCCTGGTAAAAAAAAAAAAAAAAAAAAAAAAGAAGAAGTAGTAAAATAAATACATCAGTACAATAATAGGATTGGAAAAAAAAGGAATTGATTTTGACACAATATATGATAAATGAATAGTACGAAACATCCAGGTATGATTATATTTTTCCTATAAATTACACATTTTCAAGAGTTGCTCACAAGCAAGTTATTCTATTTTTATGCGCAGATACAAGTATGATTCAAAACTAACTTTAACATTAGTTAGTTTTGACCCATGAAACACCTTACATCTTTGAAAAATTATTTTAAAAACTGTGGTTGGTATTCTTAAAGTTTAAAAAGTTAATAAAGTCACATTTAGCAAAAGGAAAACTTTGAACATCGGTCTAACTCGATCCTTCTGTTTAAACTAGACCCAGAATACGGGCCTGTGGTTCAAGTCGTAGTAGTCTCAGAGTAAACGATGTGCTCAATTCAATAACTGGTTCTTCACAAACCTATGACTGTCTAATGAACATTGGCTTATCTCCACGTCCATATACCCTGTATTTTCTGCATTGTCCGATGTTTACTATGGGTTGTAAGACACGTGGTCCGGCGACAATAGCTCCTCGTCGAGTTCGTACACTAAACGTATTCTAAACCTTTATGACGGTGATCAAACAATATACCGAAACATAACCCCAAACCTATCTCAAAGCCAAAGTGCAATCCTACATCTTTAACAAATTAAAGCCCGGGGAAATTGTCCCCGGAATATATAATATTGTGAAGTCAGCGTCAGTGTCGCGTCAACGCTAGCCTCTTGTCGAGGCCCTGGCGCTGTTGAAATCCTTGGCGATATGGAGGCAAAATTTCTGGCGAGCGAAGCTCGCCAGAAAAGCCGAGGCGCTTGCGCCGAGGGGCCTCTTGACACCCGACCTGAATTATATATTCATGAGGCACGATTTCCTACTGAATTATGCATGAAAACGTGAATAGTTAGATTACCGCGGCGATCGCCCAGCAAATTGGCCAATGAAATCTCAAGAATTTCTTACTTCAGTTCTGGACTAGTCTATTATTTTTTGGGGGGGATTACGTAAATCTCTTGCTCAAAATACATTCACAGACAAGCACATTATGAAGAATTCGATCTCTAGCTTACAAACCATGGTAATTTTAAATAAGACAAATGTACATATTTCTCAAGAGATCATCATATATTTACAAATAATGAAGAATGGGCAATAAAAGTCACCGTTCAACAATAGATGCATCTCCATCAATTCTGAAAAGTTGACTTATTCTATGATCAAAGCTTTTTTTCGAAAGTGAAGCTTACAGAAAGTGCTCAATATCACGCGAGTACGAAATGTTACACGGAAATACGAACAAAAATTTAGACTATTAGACCTGGACACGTCACAATATTGAACTTAAAAATTCTAACATAACACTGTCACAGTGTTATTAACAAATAACACTAACACAGTTAGTTTTTAGATCTTGACCGAGTCAAATTCAAAATTATACCTTCTAAAGTCACATCTTGTGACGAAGCGTCCCCAAGATAGATGGCTTGAAGTCCACGTTTCTTGAGCGACTTCACCTGGTCTCTCATCAGAGACACCAAAGGGGAAATAATCAACAAAATGCTTCGTGAAGATGATAGACTAGAAGAGATGTAACCAAGCAGTTACCAGCATTGGATGATTTTCACCGACCAAAATTTGGTCGGAATATTCGTCAAAACAATGAAATACAAAAGAAATTCAGATCGGGTGTCAAGAGGCCGTCGGCGCAAGCGCCTCGGTTTTTCTGGCTCGCTTCGCTCGCCACCAGAAATTTTGCCTCCATATCGCAAAGGATTCCAACAGCGCCAGGGCCTCGACAAGAGGCTACGTCAACGCCGGCTTTGGGATAAATCATTCGATAGATCCTCGGTATACCCCTGTGTCAAGAGGAGGAGTCCGTGCCTGGCGAATTCTTTTTGGCCTTGTCGCAGCAGTGGAATTGACGCATTGTGTTCAGTAGGCCCAATATTCTCAATCATCTTATAAATGTTACTGTGCAAGGTAGTCAAGAAGCCATGCCTGTAACCTTATAAGCATTAGTTGAAACTTTTTTAAAAAGGGCGGGATGCATTGCAATCATAAAGAATGTTCCATTCCTTGTATTGCTGGTCACCACTTCCAAAGTTTAAACCCAAATAGAAACCGATAGCGCTGCAGATAAGTGTAGGAGTAAGATCATGAGAATGATCCACATTGATCTCATATAGGTATCTGTTAATGGCTATCCAGTATGCTTCATCGATGTATTGACGATTCCTTGCGATGTCGTATTTGAATCGCTTCCAAACATGTTCTAGATTTAGCCCTCCAATCGCAACGCACGGGATGACAAAGAACATTATCTTCTGTGAGCTCAAAAGAATGTTCAAAAAGTGTAACCATGCGATCTTACTGTCATCGATATCGGTATCACTGAAGACGAGATAATTCCAAGTCAGATGAGTAGTTAGTCCCCAAGTTGCAACGACCATGGTGAAAGCCATCCAGAACCTGATCAGCCGTCGTAGCATATCATAACGCAAGAAGAATTCAAATATTCTTCTGCGCACCGCATCGACGTTTATGTCAGATGCTTGTTTGCGAGCGAAAATAGAAATCTCACGAACCTCGCATTCAAACGAAATTCGTTCGATGTGCATGAGATAACAAAAGCAACCGTAGAAGATGTAGCCAAGGAAAGCTGCCCAGGGAGTAATTGCTTTGTAGATGGCTTGGTTAGTACAGCCTGGGTAAAGGTAGTCGTTGGCAAAGCGAAGCATAGCATTTGTGACCGGCCACGCGAGGAAACAGAGGAGACGAAACCAGGACAGGCCTTTCGCGCCAAAACGCGAGGAAGTCAAAACAGTCACTGGTGTCGAAATGAAAGAACGGAATAGCGGGTATCCTTCCCGATAGCGGCGACCAAGGATCAGAAGTCGAGCGTAGAAACACCAGAAGGGTATGACTATGACTTGAAAGAGAAAAGTGAAGTAGCACACCAGGTGAAGAAGGTCCTGCTTTTTGCCCCAGTAGATTCGTAGGTAAGTTGCAAAATCGTATGTCAACAGACATGTCGTTAGCAGATAAAGGATTGCGAAAACGTCAGAGCAATGACAACCTGAGAGAGAATGGAAACACACTGATAACATGAATAACATAAATTAATTTACCTTGATGTTTAAATTTAAGTACATATAAAAAAGGTGTTATATGTATTTTTGTTGGATGTAGTTAACGCATAGAGAACACATCCATCCATTTTTCATTTGGCTTTGTCGTTAAATTAAACATTAAAAAAAAAAGCTACTTACGTTTTTGACCCTCTTCCTCTGCTTGATGATCATCGTCGTCGTCGTCGTCGTCGTCGTTATACCCACATCTATTCTCGTTTTTATCGAGATATTGATGAGGCGAATCGTCATCACATCTTGGCGGCTTGATTTTGAAAAACCTCATCATGATCACAGGAATATCCACAGTCACGGGCGTACGGTCTTTCTCCAGTACAGCCTGTGATGATTTGGCCCTCCGCATCGGGCTCCAAAGACCAAGGAGTCCGAGAGTGACTTGCAGACGACGACTACATCTGTCAGAAGGGCGATATATAGATGATGAAACGTGACTGGTCTGGATGATAGGGGTATGCTCATCAAGATGCTCATCAAGCTGATGCTCGTAATCCATGGTGAGATGGATTAGATATGAACCGAGGAAGAAAGATTACCTGAAATTGCTGCTAACATTACATGAAAGGTAACAACGATATGTCTACGAAGAGCAGTTTTGACAGACTCAGACTGCAAGGAATTACAGTTCATCTGACGTGTCGTTTTGAGAAAAAAAAAAACCTTGAATACAAAGCGAATGACTTTTTCAAAAAGTGTCCTTGCGTGTTTTTACAACATCTATAACTTGTACGACAGGGCGAAGGCCACTCTCCGATCTAGAGTCTGAGTAATTGTGCTGATGGATGAACGTAATTCGACGATTTAAAACGCAGGAGAATTAGTCACGAGGATCGGGCGAGTGATATTAAGAGATGTGAAACCAGGGGCGTCACTAGCGGGGTGTGTGTGTGGGGGGGATGACAACCCCCCCCCCCCCCCACTTAAAATTTTCGGCAAATGCGCCACCTCTATCGGCAAAAAAGGGGAAAAGAGAGAGGGAAGAGGTAAGAGAAAAGGAAAAGGAGAAAAGAGAAAGGATAAGAAACACAAAAAAGAAATACGAAATTAAAGAAAAGGGAAAGCAACTTCATATACGGGCAGCGAGGTGCCAGGATATCCACATATTTGGGCAGCGAGGTTCTCAGATGATTATGTAACTTGTGTATGTAAGTAGCTTTTGTACATTTTCACTACAAAAAGTTATTTAAAAAAAAAATTCTCGCTCGCTTCGCTCGCTCGCAAAAAAAACAAATTGAAAAGTTGATATTTGGGCAAAAGGCGTCCTACTTCGGCCTGCAGCCCCCCCCCCCCCCCCCCGAGGATTTTCAAAGTTCCGATATTGGCAAGCACCACTTCATATACAGGCAGCGAGGTACCAGAATATCCACATATTTGGGCAGCGAGGTTCTCAGATAATTATGTAACTTCTGTACATTTTCACTACGCTCGCTTGCAAAAATTTAGAAATTGAAAAGTTGATATTCGGGCAAAAGGCATCAGCCCCCTCCTTGCGAAAATGGGTCCGTATGATCAAGATCTCTACGTCTGCGATTTTCTTTTATTATTATTTGTGGGGAAGGGGGATTAGGGTGCAGCGTTTTTGTCGGCAAATTTGGGCGTCACACCCCCCCCCCCCCCATTCGAAATGTTCTAGAGACGCCCCTGTGTGAAACCTGCCTAAGCCTTGCACCATCCTCTCGAGTCAACAGAAATATTTAATACCTACAATGCTTTACTGTTCAAGTTCATTCATAAGGATAATGAATGGTGACATCTAGAGTAATTACGAAGTTTCGCCAGCCCTTAAACTCATTATGCTCCATTCTCCTCCCGAGTATCCAACAATTAATTCCTTAGTTTTTATGTAGCATTGGGCGAAGAATTAACTTTCTTAGCTGTGGAGAGCTCAGTGAAATTATTTGTTTCTTAAGGACTCATGGGGAAAATGGGGCGCTAGCAAAAGTAAAACAACACTGAAACTCTGCGTAAATGGTGTAAAAAATCAGTTTTCATTAGTAATTGAGCATACATGCAGCTACTATATTATGCACGCAATACAGTGCGAGCAGAAAAAATGTTACATTTTTAAAATGCTTATATTAAAAATATGATAGAAATATCATAGTTCTTGCACCACAGTTAGAAAGAATAACTCCTCCAGTTTTATTTTATACCACATTTGTGGGGAATCAATAATGAATTTACTGGATATAAATCAATTAATGTGTCTGGGTGAAAACCCATTTGCGCCAACATCAACAATGCCTTGTCTGATTTGGATGAGACTGCACAATGAGCAAAAAAGCCTTTGTAATGATAATTGAGTTATTCCAAATCAGGCAAGTGGCTTTTGTTGTTGTTTCTTATAATAATAATTGAATATATGACATGTTTGTAAACTCGCATTGTTAGTCTTCGGACTTTTAGTCGAGATCAAATAAAACCGAATTGAATTTGAATTTGAATTTGAAGCTAATGCTAATGCTAAACGGCTCCAAGATCTCCAGACTTAACAGCCATGGACTTCTTCGTCTGGGGGTTCCTGAAGTCCAAGGTGTACAGCAGCCCACCTGCATGACCTGCAGACTTGGATGACTTGCAGACAGGCAGACACTTCGTAGGGCCTATGGCAGCGATGCTCCATCGAGGCGATCGAGATCAGAAATGCATCGTGAGAGAAACTGACGCCATGTGGAAGATTGAAAGCTATGTCCAAGTGCCCAAAATGACTACGAAAAATGGTTTTTCAGTGAAGATCACTGAATGTTATGACTTCTGGCTTTATTTATTTATTCATTTATTTATTGGTTCTAATTTTGTCTTGATTAAAAATATGCATAAACTTTACGATCATTATTTGTGTGAATGTTGTCTCTGTTTCAGCAGGTAATCATACCACTTGGCGCAAATGAGTTTTGACTATCTTTCAAACAATGGCTGTTGTGCACTCAACCGTAACAGCAACATTGAAACAAAGGTTGCCAAACAACAAAGGAATATATACTCTATCCATACATGCTACAAAATATTCTGTTAATCCCACGTTTAATACAATACTCAATTTAAAAAGTGTAACATTTTTTCTGACTCACACTGTAGAGACGTAAATCTTGGAGTGTTTATAAACTTATAGTTCGAACTGCCTTGGGAAGTATATTTGTACCTGTACATTAGGTTTGAAAAGTACGCTAATCACATAATAAAAACAGTAGCCATAAATTACTCAAAAAAAATAAGTGAAGAAGGCAAGGCACGTTTGAACTTGAATCTGGATGGGACTGATTATTCATTAAATTGAAGAAAAAAAAAACCCACCAACATTATCCTTCATATAAATAGAAGACAGTGTATTATGAAACTACAATTAACGGTAATTGATCATGGTCGACATTTTTTCGTATACAACTGGATTTCGAGGATCATTGCTTGATTAAACTTACAGTTGAGCTACAATAAAGCACGTTGTATATTATAACTAAAAGTGAGTGATGATGCGTGAGGACGTATTGGGACATGAAAATTCGAGGCAGGATGAGATACATATATATTGATTATGCGACATATTATAATTATATGTGATGCCATTATGACCAGGGGCCCGTTGCACAAAACTTGCGTTTGAACGCAACTCAGGAAAATCAAACGCAACTTTATTTTCAGCCAATCAGAAGTGCGCATTAAGGACTTGCGTTTGATTTTTAGGAGTTGCGATTAAACGCAAGTTTTGTGCAACGGGCCCCAGATCTGATTCTAGAATATTAGAAAGGACGGAGACAAATAATTGCTGAAAATAATCACCTTTGAAATTTCATAAATGTTTTATTCTTACCGTTATGCATCATTTTATGACATAGTATATTTCATATCCTATACATCATAAAATTCTTGTGCAAGGATTGACCAGGAATGTCTCAAGTGACATAAAATACTTTCACCATGAAGAAAAAATGGATATCGCGAGATGTCAGACCTCCGTATATTTTTCGCTATACCGATATTTTGACGTCACTTTTTCGTTATTCTGGATATTTCGAAGCTGTCGATATCTCGGCAATGTATCGCGATAATGTTTGTGCGTGACGAGCCTCTCAGTGTACATGTGGTATGTAGGTCTACTCTGATTCTACATTTTTATTTTTTTATTTTTTTATCTGTCTAGGCTTACTCATGTACGATATAAATCGAATATAATATGCACACTTTTCGAGGCACCAACTGAAATTATGGATTCTTCGGTGACTGGCATAGTTACTATTTTCTTCGGGGCTGCGCCCTCAGAAAATAGCTATGCCAGTCACCTCAGGGAATCCATAATTTCAACTGGAGGCTCTTAATGCAAGGTATATTTGATTAATTTCCGTCATGAAAAGAATCCAGTGCGCGTCATGTGCAAAATACAATTTCCACTAGCCTCATGCAAATGAGCAAATTGCCATGGAGGGTAACATCTGACGTCACAATCCGTGAATAGTAGTACTATTCACGGACACTATTTACGGCTTATGACATCACACATGAAAAGTGCTTACTACGTTGTGACGACTTTCATTTGCGCATATCTATTGTTTTAGGTACCGGCACATGATAATGTCAAATTACGCGTTTGATATCCGCGCATATTCATCGCTTCTTCAAAACTGTTTGTGTACGTACGTAAGTGTGCTCTCTACCCATAGAGATCCTATGACAGGATCTCTATGTGTCTATCACAAGCCTACGGTGCAGATGATCATAAGTAGATGAGTAGATTTAGGCTTTAGTTCAAAGATGACGGATATAAACCAAATATATACTCCCTTCATTCGAGTCTCTGATTAAAATATGCACTGGCGTAGCCAGGATTTTTCAATAGGGGGGGGCAGACGTGAAGGATCCAGCCGCATAGCCAGGATTTCATTTTAGGGGGGTTGGGTTGGGTTGTGAGAACGCGAAGCGTGCTCTCCGGGGGGGGGGGTGCAGGCCTGGCCAGGAAACTCCCCCCTCCCGCGCGAAGCGCGAAAGCTCTGACGTTTTATAGCAAATTTGAGAGAAAGGTAACGGCTGGTAGCACTTTTTTTTAGGCGGAAAGTTAGTTCAACGCCCGGAAAGCTTTTCAATTATTTGGACGCAATACTTCACTGTATGTAGCAGGGGTGGGTGCAGGGAGGGGGCCCTCTTGCACGAAGCGCGAAAGCTCTGACGTTTTATAGCAAATTTGAAAGATAACGGTTGGTAGCACTTTTTTAGGCGGAAAGTTAGTTCGACGCCCGGACTGCTTTTCAATTATTTGAACGCAATACTGCGGGGTGCAGGGTGCAGGGTGCAGGGAGGGGGAGCTCCTCCCTCCCCTTCCCCACCCCCCCCCCCTTCCCACTGGCGATTAAAAGAGAAATCAGCCTCCCCCTCCCCCCCCCCCCCCACATCCTTCCGCTGCTGACATTGAAGAAGTTACATATTTATTACAAAAATTGTTGCAAAACAAAAACTTTGGGGACCTTTCAGGAGTTAGGCATATTAATAAAATAACCATAAAATGATGATCTCCAATTGTCATAATTCCTACTTTCGTATCTAAATGGGAAAGGTCTCAAGTTAACTTGGTTGAAATTGCGGCTACCAACAAACATCCATCAAGGTCTCATTACTGACTTTTCTTTCAAATTACTTTCAATTACTAACAAGACCAACATGTTCAGTTCTAATTTCCTGTCATGAAAAGAGAAAAGAAAAGAAAAAAAAAATTACCAACTATATTCCCAGTGTCATGTTTGTATTTCAACTTCTTCAGTTACGTAATGACTTTCGAGTGAAGAAGGAATGCAGGCAAGACATTTTCAAGCGTAATAACAGGCCATTAATATAAGTGAAAAGTATATATTTTCTGCATTTTTGGGGTTGGCTGTAAGCTTGGGTCCTAGAAGTGATATAGGAGGGGCAGCGGAACGTTTTGGAAGTGTGGGGGTTGATTTGATTTCACTTGAATAATGACAATATCACACCTTTTTTCGGGGGGTTTATGAAACGTTTCTACTAAAAAAGTGGGGCGTGGGATGGAGCTGCACCCCCCGATACCGCGGCCCATGTATAGTTCCTGCATTTGTTGGCTTAGCTGTAACCTTTTATGTCCTAAGAGTGATCATTTAAAGAATAAAGTGTCACTAGCTATACGTGGTGCAAAGAAAGACTTCGTAAATTGAAAACTCTAATCCTGTGGACTGATTCCGTTTCGATAAAGTTACTTACAAATAGTTGACCTCAAGATCAAGCATCAATTTATATTGCCGGTCACTCATCAGATGATCCCAGGAATTCTAAAGACGCTGCTAATCATATCAATGACTAAATTTTGCAAAGTGCATCAGATCTACCTAAGCATGATAAGGATATGTTACCAGCCCTTTTACCATCACTAAGTGTCCAATAGTTCATCCGTATGAAATATATAAATTATTATGTAAGCTAAGCTCGAATGTGGAAATATGCAGAAATCATACTTATTCCACCTATAATTACTGAGTTAAGACCAATTCTCCCTATCGCATATAGCCGATATCAGCCGATATCAGCCGATACCAGCTCCCGATGCCGATATCGGGGACAACGATGTTGGCACATATATTTCCGGTTCCAGTCTATAGCTATACACTGATATTTCCTTGCTTTTTTCGTGCGTGATTGTTCTGCTGAAAACACGTTTTGATCTTCGGCTCAAGATCCCACATTGGGTGGCTTCACAGAAGAATCCCATTGTATAAAAACACGATTATTTGCTAGATTAGGAACAAAAGGGAGTTTTTGCTAGGCTGACCACGTCTTCTAACACATTGTCAATGACGCTCCGGCCGGACCCGGAAGCTCAATTGCCAGCATCACATGCCCAAAAATTAGAGCGCCGCATGCGTTCGGAGTCGGAGAGCTATATGCGATACGGAGAATTGCGTTTTGAGGTTTCAAAATAGTGCTCTCCCTAATCTCACACGTATACTTAATTGTCATTATTCAAATCTAAACGTCTGAAAAACATCCCTATTACTGTGAGACCTAATATCTGTATCAAAATTTTAATTGTATATCATTGTTATTGAACCACTATCTTCATTGGGTGTTTACTATACTGTACATGCGCGTTTTATTTGCATAGTCTTTATCTAATTCTCCAGCAGCTTCTATACCTTTATTTCTTCCTATTTGTATTTCTCCACCACTCTTTCTCTTTCAAATGTAACGTTTCTCTCTCTCTCTCTCTCTCTCTCTCTCTTTCTCATTTCAGTATGGAATTTTTCTTTTCTCTATTGTCTACAATGCTTACCTTCTTCAGAAATACAATTCTTTCTCATTGACCCCTTACCTTTTCATTATTTAGCATCGTTCAATATTGATTAATAAGCATTGAAGTAACCAACTTTTACTCATATGTACAATAATAATGTTTTTTTTTACAACAGCTTTTAATATGTATATTTTAAGCCCTTCCATGTGATTTTTATCAATGTAACTTATTTTACAAACTTTTTACATATTATTTCCCGGGGTAACCTCGCTAGTCATAAGGACCACTATTCATAAGGACCACTTATTCATAAGGACCGCTATCCATAACGCATGACTAAATGAATAGCAGTTTTGTATGATTATCGGTCCTTCTAAATAGCGAGCAAACCATAGACAAATACTTCGCCATTCATAAGGACATCCACTCATAAGGACCACTATTCATAACTATTCATAAGGACCGCTGTTCATAACGCGTGTTTTCTATGAATAGCGGTCCTCATGATTAGCGAGCGGACCCGTATTTCCCAAGTTCTGTTACTTTTGCAATTTGTATTAATATTGCTGTAAATATGTACAATTCAGTCTGTGTACTGCTAATCTTAATAAACCTTTATTGAATTAAAAAAATGAATTGAATTAGGTCCTAGAATGCTCAAGTTCTTGGATTTGCTGATTGCTTGGAAGCTTAGGGGGGGGGGGAAATAGCGATTTTTTTTAATTTTTTTTTTTGCCGACCCTCAAAAAAGGTCGCTCAGTGGGGGGGGGGGGGGGGGGGTTATCAGATGTTTCCCTCCATAATTCTCTGACAAGCAACAACAACAAAAAAAAGAAAGAAAGAAAAAAGGCTTTTTCGCTGGGTTTGCCCCCCCCCCCGTCACTGCCCGATAACCTTTTTTTGTCAAAAGTTGTCAGGGGGCAGTCTGCCTCCCCTGCCCCCCCCCCCCCCGGGTACGCTAGTGCTCAATACAAATATTTGTTTGTTGTTGGTTTTCCCGTTCCTCGTCTTTTATCCTTCTTTTCTTCCTATTGTCTACCCAATATTGTGCATTCTCTGCGTTTGTGTTATTTACTTGTTTTTTGTTTTTTTATTTACGTGTTTTTTTTTTTTTTTTTTTTGTAGTAGTAGTAGTAGATGGCTACATGTACTATAAACCTACAGTTCTCTGATAATGTGTTTACTGCAATTTCAGATTTTAAATGGATGACGTAAATGTATATGACTTTTTAGATTCAAATTTACACACGCTAGATGTTAACACTATTGACGATAATGAGCCAGATGTGGTAATCAATTGCAATTATCATACGGAGGGCCAGTTTTTTGATAGTACAAGAGATGCTGCATCTGATGATTTGACACTCCTTCACTTTAATGTACGTAGTATGCATAAAAACTTTGATCACTTGAATCTATTTCTAAATAATATTCGCTCACAAATGGCAATCATAGGTGTTTCTGAGACTTGGTTTTCAAGTGATAAAGACAAGAATATATTTTCTATACCTGATTATAACCTTGTAGCCAACATACGACAAAAGAGGAGGTGGAGTTGCTCTGTATGTACCAGTCCAGATTGAGTTTCAGGTTCGCCATGAATTATGTATCATGAGTGATTTATTGGAAACGCTTTTTGTCGAAGTTTTTGTTCCAGGAAAGAAAAATGTTATGGTTGGAATTGTGTATAGACCTCCACAAAGTAACTTGGGTCTGGTTATAAATGAAATGCACATGATTTTTTCAAATCCATTATTACTTAATAAATCGCTGTATGGGAGATTTTAATGTGAATTTGCTGCAATGCGATACAAATAGTCAATATGATGATTTTCTGAATATGATGATTTCCTTTCCACTGATGCCCCTAATAATCAAGCTCACAAGAATAACGGATACTTCATGTACTCTGATTGATAATATTTTTTGTAATGTGCAACCTTTTCCCAATTCCGGGATAATAATTTCTGACTTGTCTGATCACTTTCCCGTTTATACTAAAATTCATTTAGGCAGAAATTCACGTAGAAATGTGTCTACCAGATATGTTCGCAAAAGCAGTCCATAGAACATTGCTAAATTGAGAGATGCCTCATTGTCAACTGATTGGTCTGATGTATTATCTTATCAAAATGTTGAAAATTCCTTTGATGTATTTTTAAACAGTTTCTTATTACTGCATAATAATAACATTCCATTATGTAAGTTTAATAAGAATAGTCGTAAAAAACTCCACGTATGCCATGGGTAACAAAATCAATATTGAGGTCAATTAAGAAGAAAAATAAGTTGTATTATAAGTATAGGGTTAACAAAACCGCTACATCATACCGTCACTATTGTAATTTAGAAATACTCTCACAAGTATATTGAGAACGGCAAAGAAAAATTATTATTCTGTTCAATTTCAAGCAACACTAAACAGCACACAAGGAACATGGAAAATAATAAGAAATGTATTTAAATCGTCTAAGAAAATATCAAATATAAGGAATCTAAAAGTGGATGGAGTTTCAGTTGAGGATAAAAAAGTCATAGTGGAAAAGTTTAATGAATACTTTCGTAGTATTGGTCCAAATTTGTCCCTAGCCATTCCAGAGTGCAATAAAACATTCCGCGATTTCCTAAAAGAACCTGTTCAAGACAGTTTATTTTTATTCCCAACAAATGTTGAAGAAATTCTTACTGTAGTTGGGTCTTTGAAGAAGAAGAAAAGTCCAGGTCATGACAACATAACTATATGATTTGCTCAAAAATGTTATTTCGGGAATAGTGCAACATAGTGCAACATAACATCATATCTATAATTTATCAATTTTGCAAGGTATTGTACCCATGAATATGAAGATCGCTAAAGTCGTACCTGTTTTTAAAAAAGGTGACCCACAACTATTGACTAATTACTGCCCAATATCCCTTCTAACAGCCTTCTCAAAGATTCTTGAAAAACTGATATATGGTCGGACTGTGAAATTCTTCGAGAGAAAAAAACTTTTTTCAAATTTTCAATTTGGTTTCCGTGGAAAACATACAACTACTCATGCTATATTGCACTTTGTGGATAAGATTTCTCATGCTCGAGATAATCATGAACATACTGTTGGTGTATTTTTGGATCATTCCAAAGCTTTTGACACTGTTGACCACAGAATTTTGCTGAGCAAACTATTCCATTATGGGGTGAGAGGCACAGCTCTGGACTGGTTTGAAAGTCTTAAGTAAAAGAAGGCAGTATGTCTCAGTTAATGGCACCGTATCAGGGTTACAAGATGTTACCTGTGGAGTTTCGCAGGGGTCTCTTCTTGGCCCACTTCTATTTATTTTGTATATCAATGATTTTCAATATTCATCCAATATTTTATCTTCCATTTTATTTGCTGATGATTCCAGTGTTTTCTTTTCTCATAAAAATCAACGCACACTTTTACATACGGTTAATGCAGAATTAGCTAATGTTACGTTATGGATTCATGCTAACAAACTGTCTTTGAATGTACAAAAGACTAATTACATGCTTTTAGTAACTCGTTAAAGTCTTTGCCTGGTGATGTGTACTTTAATGGGGTACAGATTGAAAAGGTCTCAACAACTAAGTTTCTTGGGTTACATATTGATGATCAATTGAACTGGAAATGTCATGTTGATAGTCTATGCAAGTTGCTGTCAAGGAATACAGGAGTAATACACAAGTTGAAATCGGTTTTTCCTGAGGAAATTCTTGTTATATTGTACTCATCTCTAATTCTTCCATATTTAAATTATGGTATACTTGCATGGGGAAAAACACTCAAAACTCAGTTAGAGAGGTATTCATTATTCAAAAGAGGGTTGTAAGGATAGTGTGTAATGCTGCTTTCCGAGCCCACACAGATGGTTTATTTTCGAAACATAAAATTTTGAAGGTAGAGGATGTTTATAATCTGCAGCTCTTTCATGTACAGTCTTAATGAAGGAACTATACCATTAGCTTTGACTAAGATATTTGTAAAAAATAATCAGGTACATAACTATTCAACAAGACAGGCATCAGATTATCATCTGCCTCGTTCGAGAACTCAATTTATTCTCAATACTCTGGTGTGCACTAGGCCAAGGTTCTGGAACTCACTTGATTCTAGTGTAAAACAGGCTGCAAGTTTACCAGTCTTTAAGTGGAAATTAAAGTTGATTCTTCTAGGTGACTATAGTGTTGATCACTGAATACCTTTTGTGGCTTGAAAGTAGAAATTTTACATGCATTTTCTTTTAAATGAGAAATCTCATGATAAAACAAAAGAATGGTAGGTTAATGGTTTTAATTATCTATATACTGCTGTACATAGTCAACTACTTTCCTGTTTGTTTTTGTCTTGTGAATGTGTGTTGTGTCCCAATGATTTTTCCTTTCCCTCTTCTCTTTTCCTTTCTCAAATATATCTTGTCATGTAATTATCTTTCCCCTTTGTACATACTTTCTTCTTTTTTTTTATAGATATCAAACGCATATGTAATACAATGCATTTATTACATTTAAGTAGAATATTTTTGGGTAGAATTAGTCGTTAGCCATATTACTAGTAATTTGAAAATTAATTATCATGCAATCACCTTGAGAGGGACCTTATTTCACAAGCTATGCTTTCCTAGGTCTCTCGTCTTTCTTCATGTTACATACTCTCTTCCTATTAGGTTGTTAAATCATCGTTACTATTTACTATGTAGCTATCTTGTCATACATGTATTATTTTATTGGTCATATGTATCTTATGTATCCTGAAGAAAGATAAATAAACTTGAACTTGAACTTGAACTTGAACAAAAGGCCAATAGCTAGGCCTAGTAATTTGAGAGTTCCTGTCGAGTTCTGCATTCTGGTCAAAGTCTACATAATAATGCATGTACTATAGTTGTCTAGACGTTGACATATAGTCTTCTTTCGTGCCTCTTGTTTTACAATTCACTCCACTTCAACCACAAATCATAGAAACATTACAAAACGCCCTTCTTTTCATAATGCAATATAATAACAAGGCATTTCATAATATGATTTAGCATGACTCTACAAACGCACGGAATTCAATAGCACTCACCGGTGCATGAAAAGGGATTTATCTATTTTAATTCATTTATGATCGAGCTTTGGAGAGCGAATCGTAATACCAACACTGTCATCCGCTGTAAATTATCAACGTACTCTACATTTGACAGGAGTACAGAATTGCACGAAATTATTGTACATGTCGTCATTTCATTTTGATTAGGGCCTGTATGTACTGGGTCAGTAAACTATTGTATGGCTCCAATGGCGGTAGTGTTTATAGATTGAGCATGGACGAATGATTTACCGACATTCAAGTTGCCATCCTATTATAATTTTCAGTGGTGACTAGTCGCGTTTAAGCAGTAATAATGGCCGTGTTCTTGTCACTGGTGGGATATGTTGCCGTCGTAATCATCGCTTTGCTTGGACTGGGCTTCGTTGTGTTTTCTGCTGCTGTTCTTCACACGGAGTATCACTTAAAGGGGATACCTACTCCAAAGAACAAGCAGTACGTGTTTAGTGTACATTTGTACATGTATACACTTGCAAATGTATACATGCACATGTATATTCTCGTATTTCCGGATCATTAAAAACACCCAGTGTGCATTGTAATTGAATATGCAATAGATAGATAAATAGATAGATATATACTTCCATTCTCCATGAGTAGTGTCGAAGTCATATTCATTGATCCAAAATGCATTACATATATATATATATATATATATATAATATATATATATATATATAAATTTAAAAAAAACATTTATTCATTTATCAACCTCGTGTTGATGTTCTTAAGGGTTTTGAACCAGTTCAGTGATTAAACGTTGTTTTTATTCGGAAGGGGGTGTAAGAGGCATTATAGTCTTTGTACATATTCGTTTATATGTCCCTAAAGAGAGAAGCGCGAGGGAACTGTCAGATGTATTCTGAGAATCTACTCTTTGCAATGTAACATCTTTAAGCAATGTAAAAACCACTTATAGGTACGTGTATACCCAACCTTAATAGATAATATGTTGATTTCGACTTGGCTATCTGGCTACAGAATTAGATGGAGAATGGTATCGAGAAGGCCCGACCACCCCCCGGATCCAATGGTAAAAGATTATGATAATGATTACAATGACAATGATGATGATGATGATGATGATGATGATTATGATGGTAATTATTATGATGTTGTTAATGATCATGATGGTGATGATGAGGGATAAATACGATAATGATGGCTGATTACAATGATGATGGTGATGTTGATGATGATGGTGATGATGATGATGGTGATGATGATGATGATAATAATAATGATGATGATGATGGTGATGAAATAGAAAATTTGGATACTAATTCGTTTTCCTCCCTTTCGATCGTTAGTTTTATTTTAGGCGACATGAAATGGTTTGCACTAAACAAGGAAAAAACTGGTATGACTTACATCGCCATCTTCTACATGATGTGAGTACAACAAGCAAAGATTTTCTAGAAATACATTTCTGAAAAAAAAACGATATAATTTACAGGGTCTGCAGAAAAGGTTTACGCTCAGGAGCCACATCGACAATTCGAAATGTTGCTGAGTAGCTTAGAGCCACAGTTGTTTAAATATGTATTCGTTGTGCAGTATGTCCCAAAAAATTACAATCGGACTTTGAACATCAATTGCTTTCAAAATCATGAATTAATCTGAATATGGTTAATAATTATTAAAATTATCTAAATCTCGGTGAAAACCCCATACCATTTGGTTCAGTAATCACGACAAAATAAGGATTTTTATGTCATAAGTCCCTTCCATCCAAGTTTTGACAGAGGAGAGGCTCACAAAGCACAATGAACAATTTCACAATCCTTTTAACTGGTTTTAAAAGGAAGTTAATGTTTTGTTTTATGTGCTATAATTGTTATGGCGAATGCCTCATTTATCATTACAATTATCATCGTTCTTGTTATTTTGTTGTCGCAAATAAGGGGCATTTGGATGTTCTTTTCCAAAACAATATAAATCATGAATGTAAAAAGATAAGCAGTTTTCAGAGTTTTAAAGACGTTGGTAGCTTGTTATTGAAAATGAATGATTAAACAAAATCATGAGCCTGTTTAATGAATGACAGGTCTTGATCCTTTTATAGGAAGATATTACTATTATAAGATTATTTCCCTCTGTTAATTAATGTGGTATGCATACAAATTTATTATGTTAAACCTGTCTATTGTCATGATTGTGAACAAAATATTTTCATTCATGTGGATGCCAAAAACATCCAAGTGACAAAAGCTGGAAGAAAGGGACCCATGACATGCTTACAAAAATCGTTATTTCTCTGTGATTACCAAACCAAATCGGACGAGGTCTTCAATGACTGGAAGAGAAAAAGTTCTACTTGCATAATCAAGTATGGCTTTTCATATTGGAAAACAATTTCTTACCTAATCGATACTCTAATGCCGATTTGCTTTGTAAGCCTCCCTTCTGTCAAACTTGGATGGAAGGGCCTAATGACATACGTTACAAAAATCCATATTTCTTCGTGATTACTAAACCAATCAAATGGGGTTTTCACCGAGATTTAGACAAATAGTTACATTTTAATAATCGTAAAACATATTCAGATTAATTTATAATTTTGAAAGCTATCGATGCTGAAAGTCCGATTATATTTTCTTGGGGATATACTGTGTTGTGCTGTATTAAACAGTAGTGATTTAAATCAGTATTTTGCTCATAAATATGTAAATCATACATTTATAATCCTCCGGCATATTGTGGAAGAAGAGAAAATGAATAAATATTGAAATTGATTATATGTATGAAGTATACAAATTCTTAAGAAAACAAAATACATCAAAATTTTTTACAGTAATGCATTTATTTCACTGTTTCTAAACAGTGCGGAAAACCGTACTGCTTCATGAATTACTCTTTGAAATTTGCATTGTTGATAATCGAGGATCCATGCTATAAAATAAAGACGAATGAAGGTCACAGAACATAAAAAGGCTAATATGCCATTATTGCCTCTAATTTTTTCATCAGGGCACGGGAATTTGGACCAGTGTTTTGGGTGAGAGTCCTCTGGAAACCTCACTTCGTTGCATTAGCTCCTGAAATTGTTAAGGTGACTCGTATTTAATGCTGAATTTACTAGTATCAAAACGGACACAGGCTACCACTATATATTCAGGGGCGGATCCAGAATTTTTGAAAGGGGGGGGGGGTTGTACCCTTTCCCCCGAATAAAGATTTTAAAAAAGACTATACAGACTATAAAGATTGAAATAATGAAGGCATTTCAGTTGCCGACCACCAAGTCCCTCTTATACATTCTTTGACATTCTCTCTCTTTTGCACGTTTTTGTACTGATTTATCTAATTCACATAGGCTTAACCCATAGACTACGGGAACCGGGTGGCTCCTGTATTAAGCCTATGAAAGTTGAAGAAATCAGTAGTCAACGGGTGAATACAGGAAAGATCTCGTTCCTGTTAGACAATGGGTTAAAAATACTTTCGGAAAGAATACGAAATATTGTAAACGTTCGCTGGCGTTAATTCATTCTGTATTATATTCTACGTGTAAAGTATTTCTTCATTATTTTTTTCATCATTTATTATAATATATGACTTTAATATTTCAAAAATGCATTTTTATCTGTAACATGTTTTTTATGATGGTGAACTCCTATAGAAATCAACTTTTGCTGTTCGGGTATACCAACCCTTGAGAGGAAAAAAATAAATGAATAAATGAATGAATAAATGAATGAATGAAGCAGACCTCTTTCTCAAAGAATGTCTTGAATTTTACCAGATTGCATCAACCAATACGTAATATACTTTATCGTTCGATGTGGTGTTTTTTAACAGGAGCTGCTTCTTAATAGCCGTCACACCAAACCGCAAGACTTGTATCGCGGCTTCCAGTACCTCTACGGAAATCGTTTCATGGGACACGGACTCGTCTCTGAGGTTGATCACGAGAAATGGTTTCACAGGAGAGCCATCATGAACCCTGCATTCAGGCGCAGGTGAATCTCCGTCACACCTTACCGATAACGATCAATGTAACAGTGCATGTCGTTTTTTTTCGAAGGTTCTTATTTTCGGAGGTTCATATTTTCGGAGATTCGTCACTACGAAATTTCGTCGTCGCGAAGTTTCGTAATTCCGAAAATGAAATTGGGTTGGTATTTCCGGAAACGAAACAGGGTTGATAATTCCGAAATAGAAAAGTATTCCTTATTCGGAATTATGAACCCTATGTCATTTTCAGAGTAATGAACCTTCTGGTATTATAGGAAGATTGTGTGTGCGGAATTATGAACTTTCGAAATTACAAACCTTATGAAAAATGGACATTTGAAATAAGAGGTGCCCCCCCCCCATAAATCTATACCCATAATTAATGGTGTAATGGGGAGCCCTATGTATGCTATAAAAACATTTATATTTATTTTATTACATTACTCGATGAGAAATTTGCACTGGGGGTCTCACATCCTTGTTAGTGTCATGTTGTGAATTAAAAAAAAAACAGTTTCTGCACATAGTTGACGCCATACCTCTAGGATTGACAGTGAAAAATATATTCGACGTTACTGAATATTCCACTAATTAAAAATCTGTCAAATCAAGCTAATCAATTATGCTACGATTCCTCTTATAGGTATTTGATGAGTCTCATGGATGAGTTCAATTCTGGATCAGAAGCCCTTTGTGAGAAGCTCACTGAGAAAGCTGATGGTAAAACAGAGGTCCTCATGTTAGACGAACTCGACAAAGCCACACTTGACATCATCGCCAAGGTACAAAAAATTTAAACATTCACGAATATTTAATCATGGCCAATGTTAAGTGTTATCATTAACTATTTGGCAACGTGATACCTTCGCGAATCTGAACCATTCGCGAAATTGGTGAAAGTATGTTTTTCCAGTATCCACTACTTGACCGAGTATTGTTTTTTGTAGGTTTTGTTAAATGGGTCGCTTGTCTACTTGATTAATATATACTAACCAAGCTAAAGTAAGCATATTTCAGTATCCCAGCAACATGAAATATGACGACTCATATAGCCCCTCTGAAAAATATACGAATTTCAAGTCTTTTAGTAATTGTATTTATTTGTATAGTCCTCGATTACATTCTCAACAGGTAATGACTATTAGTTGTAGTTTGTACAAAGTTCAGGGGAGCGTTTCATGAAGCGTTTTGTCAGTGATTTTTATCCGACAACTGTTATAAGCTACTGAAATCCTTGCATCTGATTGGCTGAGAGCAAATTTGTCGGTAAAAATCACTGACAAAACACTTGATGAAACGCTCCCCTGGCCATGCGAGTACATACTGAAAGAAAAGCCTGGAAGCATCGTGATGATGTTGATCATGCAGTACATGAGAACTGGTAACACGATAAAAACTACTTTCGAAAAATCAACTGAAGGCAATTTCAATAGCCCAGTCTATCACCTTTAGAAATGTGCGAACATTACAACGGCGTATTATGTAATCCGAACCTGATTTCTATGGTACAATAGGCCTTTGAAATTGCCCTTGAGTTTATTTTTCGAAAGTAGTTTTTATCGTGTTTGGTGTATACTGTAAGATTTTCGAATTAGCAGAATCATATAGGAAATTGACTCAGTTTGCTAAATTGTTACATGATCAGACATATATATAAATGTGTATAGTGGACTACACAGACAAGTGGCTGGAAAGTTTGGTCCAAAACTTTCAGTTGCTTCTCGTCATATTTCAAATAGGAGGGCATTTGAAGAGCAATCCTTTTCAGGGGCCATTTTCTTCTATGATTTTCTGCCAAACGGACATTAAAAAAAATAAAAGCTCACGATTTGTTTTCACCTTAACCAGAACTCAACCTTCTCTTTCATCTTTGCCTGATTGCAGATCGCGTTCAGCATGGAGACTAATGCTCTCAAAGATTCAGCCTGTCCTTTCCCTGCTGCTATCACCGCTGTACTGCAAGGCTTACAGATGCTCTTCGATAAACCATGGGTCGCTGTAAGTCGTGACGTTTGTTTGATAACTATTAAGGCCATAACCACTTTACAATTTAAAAAAAAAATTAAAAAATCACGGCATAAACGCTGTATAGTGCTAGAAATAATACTCTGATCAGAGTCATGTTGAGTTTCGAATTTTCGAATTTTTATTTCAGTCATCTTTAGGAACTAACACATAAGTGAACATAAACTGTTTATATATAGTCTGAAAGTTTTACATCAGACTTTCAACAGAAAAGGAATTAGATTAAAAGTTACAAAGGAGAGTGATTGAGAAGTATACCAACAAATGGAATGTTAAATGGGATAAACAAATTGATTCCAGTAAGAATGTTGATTAGGGGATAAATTAATTGTATACAAAGTGAAAGTAAAAGAAAAAACTAATTGTAAAGGGTATAATCCTTGTACAATTTAACTTTATAACTTTTGTGTAAATCTCGCTGATACAAGAAACAAAAATTTACGTTTTAAAGGGAATTTTTACACAAAAAATTGATGATTTACAAACCAATTTCAAACGTTACGGTTTTTAAACAAATCGGGTAAGAAAATTATTTGTCCGGAAAGGTAGACCATGATGTATTATCGAAAGTTGTGTGGATTATCACTCCAAATTTGCATTTTTGTAGTGCTAATTTACTCAAAGAATCTCTGATAAGTAACAGAAAAAAGCTTTCACTTTTCAGGTGACTTTTGAGTGGGAAATGAGTGATAAGTGCCCCCCCCCCGAAAAAAAAGGGGGGAATCCAGCAGTGCTTGATAAAAATGATATCTCACACCTTTGTCATATCACAGATGGATCCTCGAAGCAGTTCGCGTAAAATGCGAGAGAATGTTCGAGAATCCTTAAATCTTGTCCGAGAGACTGGACGCGATCAGGTCACAGAGCGGATCGAGGCTCGTAAGAGAGGAGATCATGTTCCAAGCGATCTCCTTAATCTCATTCTTGATATAGCAAACGATCTCCAGGGCGACAAGGACTTCAAGTTAGAAAACATGTTGGACGAATTCGTTACCCTATTCATAGCCGGTAAAATATTTTTTCCAACAAAATGGGTTAAAGGATTCAATTACATTTTTATTCTGAAATGACACATGTCTTATGCGACAAGTCATTAAGTCATGTACACAAAATATTTCAGTGGAATCAAATGTTTTATTGATCAGGTAGACATTTACCTGTTCCTTAAGCAAGAAGAAGAATTTCAAATAAGATATGCATCGACTCATTACTGGTTATGGAGAGCGTTTAGTTATTAGTTTATTGTTGTTCATATCTTTCATTGTCATGTACTTACTTTAATTTTTGTAATATTATGACCCATGCGAAGAAGATGATATTTGTTGGCAATAAATTAAGTTTTCAAAATGCAAAAGTAATTACAGATTTCATGAAAGTTTGAATTTTATTTTGCAATAATCTACTATTACTTGCAGGTCAAGAAACAACGAGCAATCTGCTGGCGTTCACAATTCTGCAACTTGGACGTTACCCTGACGTCGCTAAGAAGTACGTTTTTAAAGAGAAAGTTCGTAATTTCAGTCATTGCGAGATAACCTAACTATAGAATTGATACACCGAGTGCAAAATACTGGATAAGAATGGTAAATTACACGATGCAAAATTCAGATCCAACATGAGAAATTAACCACGATATAAATAATTATTCTTTAACATATCAAATGATATCAGATACAAATCTTTACATTGAAAAACACATATTCCGCAATTAATTACAAACGCCTTTTTGGTTAATTTGGACGTTTCATAACTCTGCGGTTATCAGTAACAATGTCATTCATTGTCATCTAGTGGATACCATGTTTGGACAAGAGAACAATATAAGAGATCGACTAATTTATTTTGGGGACAATGAAATTCCTCGATGTTTACATGAGCTGAGTGATATTTTGCGAATTCCCTGAAATTTCCCTGACTGGAAAAAGGGAAACTCATTTTCCAGGTTTTCCTCGATTTCCAGGATAGCTCGGAAAAGTGGAAGCATCGAGCTTCTTGATCGTCAATAAAGGATCATCATATTTTACTCTTTAGAAATAATAGAGAAAATCAATCGATTCCAGGTTCACGGAAAAGCAAGGGTTATACAAAGAAATGGACATCATGTCTTCCACACTGCAAAAATCAGGGTGTTAATTCAACACCATCTCGGTATCTGTATTGGGCTACACCAGATAAGTGTTAAAAAACATCAGTTTCGAATCAAAACTGGGGTTGTTTTAACACTAACTGGTGTTTTTTAACACTTATCTGGTGTAGCCCAATATCAAACTGTTGTTGTTATTTTAACACTCGGCGAATACTTGAACAGTTGTACCATTCTCTTATCATTCCACATATAGACTATTGTTCAGCCGTGTGGGATACCTGTAAAAAGACAGATTTATTAAAATTACAACGTAGCCAAAATAGATATGCTAGATTAGTGCTCAAAGCTGATTATACAACCTCCAAAGATACATTATTAGGCAAGCTTGACTGGCAAAGTGTTGATAACAGGATCCATTACCAATACAGCATTGCTGTTTTCAAAATACTAAATGATCTAACCCCTTGTAATTTAAAAGACTTCACGTGTAAACGTCCCATCTATTACGTTACTCGTCATTCCACTTTAAACCCACTTTTTATTCCCAAACCAAACACTGAATTTAAAAAACCCGATCCTTTTCTTACACTGCTCCCTCAATCTATAACAAATTACCTGTGCAAATTAAAACTGTTACCTCACTCCAAAAGCTTTAAACATCAAATCCGTTCGTTATCAATACATACACTGCATGTTATTGTGAGAGTTTCTTTTTGTTTTGTTTTGTTTTGTTTTGTTTGTCTTTGTTTGCCTGTGTTTTGATTACTAGTATTTGTTTTATGTTGCTTGTACCTGTTACTACTGTATTCACTCAGTTTCATGTTATACCGTATCTGTATTTTAACATTGTCCAGCTTCATTTTCTTTGTATGTACACAGGGCTCTTTTTTAAAGCAGGCCTATAGGCTCTGAAAAGACTACCCTGTTTTTAAATAAAACTTAATAAATAAATAAATAAATAAATAACACTTATCTGGTGTAGCCCAATATTAAACTGTTGTTGTATTAACACTTATGTGGCGTAGCCCAAAATTGATACCGAGATGGTGTTGAATTAACACCCTTGTTTTTGAAGTGCACATACTTATGATCATGATGGCATTCGATTTTAGTTTCTAGATTATTGTTCATCTCGCTTCCCTGACTTCTGTTTTAGGCTTCAAGCAGAGGTTGACGAAGTTCTGGGACAAAAGCACACAATACAATATGAAGATCTGGCCAAACTTGAATACATGATGAGGGTAAGTACACATTAATAAGAGGCATTTTCAGGCCTTCCCCCTGTAATCATTAATTTCTTAAAGGCGAAAGCTCTTACTTAACAAAGCGTTGTTCTGTTATGCCCATTTTATGATCAGGTTCATGATTGGGGGCTGAAGGAAAGTGGGACAAGTTGTTCTGAGAAACCAATACATCTGTCTTCATGGTCGAAGAAATATCATATTATCAAATCTACTTCACTTTACAAACCCGAAAAGAAAGATTGCGACTTTTTTGTTTCCTTCCTTGTTGGAAAAAATCATGTCGCCTGAATTTGAAAATATGAGCTGACTAATTGAAGACCTAAGAACTTCCGTTGCTGTTGTGGTTGATTTGCTTCTTGGTGTGATTTTTGGCAAACCTGTCTGTGATATTGGTCCGATATCCCCCATTCAGAATGATTAAATCTAGAATATAATCGTCACCAGCTTTCTTTGATTTGGTAAACAAATAGTGCAAACGTTAAGGAAAAGTAAGTAGAATCTCTGTATATGTGTAATTTTTTTTTTTTTTTAGTGATGATAATTATTTTATCGCCTATGTATGTTCTTGTCAGGTTTTGAAGGAATCGCTTAGATTGTACCCACCTGTTGCGGGTACAAACCGTCGTACTGCTCATCCTATCAAGTACAAAGACATTACCATACCCGCCAAGACGACTGTGTCGGTAAGTGTATATCAATGAAAGAATTAATAGGGTAGAAGGGTGACGGGGTTTGCTCTTCGGTGAGAGGCATGTTCCTGGAATTATTTATGTTTGTTATATTATATTATATTATATGTACAGGATTTTAGTTTGAAATAGTTTGAAATGTGCTACTTTTGGCTGGTTGTTTGAAATGCGTTACTTTCTTCTGGTTATTTTGAAATGTGTTAGTTTCTCCTGTTTATTTATTTTTTTAATCATCTGGCCCCCTTGATAGAACAAAAATCGATGTGCTGTAATAGCACAGCTAAGCATAGCTATCCATCCGTATTAGGCCAGGAGCCTGTCCCAAAATAGTCACCCCATTTTACCCATAAGATTTGACCCCGTAAAGTTGCTTAGACCATCTAGGTCATTGACAAAAAGGTTGTCAGCCTTACCGTAGCCGCCGGGTTTAGTCCCCAGAGCCCCCCAAAGAGACCCCAAAGTCGGGTCGATTTCACCCCATCTCCCCCATGCACCAAACTTTGTCAGTAGGAAGTAGTATGACTGGGCATTACAAAACACAAAAAACTGACAAAAATTTGGGTCGGGATGGGGTGTCAGACGGCCCCTAAAAATAAACACTAATAAATTATGAAAAAATAGAGAACGTTTTTTAATGGCGTCATGATTTTTTTGGACGCCTCTTAAAAACAGCTTCTCCACGGTTACATGACGCAGTAAAGATTAGAGAATTTGCGCGCGAAATTGAAGTCTGACCGTGTAAAACCTTTTGTATTTCATTGTTTGGAAGGTTAAATTTCCCGAGTTTTGCATCAGTTTTTCCTTATTTTATTTTACACCTCCGGATTTATTAGGGGGTGGGCAAAATGATATGTTTGCCCCCCAATATTGTCGGGGGGGGGGGGCAATCGCCCCCCTGCCCCCCCCCCCCCCCCAGGATCGACGCCCCTGACGCCAGTTATTAAAAGTATCGTTTGGACTGTTCATTTTGCAATCAAGTTATAAACGCCATCACCTTTTCATGACGCGCAAAAGACCATCCAAGTCAATGCCGCGGTCCTAACTTCCACAAATGACCCCTCGTGTGACATAAGCCGGGTTTAAGTTTCAGTCGCCGGTTTATGATGGAGATGAGATTTTTTTCAATCCACAGGTTCTGTCTGCTGTGATGTGCAGAATGGAGCAATACTTTGATGACCCTCTTCTCTTCAATCCTGATCGTTTTAAGCCATCAGAGGACGGATCATTGTAAGAAAATAACTTTAAAGATAAAGTAGAGTTTTGATCATGCAATTACATTGTGAAAGAAACTGTCTCAAAGCAATTGGGAAAGGTTGACATGTCTAAATATAATTGTTTTATGTTGTTTTGTTTTGGAATCATCAAAATAGATAAGAAATTGAAATCTCGCTGGAAAGCACATGTACTGCACACAGAAATGGGTATATGGGACTACACAGACAAGCCGAAAATTTTAGCTATTTTTAGTCATATTTCGAATATGAGGGCATTTGAAAAGCAGTCCCTCTCAGAGGATTTTTCTACTACCATGTTCTTCCAAACTGACAAACTGACACAGAAATCAACCTTCCCTTTAAGGATTGTTAAGGTAAATTATATATGCATGTCCACATGATATTGATATAGCGAATATGCATATAAAATTTACATATGCATATAGCGAATATGCATATGCAAATTTTCTATGCATATTCGCTATATCAATATCATGCGGACAATGGTCAAGATTTCTCTAAATTTTACTTCATGATTTTCATCATTTTTTTGCCAGTGTATGATTATCATTGTTTATACAAAGACAGTCAATATCTTCTTACGTCAATGCAATAATCTCATTCTCATCAAACCTGATAACAGGATGCAAATGTGAATCTATAATAAAATTATATTCCGTGAATCAACAACATACCTTTATGTGACTTTCATTCACCATAGAGTTGTGATAATAGGTGTACATGATAAACAATTTTGTATAATTTTTCCAATCTTTCTTTGTCAGGCCTAGGCATCTGTATGCCTATTTCCCGTTCTCCATGGGACAACGTTCGTGTATAGGCCAGCAGTTTGCTTTGGTAAATAAATCTCCTATTCTTCATTTCTTGTCCTGCATGAGAATAGGTTCAAGGAATTTTAATTTAGAGAAACTGTAGAGGAATGGCTCCAAGTAAATGGGATAGATAGGTAACGTTAGTATAACGAAGAAAGGCGTAAGATGACCGAGATGTACATTCCCACATTGCACCCCTTCCAAGAATACAAAATACTGCGGCTAGACTGGTTACCCATACTAAAAAGTCAGAACACATCACCCCTGTCTTACAATCCCTTCACTGGCTCCAGATCCATGAAAGAATCATCTTCAAAGTTCTTCTTCTAGTCTACAAAATCAGTCACAACCTTGCTCCATCTTACCTTCAAGACCTTGTTTATCTCCGTTCAGCATCTGTATCTTCAGCAACTAGACGTCTCCGTTCCGCCACCACTGCCAATCTCCAGCTCTCTCCCGGACCCCGTACCAGTACTCGTTATGGCGATCGTGCCTTCTCTTCTCTTGCCCCAAAACTCTGGAACAATCTTTCTATTTATATTCGACAGACCTCCACCATAGATTCATTCAAGTCACTACTTAAAACTTATTTCTTTAGGCAATCGTATCAGTAATAGTAGTAGTAGTAGTAGTAGTAGAAGTAATAGTAATAGTATTTGTAAAACATTTTTGTATGTACTTGTTCATTTATGTTCTTGTCTCTGTCTCTCCTTTCTATTCTTTTACTTTTCCATACGCTTAGAAACATGGTATTAAGCGCTTTATAAATGTTGTGTTATTATTATTATTATTATTATTATTATTATTATTATTATTATTATTATTATTATTATTATTATTATTATTATTATTATTATTATTATTGTTGTTGTTGTTGTTGTTGTTGTTGTTGTTATTATTATCATCATCATTCCATCAGTTTGGAGGATTTTCTTCTCTTTTTTGGGGGGGGATTTTAAAAAGTTAATACTTAAGACAAAATACAAATATACTACAATCCCATTATAGAGGTCCAAATATAATACTGATAATTTGGCCTTCTAAACTGGAATTTGTATAGAATAGGAACGAACTTTGAATATTAAATCAGGACAGCCTCAAAGTTGGCTTCATTCTTGGGTTCTAATGTGCCACGGGTTATATAGAAATATGATAGATATAAGTATATTGTTGATAATATATTCAACATGCGCTGATATTCATCTAAAAGTAGAAGGGTTCGATCCATGCTCGGTGCTTACACCCTTGGACAAGGTGTTTTCCCCACATTTGTTCCTCTCGACCCAGGTGTATTAAATGGGTACCTGGCAATGCTGGGGTGATAACCAGTAACAACTATCACAACCCATTACAAGTACATGCAGAATAATGGAGATTCGTTGGTCATCTGATTTATTAGTTCAAGAAGTCTAAAATTAAGTATGATATGCGCATGCCCAGATGAAAGTTACATAACGTTACACTGTTTCTTCAATGGAAATGTTCCTATCGGGACAAATATTATTAGTAGTAATGACAACAACAACAGCATCAACATCAACAACAACAATAATAATGATAATAATAATGATAATAACGATAATAATAATAACTAGAACTGCAATCGTATCGGAACGATGTGCATGCAATGTCGTCCGTATCTTTTATTTTTTTTGAAAAGTTGACATGTGAAATATAAAGTTATGCATGTTGAAACATGATATCAGATAAGATGGGAGAAAATAATGCAAACTGTTAAATTAGGAGATGATAGAAAAATGAAAAGAAGGAAAAAGAACAACAAAAAAAAACAAAAACAAAGAATGATGATAATGGTGATGACAATGAGGATGATGGTGATGATGGTAATGGTGGTGTTGATGATGATGGTGGTGTTGATGATGATTGTGATGATATAATAATGGTGATGATGATAAAGATCGATAATGATAAAATGATGATGATGATGGTGATGATAATGGTGATGATGATGATGGTGGTGATGATATGATGATGATGATGTAATCATGGTGATGATGATAATGATGATAATGGTGATGATGATGGTGATGATGATATTGATGATATAATGATGATGAAAATGGTAATGACGATGATATAATGATGACTGTGATAAAGATAATGGTGATGATGATGGTGATGATGATGATGATGGTGATGATGATGATGATGGTGATGATGATGATGGTGGCGCACGCCCTGACCCAAATGGCTTTCCACACGCTCAAGTCGGCATGGCCTCAAAACAATGAAGCATAGTAAACTACGCATGGCACTTTGGGGTTGTGCGGTATTTAACATAAGGAAAGGAAGAAATCAAAGATTATAGAACAATGACAGTAGGGTAAAACATAGAAAGACAAGATGACAAAGAATAACATAGGGAAAGGTAGAAGGATAAAATGCCTTTCCATAGCCTCTGGCCACGTGGCTTCCACACTATATGTGACGCAGAGTATACCAGGCCACATCGGCTTTGCGTAGAATTGTATTAAAGAAAATGTTAAATGGCATGTACTGAAATGGCTTTATTTGCTAATAACTGGGCTCTTTTGTCTTCTTTATGTGCCGTATTTGGTATCATACGAAAGAGCATTTCATGGCCGTCATTTTGGGACCACTTTCATATTTTTATGACAATCCTATCGAAGCGTGTGATGCATGAAAGATTTATAGAACAAAATGGCGTCTAAAATGTCACGCTTGACCGATTTTCAAAATCCGGCTTCGAGATTCTCTTCATTTTGCCTCGAAGAATGTGCCTGCCAAATTTCAAGAAAAATAAAGATCGTTCAGGGGGCTAAAGTTGGGATCCCGATTTTCCCCATAGACAATACGTGTAATGCACAAAATGGCATCTAAAATGTGACGCTTGACCGATTTTAAAAAATCCAGCTTCGAGATTCTCTTCATTTTGCCTCAAAGAATGTGCCTGCAAATTTTCAAGAAAAATAAAGATCGTTCAGAGGGCCAAAAGCGGGATCCCGATTTGCCCCATAGACAATACGTGTAATGCATGGGTGGAAACTCTGCAGGATCCGTATTATGACCTGACTTAAATCGCGATTTACTGAAAATTTTCTGTGAGACCCTATACCGTGTTTGGGATCTCTGAGAAGGGAATTTCATTGCGGTCATTTTGAGCTGAATGTCATTAGTGCGCCATTTAAAATAAGCATATTACGCCATATTATGTAATGCATATTAATTTGAGATTTTTTGCGATAACTTCGTGATGACGTCATCAATTTTTACCAAATTTAGCTGACAGTTGTCAAATACATTGATACACACACCTACCAAGTTTCAAAGATGTAGGTTTAAATTTCGCAATTTTAGAGCAAGTTGAAGTTATTTCGGCATTTCCGTAAATTTCATGATTTTTACGAGCAATTTTCGCCAAGTTGGTCTGTGATAAGGTATATATTTTTTCAGTTGGCTGAATAGAGTATAATAATGGTGATGATGATAAAGATCGATAATGATAAAATGATGATGATGATGGTGATATTGATAATGGTGATGATGATGGTGATGATATGATGATGATATAATCATGGTGATGATGATAATGATGATAATGATGATAAAATGATGATGATGGTGATGATAATGGTGATGGTGATGATGATATTGATGATATAATGATGATGAAAATGGTAATGACGATGATATAATGATGATTGTGATAAAGATAATGGTGATGATGATGGTGATGATGATGATGATGGTGATGACGATGATGGTGGCGCACGCCCTGACCCAAATGGCTTTCCACACGCTCCAGTCCACATGGCCTCAAAACAATGAAGCATAGTAAACTACGCACGGCACTTTGGGGTTGTGCGGTATTTAACATAAGGAAAGGAAGAAATCAAAGATCATAGAACAATGACAGTAGGGTAAAACATAGAAAGACAAGATGACAAAGAATAACATAGGGAAAGGTAGAAGGATAAAATGCCTTTCCATAGCCTCTGGCCACGTGGCTTCCACACTATATGTGACGCAGAGTATACCAGGCCACATCGGCTTTGCGTAGAATTGTATTGAAGAAAATGTCGTTAAATGGCATGTACTGAAATGGCTTTATTTGCTAATAACTGGGCTCTTTTTTGTTCTTTATTTGCCGTATTTGGTATCATACGAAAGAGCATTTCATGGCCGTCATTTTGGGACCACTTTCATATTTTTATGGCAATCCTCTCGAAGCGTGTGATGCATGATAATTTATAGAACAAAATGGCGTCTAAAATGTCACGCTTGACCGATTTTAAAAATCCGGCTTCGAGATTCTCTTCATTTTGCCTCAAAGAATATTCCTGCAAAATTTCAAGAAAAATAAAGATCGTTCAGGGGGCCAAAGTTGGGATCCCGATTTGCCCCATAGACAATACGTGTAATGCATGGGCGGAAACTCTGCAGGATCCGTATTATGACCTGACTTAAATCGCGATTTACTGACAATTTTCTGTGAGACCATATACCGTGTTTGGTATCCCCGAAAAGGGAATTTCATTGCAGTCATTTTGAGCCGACTGCCGTTAGGGCGCCATTTAAAATAAGCATATTATTAAATAATATGTTGTGCAGGGTAAATTGAGGTTTTTACCACGCCACATCGGCTTTGCGTAGAATTGTATTGAAGAAAATGTCGTTAAATGGCATGTACTGAAATGGCTTTATTTGCTAATAACTGGGCTCTTTTTTGTTCTTTATTTGCCGTATTTGGTATCATACGAAAGAGCATTTCATGGCCGTCATTTTGGGACCACTTTCATATTTTTATGACAATCCTATCGAAGCGTGTGATGCATGATAATTTATAGAACAAAATGGCGTCTAAAATGTCACGCTAGACCGATTTTAAAAATCCGGCTTCGAGATTCTCTTCATTTTGCCTCAAAGAATATGTCTGCAAAATATCAAGAAAAATAAAGATCGTTCAGGGGGCCAAAGTTGGGATCCCAATTTGCCCCATAGACAATACGTGTAATGCACAAAATGGCATCTAAAATGTGACGCTTGACCGATTTTTAAAAATCCGGCTTCGAGATTCTCTTCATTTTGCCTCAAAGAATATGCCTGCAAAATTTCAAGAAAAATAAAGATCGTTCAGGGGGCCAAAGTTGGGATCCCGATTTGCCCCATAGACAATACGTGTAATGCAAGGGCGGAAACTCTGCAGGATCCGTATTATGACCTGACTTAAATCGCGATTTACTGAAAATTTTCTGTGAGACCCTATACCGTGTTTGGTATCTCTGAGAAGGGAATTTCATTGCGGTCATTTTGAGCTGAATGTCATTAGTGCGCCATTTAAAATAAGCATATTACGCCATATTATGTAATGCATATTAATTTGAGATTTTTTGCGATAACTTCGTGATGACGTCATCAATTTTTACCAAATTCAGCTGACAGTTGTCAAATACATTGATACACACACCTAACAAGTTTCAAAGATGTAGGTTTAAATTTCACAATTTTAGAGCAAGTTGAAGTTATTTCGGCATTTCCGTAAATTTCATGATTTTTACGAGCAATTTTCACCAAGTTGGTCTGTGATAAGGTATATATTATTTCAGTTGGCTGAATAGAGTATATCTTGAAGCACCTAAATCCAAAAAAGAGTACGGTTTTAGCCAGGCATGATGGAGATACGGCTACAAGAAAATAGCCATTTTGGAAACTTTAGAGGGCGCTATTTTTATTATGTCGAATCATTGAAGCATGAAACTGATCAGGGATGTGTGCAATGACAAGATAAAGCCACAGTAAAAATTTGAGACAAAAATGACTTGATATGAGGAAGTTATGGCAATTTTTCAAATTCGGGAATGAATATTTTAAGAATTTTAATGTTTTTTAATGTTGCCGATTTCGGATTAGAATTTAGAGTATGAAGATGAAATTTTGAAGGTTAGGTAAAACAAAGAAAGTTGAAGAACAAGTCTTACTCTATATAGAGCACTTTGTTAGAAGTCTGTAGCATGTAGGATAGTGGAGATAGGCAAGAAGAAAGAAAGACATGAAAATGGCCCGAAAATGGACAAAATGGCGCCTGGATGTTCATGCATGAGTGATTTCGGAAAATGAAGAGTCAGGTGCACAACTAGACATGGCAAGGAAGATGGCTATGAAATTTGAAATGAAATGGACGAGAGGAAGGGACCTAATTAGGAGGAACAAGCACTACGTGCAAAATGAATAGGAGTTTGAGGTAAGAAGATCAAGAAGAAGACTAGAACTGCAATCGTATCGGAACGATGTGCATGCAATGTCGTCCGTATCTTTTATTTTTTTTGAAAAGTTGACATGTGAAATATAAAGTTATGCATGTTGAAACATGATATCAGATAAGATGGAAGAAAATAATGCATACTGTTAAATTAGGAGATGAAGAAAAATGAAAACAAGAAAAAAGAACAAAAAATCAAAGAATGATGATAATGGTGATGACAATGAGGATGATGGTGATGATGGTAATGGTGGTGTTGATGATGATGATGGTGTTGATGATGATTGTGATGATATAATAATGGTAATGATGATAAAGATCGATAATGATAAAATGATGATGGTGATATTGATAATGGTGATGATGATGGTGATGATATGATGATGATGATATAATCATGGTGATGATAATGATGATAATGATGATAAAATGATGATGATGGTGATGATGATAATGGTGATGATGATGGTGATGATATTGATGATATAATGATGAAGAAAATGGTAATGACGATGATATAATGATGATTGTGATAAAGATAATGGTGATGATGATGGTGATGATGATGATGGTGGTGATGACGATGATGGTGGCGCACGCCCTGACCCAAATGGCTTTCCACACGCTCCAGTCCACATGGCCTCAAAACAATGAAGCATAGTAAACTACGCACGGCACTTTGGGGTTGTGCGGTATTTAACATAAGGAAAGGAAGAAATCAAAGATCATAGAACAATGACAGTAGGGTAAAACATAGAAAGACAAGATGACAAAGAATAACATAGGGAAAGGTAGAAGGATAAAATGCCTTTCCATAGCCTCTGGCCACGTGGCTTCCACACTATATGTGACGCAGAGTATACCAGGCCACATCGGCTTTGCGTAGAATTGTATTGAAGAAAATGTCGTTAAATGGCATGTACTGAAATGGCTTTATTTGCTAATAACTGGGCTCTTTTTTGTTCTTTATTTGCCGTATTTGGTAAGAGCATTGGAAAGAGCATTTCATGGCCGTCATTTTGGGACCACTTTCATATTTTTATGACAATCCTATCGAAACGTGTGATGCATGATAATTTATAGAACAAAATGGCGTCTAAAATGTCACGCTTGACCGATTTTAAAAATCCGGCTTCGAGATTCTCTTCATTTTGCCTCAAAGAATATGCCTGCAAAATTTCAAGAAAAATAAACATCGTTCAGGGGGCCAAAGTTGGGATCCCGATTTGCCCCATAGACAATACGTGTAATGCATGGGCGGAAACTCTGAAAGATCCGTATTATGACCTGACTTAAATCGCGATTTACTGAAAATTTTCTGTGAGACCATATACCGTGTTTGGTATCCCCGAAAAGAGAATTTCATTGCGGTCATTTTGAGCCGACTGCCGTTAGGGCGCCATTTAAAATAAGCATATTATTAAATAATATGTTGTGCAGGGTAAATTGAGGTTTTTACCACGCCACATCGGCTTTGCGTAGAATTGTATTGAAGAAAATGTCGTTAAATGGCATGTACTGAAATGGCTTTATTTGCTAATAACTGGGCTCTTTTTTGTTCTCTATGTGCCGTATTTGGTATCATACGAAAGAGCATTTCATGGCCGTCATTTTGGGACCACTTTCATATTTTTATGACAATCCTATCGAAGCATATGATGCATGAAAGATTTATACAACAAAATGGCGTCTAAAATATCACGCTTGACCGATTTTCAAAATCCGGCTTCGAGATTCTCTTCATTTTGCCTCGAAGAATGTGCCTGCCAAATTTCAAGAAAAATAAAGATCGTTCAGGGGGCCAAAGTTGGGATCCCGATTTTCCCCATAGACAATACCTGTAATGCACAAAATGGCATCTAAAATGTGACGCTTGACCGATTTTAAAAAATCCGGCTTCGAGATTCTCTTCATTTTGCCTTAAAGAATGTGCCTGCAAATTTTCAAGAAAAATAAAGATCGTTCAGAGGGCCAAAAGCGGGATCCCGATTTGCCCCATTGACAATACGTGTAATGCATGGGCGGAAACTCTGCAGGATCCGTATTATGACCTGACTTAAATCGCGATTTACTGAAAATTTTCTGTGAGACCCTATACCGTGTTTGGTATCTCTGAGAAGGGAATTTCACTGCGGTCATTTTGAGCTGAATGTCATTAGTGCACCATTTAAAATGAGCATATTACGCCATATTATGTAATGCATATTAATTTGAGATGTTTTGCGATAACTTCGTGATGACGTCATCAATTTTTACCAAATTTAGCTGACAGTTGTCAAATACATTGATACACACACCTACCAAGTTTCAAAGATGTAGGTTTAAATTTCGCAATTTTAGAGCAAGTTGAAGTTATTTCGGCATTTCCGTAAATTTCATGATTTTTACGAGCAATTTTCGCCAAGTTGGTCTGTGATAAGGTATATATTTTTTCAGTTGGCTGAATAGAGTATATCTTGAAGCACCTAAATCCAAAAAAGGGTGCGGTTTTAGCCAGGCATGATGGAGATACGGCCACAAGAAAATAGCCATTTTGGAAACTTTAGAGGGCGCTATTTTTATTATGCCAAATCATTGAAGCATAAAACTGATTAGGGATGTGTGCAATGACAAGATAAAGCCACAGTGAAAATTTGAGACAGAAATGACTTGATATGAGGAAGTTATGGCAATTTTTCAAATTCGGGAATGAATATTTGAAGAATTTTAATGTTTTTTAATGTTGCCGATTTCGGATTTGAATTTAGAGTATGAAGATGATATTTTGAAGGTTAGGTAAAAAAAAGAAAGTTGAAGAACAAGTCTTACTCTATATAGAGCACTTTGTTAGAAGTCTGTAGCATGTAGGATAGTGGAGATAGGCAAGAAGAAAGAAAGACATGAAAATGGCCCGAAAATGGACAAAATGGCGCCTGGATGTTCATGCATGAGTGATTTCGGAAAATGAAGAGTTAGGTGCACAACAAGACATGGCAAGGAAGATGGCTATGAAATTTGAAATGAAATGGACGAGAGGAAGGGACCTAATTAGGAGGAACAAGCACTACGTGCAAAATGAATAGGAGTTTGAGGTAAGAAGATCAAGAAGAAGAAGAAGAAGAAGAAGAAGAAGAAGAATAGGAAAGTCAGAACGCGAACGGAAACAGGTCAATGTCGTAGTACGACATTGCAAAGAAGAAGAAGAAGAAGAAGAAGAATAGGAAAGTCAGAACGCGAACGGAAACAGGTCAATGTCGTAGTACGACATTGCAATGATAATAACGATAATAATAATAATAATGATAATAATAATGATAATAATGATAATAATGATAATAATATGGACTTACTTTATCCAGGGTAGACTCATCAGTATTAATACTGCTTTTCCTTATATTTTCTGATGATTTTATTATTTTTTCCAGATTGAGGCTCGGGTCATCCTAAGTAAGCTTCTGCAAAGATTTGAGTTTCGTCTTGACCAATCCCAGAACCTTGGTATCCTTGATGAATTGACATCGAAGCCCAGAGGAAGATGTCGAAACTATATCACTCTTAGGACCTAAGCTTACAGCCAGCCCAACAAAAACAGGAACGATATCACTATTAGGATCTAACCATACAGACAAGCCAGCAAATGCTGCTACTATATCACTCTAAGGACCCAAGCGTCCAACCAATCAGTAAACGCAAGAACTTGATCAGTTTGTCAATTCAATAAAGGTTTATTAAAACATGATTAGTAGTACACAGACTGAATTATGCATGTTTACAGCAAGCGAAATACAATATTAATACAAATTACAAAAGTAATAGATCTGGGAAATAGTATGTAAAAAGTTCATAAAAATAAGTTACATTGATAAAATCCCATGAATGGGCTCAAAATATATATTAAAAGCTGTTGTAAAAAAAAATTATTGTATATATAAGTACAAGTTGGTTACTTCACTACTTATTAATCAATATTGAACGATACTAAATAATGAAAAGGTAAGGGGTCAATGAGAAAGAAGAATTGTATTTCTGAAGAAGATAAGCATTTGAACAAAAGAGAAAAGAGAGATTCCATACTGAAGAGGAAAATAAAGAGAGAGAGAAGCATTACATTTGAAAGAGAAAGAGTGATGGAGAAATACAAATAGGAATAAATAAAGGTATAGAAGCTGCTGGAGAATTAGATAAAGACTATGCAAATAAAACGCCATGTGCAGTCTAGTAAACACCCAATTAAGATGGTAGAGGTTCAATAGCAATAATATACAATTAAAATTTTGATACAGATATTAGGTGTCACATTAATAGGGATGTTTATCAGACTTTTAGATTTGAATAATGACAATTAGGTATACGTGTGAGATTAGGATGAGCACTATTTTGAAACCTCTTAGTTCTACAAGTAAATTCGTGATACTTTTTCACTCTTGATACTTTTTCACATCTCGTAAGTTGAATTTGTTAGTTTCTTTGGCGATAACCACGATTGACACTATGTACTTTTCCAGTGCATTAGCAAAATCTTTGGTCAATTTCAGCATGTTCATATGATATATAGTTTGATCCGAGGATTATTCGACATGCTGTCTTTGTATGCTTTCTATACCATTAATCTGATTAATCGTCAAACTTCAAGAAAAAAGAGGTACACAGTACTCCAAAATTGGTCTTACAAACCCAATATAAAAATTATACTGTAAACAGGTTACACTCAGGTAAGATGTAAGCTTTCAATCTGCGTAGCATAAATCATTTTCTGTTACTTTTCTTTATCATTTCAGTCACATGAAAATTTCATTTAAGGCCACTTTGTATTGTAACACCAAGAATCCTCACCTTATGTACTGGTGTATAATGGTGCATTATTGATATAAAACAAAGGTGGTTGTACAGGTTGTTTAGAAAATGAAAATGACCTCGAAGAAAACATTTTAGTGCATTTTATTTCATGTTATTTAGAGAAAGTGCATGACTCAGCAGATAAAGTTTGGCTTTGTAGCTGGGATATTTGTGTATTTGTTCTACACTTCACTAGTGTTAAATTATCTACCTAGTTAGAACATGATAGAGAAGAGTTTTTACAGGCATCGTAATCATTACGAGAAACAAAATAGGCCCTAGCTTAGTACCTTGAGGTACTCCTACAGCATTGTATTTTTATTGAGAAAGATGACCTTTATACTCACAGTTTGCTGACGATTATCAAGAAAGTAACTTCGCAACAAGTAAATTATGGTTGATTCGATGGAATGCTTTCGGAGAGTCGATCAGAATAATTGTGGATAATATGACTTAGGTTTATCAGCATTACTGTACAAAGCATGTATTAATCCAATCCAGTGGTGACATGTAGATAAGTTTCGTTTATTCCCAAACTGATTTTTATCTATTTTGTTAGAAATATCCTCCCACTGCCATTTTTCAATAAAGGATTCCGCAATCTTGGCAAAATATGAAGTTAACGCACTTCGTCTTAGCTCAGTAATTGTAGGTGGATAAGTATAATTTCTGCATATTTCCACATTCCAGGAAAAATTCCAAGTTCAAAAGCTGAATTTAATATGTTTGTTAAAGGTGTGCTTAACTCGACAGCAAACTCAAGACTTATGCGAACTGGTAAATCATTAGAGATACTTGCTTTAGATACTTGCTTGAGCTTACGTAATAGTTTATGTATTTCATACGCGTGAACTATTGGACACTTAGTAAGTGATGGTGAAAAGGCTGGTAACATATCCTTATCATGCTTAGATAGATCTGATGCAATTTGCGAAAATTAATCATTAATATGATTAGCAGTGTCTTTAAAATTCCTGGGATCATCTGATGAGAGACCGGGAGTATAAATTGGTACTTGATCTTGAGGTCCATTATTTTGTAACTTTTCCTAACGGAATCAGTTCGCAGGATTCTGAGTTTTCAATTTAGGAAATCTTTCTTTACACCACGTGTAGCTAGGGACACTTTATTTCTTAAATGACGTCAAAGAACTTCGTTATAATGCCAAGTTCGTTGTCTCTGTAGATTCAAAAATTAAGCTTATAACCAGTCAGCAAATGCGGGACTTGATCACTCTTAGGACATAAAAGGTTACAGCTAAGCCATCAAATGCAAGAGCTGTACATGGGCCGCGGACCCCCCCCCCCCCCCCCCCCCCCACACACACACACTTTCAAAAACATTCCGCGGACGCGGACCCTGCTATATCACTCAGAAAACTCAGAAAACCCAGAAAATGCAGGTCTGGAATAATTATACTTGTAACTTATCACTTATACTGATGGCTTGTTATTACCCTTGAAGATCTCTTGGCTACATTCCTCCTTCACTCGAAAGTCATTACATAATTGAAGAATCTGAAATACAAACATGACACTTGGAATATGGCTGGTAATTGTATTTTCCTTTTCTTTTTTTCATGAGAGGAAATTAGAACTGAACATATTGGTCTTGTTAGTGATTGAAAGTAATTTAAAATAAAAGTTAGTGATGAGACCTTAAACATATCAAGGACCTTGAAGGATGTTTGTTGGTAGCCGCAGTTTCAACCATGTAAACTAACCTGAGACCTTTCCCATTTAGATACGAAAATAGGAATTACGACAATTGGAGTTCATCATTTTATGGTAATTTCATTACTATTCCTGTAAAAGTCTCCATCCAAAGTTCTTGTTTTGCATCAATTTTTTAATAAATATGTAACTTCTTCAGTGTCAGCAGCGGAAAGGGGGGGGGGGCTGATTTATCTTTTAAACCAAGTATTAACTCGCTAGTTACTAAATTTCTATAGACAGCGAAGGCAACGGGTATTACTTTATGATCCATTATAATGACTTCCTGCACTGTGTAAAGATTTATAGACGGGTTTTTTTATGAATGAAATATATAAAAATTACAAAGAGTCCATCTCGCTGCCTAAAAATGAAATGATTTCGAAATCACCCTCCTCATACGCTTATGACTTGTAATAGCAATTGAAGAAAACAAAAACAAGGATCAACCTAGCAATTTTTAGAAATTGAAAAGGAATAAATTCGACTTAAAGTACGAGCGATAGCTGGTTCGTTTATATGTAAGCAAGAGCAACATGACAAGTACTTTGATCACAGAAAGATGATGATAAAACACAACATGCATTGTGTTTCCACTTAGATAAAATGAAATGGAAACCGTTTTACCTTGGCATTTATTCTGATAATCTCTTCATCTACAGGGTGGACCTAGTGGCGTAGCGTATCTAAGGGGGCAGGGGGGCACGTGCCCCGGGCGGCACTTGGAGGGGGCACAAAAAACGCAAAAGAGAGAAAAAAAAAAGAGAGAGAGAGAATGAAGAAAAACCACAATCCTTAAAAATTATGCACCCCCCCCCCCCATCGGTAATGGGTAAATGCTTTAGAAATACAGTTTCTGAGGGTTTTAAATGCGAAAATTTTCTAAAGCTCGGTCGCTTTTCTCGCATAATTAATGTCTTTCAGGATCTCGTAATTTCGCACTCCCAGTATATAGTTCTTAAATAGCTTTCTTTAAAGGGTTCCAAATTTCAAAACTAAAGATGTAATTGCCGTTGCTTTGCTCGGTATTATGTAAGTTTCATCTGCCTCTTGCTAAGTATTGCGCCCCCAATATAGGATAAAATGCATAAAACAGCATCTGCAGAGGTTCAACATTTAAAAGAAATCTCAACTTTCAGTCGATTTGCTAAATTCCTCGACTATTTCTCAAAGGTTTTCGTTAATTTTGCTCCCAATTTTAGAAGGGAGTGAATAGAAAACCGTTTATCAATGTACAAAATTTGAACTTCTCTACCGCATAGCTGCGGTGGTCAGTTGCAAAATTTCCTGGGTAAAATGCGCAAGAAATCGTGCTTTCTAGGGTTTAAAATGCAAAAAAAAAAAAAAAATTGCCGCTCGGTCGCTTTGCTCCCTCGCTTGTACAATAACGTAGATAGGTTTCGGCACTGAGGGAGGGGGCGCAACTTCCTTATTTGCCCCGGGCGCCATAATCCCTAGATACGCCACTGGGTGGCCCAAAAAGAGTGCAACACCTGAGATCTGCAATTTCAACGACATTGACAAATTATCATAAGTTGTTGTTTTATTGGGTAGGAAATTCTACATTGATACAAAGCTCATCAATTTTAGGTAAGGCATTACGATTCTACAGCTACTAAGCATTTTTGTGTAGCAATGTCGTTTTCAATATGTGCTAATTTTGCAGCGCCGTACTCATGCTCGAAGCAGCGAGAAATTTGAGTATGACGGCTTTTTATGCAATCTCATTCATGTTTTCGTTTTTAAAATCGAGGGCGGTTATGCGTTTGTCAATAAAAGTAAATTTCTCGCTGCTTTAAGCATGACTACGGCTGCAAGATTAGCAAATTTTAAAAATGACATTGCCTCACGAAATAGCCGTAGAAATAAAAAGGCCTTACCCAAAATTGATGCTAGTGGTGTCAGTTTACTTGGAAATGAATTTCCAACCCCAAAAAACGCAAACTTTTGATATTGTGTCAATGGTGTCGTTGAAATTGCAGATCATTGGTGTTGCATTCTTTCTGAGAAACCCTGTATATATCATGCAATTATAATGTATGATATATATATATATATATATATATATATATATTATATATATATATATATATATATATATATATATATATATATATATATATATATATATATATATATATATAATAGTATAATTGTAATGAAATAACATATACAACAGCTTTGGCAACTCTCGTGGAAATAATTATAATTGTGAGAAATGAAAATGAGAGAAAAATGGTTGCGGAGCTTAAATCAAAGTTGCCCAGAGCTGTCCTCCCTTTTTGAAACTTTTGCAAAGGTTAAAAAAATGTCTCCGCTGGGAATTGAATCTGGTGTCGCCAAAATCACTGGCCCGTCTCCGTGGTCTAGTGGTTAAAGCATTAGCGTTCTAAGTCAACGATCCGGGTTCGATTCCCTGCGGAGACATTTTTTCAACCTTTGCAGAAATTTCAAAAAGAGAGGACAGCTCTGGGGAACTTTGATTTAAGCTTCGCAACCATTCTTCTCTCATTTTCATTTCTCACAATTATATAAATATGTTCCATATTATACTGTGTAATACAATGCATGACGGTAAGAATAAAACATTTATGAAAATTCAAAGATGATTATTTTCAGCAATTATTTGTCTCTGTCCTTTCTAATATTTTAGAATCAGCTGATAACGTATTAAGATTTGGTCATTATGGCATCACATAATTATGTAATATATCACATAATCAATATATATGTATCTCATCCTGCCTCGAATCGTCATGTCCCAGTACGTCCGAACGCATCATCACTCACTTTTAGTTATAATATACAACGTGCTTTATTGTAGGTCTTCTGTAAATTTAATCAAACAATGATCCTCGAAATCCAGCCTTTGCAAATCAGTTGTATACGAAAAAATGTCGAACATGATCAAGCACCGTTAATTGTAGGTTCATAACACACTGTCTTCTATTTATATAAAGTATAATGTTGTGTTGTTTTTGTGTTGTTTTTTTTTCTCTCTCTCTCTCTCTCAATTTAATGAATAATCAGTCCCATCCAGATCAAGTTCAAACGGGCCTTGCCTTCTTCACTTATCTTTTTAATGTATGGCTATTGTTATTATTATGTGATTAGCGGACTTTTCAAGCCTAATGTACAAGTACAAATATACTTCCCAAGGCAGTTCGAACTATAAGTTTACAAACACTCCAAGAGTTACGTCTCTACTGCGTGCATAATATGACTGCTGCATGTGTGATCAATTACTAATCGAAACTTTTTTTTATACCATTTACGGCAGAGCTTTAGTGTTGCATTACTTTTTATAGTGCCCAATTTCCCCCCATGAATCCTTACGAAACAAGTAATTTCAGTGGGACATCCGAGTGGAGAGCTCTCCACAATTAAGGAAGTTTGCGTAATGCTACATAAAAACTAAAGAATTAATTGCTGGATACTCGGGAGGAGAATGGAGCATATTTAGTTAAGGGCTAGGGAAACTTCGTAATTACTATAGATGTCAACACTGGAAATTACATTATCGTTATGAATGTACTTGAAGAGTAAGTCTTGTAGGCGTAAGTCATATCAGGGATTAAATATTTCTGTTGACTCGAGGGGGTGGTGCAAGGCTTAGGCAGGTTTCACATCTGTTAACATCACTCGCCCGATCCCCATGACTAATTCTCCTTCTTTTTAATTCGTCGAATTACGTTCATCCATCAAGACACTCAGAAGCTAGATCGGACTCGGAGAGTGGCCATCGCTCTGTCATACAAGTTATAGATGTTGTAAAAACATGCAAGGACACCTTTTGAAAAATCACTCGCTTTGTATTTAAGGTTGGTGGGGGTTCTTTTCTCGAAACGACCCGTCAGGTGAACTTTCATTCCTTGCAGTCTGAGTCTATCAAAACTGCTGTTTGTAGACAAATCGTTGTTACCTTCCATGTAATGTTTGCACTTAGTAGGTAATCTTTCTTCCTCGGTTCATATCTAATCAATCTCACCATGGATTACGAACATCAGCTTGATAAGCATCTTGATGAGCATACGCCTCTCATCCAGACCAGTCACGTTTCATCATCTGTATATCGCCCTTCTGACAGATGTAGTCGTCGTCTGCCACTCGTCCTCCAAGTCACTCTCGGACTCCTTGGTCTTTGGAGCCCGATGCGGAGGGCCAAATCATCACAGGCTGTACTGGAGAAAGACCGTACGCCCGTGACAGTGGATATTCCCGTGATCATGATGAGGTTTTTCAAAATCAAGCCGCCAAGATGTGATGACGATTCGCCTCATCAATATCTCGATAAAAACGAGAATAGATGTGGGTATAACGACGACGACGACGACGATGATCATCAAGCAGAGGAAGAGGATCAAAAACGTAAGTAGCTTTTTTTAATGTTTAATTCAACGACAAAGCCATATGAATAAAGGATGGATGTGTTCTTTGTCTTATAGACATAGTGTGGTGTTATAGTCTCTAAAGTCATAACTACATGAAAAGAAATAAACCCAGTGAATGACATAAATTGTTATTGGTGTTGCCATTGACCTGCTTTAATTTATTATTTATTTATTTATTTCCGTTTTATTTACACAGGGTAGCTCTGTCAGTTGTGGAACTGATTTACAAAGGGGCCCCGTAACAAAATAAAAACAATACATTTTACATAGAAATATAAATATAAAATATTGAATCAATTAATACAATACAAAGTACAAGTACATTATACAAAAAGTAAATTATACGGAAATGAACAATACAAAAAAGGAGGTGAAAGAGATGAAGTCTAGAGAGGTTAACATTAATTAAAATATGAAATATACGGAGCCTAAACCGGAGGTTTAATAATAAAATGATTAGTAGTTGATAGAATTTTACATTTCGTCTTAAACAATTGAAGGGATGTTGTATTTTGAAGAGTAATGGGAAATTTGTTCCATAATGATGGTCCATGGTACTGAAAAGACTTTTTCATGTACTCGGATTTGGTTCTGTGTATATAGAGAGGAGAGTTTAAAGCAGATCTCGTTTTTATCTGGTGGGTTCTAAAAAATATTAATTCTTTTAGATATTCAGGTGCAAGCCCATTTCTTACCTTAAACATAAATAAACAAAATTGGTAATCGACTTTTTGTGAGAAAGACTGCCAGTTTAACTCTTTAAGTAATATTGTGTGAGGAGTAAAAAAAAAAAATCAGCATTTAAAATTAAATATCTATTCTGAAGGCGTTGTAATTTAGTAGTAAAACACAGGCAAGATTTTCCCCATATAACCAAACCATAATCAATATGTGGAAGAATGAAACCATTGCATAGCATAATGTGAACCTTTTTAGGTAAGTATTGTTTAATTTGCCGTATAAATCCAATGGTCCTCCAAATTTTGATACATTTTTTTATCAATATGTTTATCAAATTTGAGTAAGTTATCAAATATAATTCCAAGGTACTTATAAATTGTTCACCTGTTCAATGACCTGACTTTCATATTGAATAAAGATTTGTTTTGCGCTCACTTTTTTTGTGTGTGTGCTATATCCAACAAAAATACAACACTTGTTTTTATGTGTACATAAATTTAAACATCAAGGTAAATTAATTTATGATATTCATGTTATCATTGTGTTTTCATTATCTCTCAGGTTGTCATTGCTCTGACGTTTTCGCTATCCTTTATCTCCTGACGACGTGTTGTCTGTTGACATACAATTTTGCAACTTATCTACGATTCTACTGGGGCAAAAAGCAGCACCTTCTTCACCTTGTGTCCTACTTCACTTTTCTCTTTCAAGTCATGGTCATACCCTTCTGGTGTTTCTACGCTAGACTTCTTTACCTGACCCTTGGTCGCCGCTATAGGGAAGGATACCCACTATTCCGTTCTTTCATTTCGACACGAGTGACTGTTTTGACTTCCTCGCGTTTTGGCGCGAAAGGCCTGTCCTGGTTTCGTCTCCTCTGTTTCCTCGTGTGGCCGGTCACAAATGCCTTGCTTCGCTTTGCCAACGACTACCTTTTCCGAAGCTGTCCTAATCAAGCCTTTTACAAAGAAATAACTCACTGGGCAGCTCTCCTTGGCTACATCTTCTACGGTTGCTTTTGTTATCTCATGCACATCGAACGAATTTCGTTTGAATGTGAGGGTCGTGAAATTTCTATTTTCGCTCGCAAACAAGCATCTGACATAAACGTCGATGCGGTGCGCAGACGAATATCTGAATTCTTCTTGCGTTATAATATGCTGCGACGGCTGATCAGATTCTGGCTGGCTTTCACCATGGTCGTTGCAACTTGGGGACTAACTGCTCATCTGACTTGGAATTATCTCATCTTCAGTGACACCGATATGGATCACAGTAAGATCGCAGAGTTACAATTTCTGAACATTCTCGTGAGCTCACAGAAGATAATGTTCTTTGTCGTCCCGTGCGTTGCGATTGGAGGGTTAAACCTAGAACATGTTTGGAAGCGGTTTAAATACGAAATCGCAAAGAATCGTCAATACGTCCATGAAGCTTACTGGACAGCCATTAATAGATACCTGTATGAGATCAATGTGGATCATTCTCGTGATTTAACCCCTGCACTCATCTTCAGCGCTATCGGTTTCTATTTGGGTTTAAACCTTGGAAGTGGCGACCAGAAATTCAAGGAATGGAACATTCCTCATGACTGCAATGCATCCCACCCTGTTTTTTAAGTTTCAACTAATGCTAGTAAGGTTACAGGCATGGCTTCTTGACTACCTTTCACAGTAACATTTATAAGATCATTGAGAATATTATGCCTACTGAAAACAAGGCGTCAATTCCACTGCGCAAGACAGGGCCAAGAAGAATTCGCACGGCACGAACTCCTCCTCTTGACACAGGGGTGCACTAAGGATCTATCGACTGGTTTATTCCAAAGCCGGAATTGACGGGACAGTGAGGTTGACTTCGCGAGGTGTCTATGCTCTATGCTAATTGCTCTATCCAGTGCAAGAGAAAGCACGCCACATAATATGCTCCGGGACAATTTCCCCGGGCTTTAATTTGTTAAAGATGTAGGATTGCACTTGGGCTTTGAGGTAGGTTTGGGGTTATGTTTAGGTATATTGCTTGATCACCATGATTAAGGGTTGAAGTTTAGAATACGGTTAGTATACGAGATTGACGAGGAGCTATTGTCGCCTGACCATGTGTCGTACAACCTATAGTAAACATCGGGCAATGCAGAAAATACAGGGTGTGTGGACGTGGAGATAAGCCAATGTTCAGTAGACAATGTCAGTCATAGGTTTGTGAAGATTCAGGTATTAAATGGAGTACATGTTTCACCCTGAGACTACTATGTCTTGAACCACAGGCTGCTTGAAACATTGAAACCCGACCCTGGGTATATTCTTAACAGAGGGAGTTAGACCTATGTTCTAAGTTCTCCTTTTGCTAAACGTGACTTTATTCTGAGCGTCGCTTTTAACCGCATTAGTAAAATACCAACTACAGAATTTTTGAAATAATTTTCCAAGATATAAGGTGTATATAGGTCATTTTCGAACGAAGAGGTCTATGCATATCTTTTAAATGCAAAGTGTTCATAATACATTCCGGCAACGATAGCCCTCTTAATGATGATGATGATGATGATGATGATGATGATGATGATAATGATAACGAAAATGATAACAATAATGATTATGATTTTAATAATAATAATAATAATAATAATAATGATAATGATAATAATGATAATAATAATAATAACAGAATAATAATGATAATAATATATCATATTAATGTAATGGTCTTGTTTCTTTTCTTATACCTTCATGTTTGATTTAATGCTCAGAAATTAACTTCACACCCTTACAAATATTGTAAAATCATACAACACAGTTATTCAACGGACAAAGGGTAGGAGGGCAGTTGCATCTTCAACATATAAAAACGACCCAGGGTAAATCTTTAGTGCTATTTGTGAGCAGCAATGGTTGATATATACTCACTGAAGTATATGAAATGCAAGATCTGGATTTAGTAATTCCGTAGTAAAGTTTTTGTAAAAGGATACGAAATCATTTGATAAAAAGATATTTAATCAGGTTGTTTTATATGATGACCCACTCATAGTTAGCAGTTATTTATAATAGATTAATAGATTAAAAGCCATTTTTAAATGTCGTAAGTCAATTGTTTTGCATTTTTATATCATTTAGAATGCTACTAATGTGAGAGTTAGTTTTGAATCATACTTTTATATGCGTATAAACATAGAATAATAACTTGCATTACCGTAAGCATCTCTTAAAAATGTGTAATATATAGGAACAAATATCATAATCATACCTGGACTTTTATTATTCATTCATCATATTTTGTGTCAACATCAATTCCTGCTTGTTTTTTCAATCCTATTATTGTACTAATGTATTCATTTTGTTACGATTTTTTTTTACCAGGAAGGAGATATAGAACAATACAACATTGGCCATGTTATCCATGCCGTACAATCATTTTTGAATAAAGTATTGTCTGGGCTCACAGTGGGCAATTTAAAATTAAAAACAAACTTTAAAAGTATCTGATTATCATAATGTGTACATAACTAAGCAGTAAAACTTGATGTTTATATGCATAGCATCTGTAATATACATCTGACATCGTCGCTTAATTATGATACATGTACATGTAGTCCAACGCTTTTAATCAGTACAACAGTTACTATAGTATTGATTATTACTTTTTGATAAATGGTGACATAGAATGGCTATAAATCGTTTTTCGAGGTCTATAACTTTTTTGTACGAAGCTATCACGATTGGGTATACGAATACACAGTGCAAAAACTATAAAGAGTAAAACGGTGTCTTCGTCGAGTTTTTAAAAATTTGCGTTCTTAGGCAATCTTTGCAGTTTTCGCACTACCCATATCTCGAAGATAAGGCCCAGTCACGACCCAAGTAGTGAGAACTTCTCACTACTCCATTATCATTTCAACTCGATAAGTAGTCAAAATGACTTCTCCAAGCAACATGTACCCCCGATTAGAGTTTTTAAAGACATGAGCAGGTTGTGCGGGTTTGTGTGTGTGTGTGTGAGTGTGAGTGTGTGTGTGTATAAAATACTTGGGATATATTTTTCTATAGACGTAAATATAAAGGAGGAGATAAATTATAAAGAAATATTAAGTAAAATCAAAAGATTATTAGGCTGGTGTAAACAGCGCGATTTGACCCTTAATTGTTAAAATACAATTGTTGAAAGTATTTACCTTATCTAGACTTATATATGTCTCTTCTGTATTATTGGTACCAACTTGGGTTTATAAAGAAGTTGAAAAAATTAGTTTTGATTTCATATGGAGAGGTCATGATAAGATTAAAAGAAATATCCTTTATTGGACTTATAATCACGGAGGTTTAAAAACGATGAATTTTAGAGATATGATTAAGGCACAAAGAATAATTTGGATTAAGAGACTAATCCATGAAGACAGTAAAATGAAATGGAAAAAATATTTCGACTATATATTCCAGTCAATTGGAGGAAGATTTATAGTTTTATGTGATTATGATATGAAAGATTTTCATATTCAGGCGCCTCCATTGTACTTGGAATATTTGAATATTTGGCATGACTTAAGAGAGAACAGAATTATTACTAGTAACTTAGGAAATCAAATGATTTTTAATAATACTTTAATCCGTTTTGGCCGGAAAACACTATTTAACAGGAAACTATTTGAGGCTAATATATATATCAAATTAAGCATGTTGTAGATAAAGAAGGCCATTTAAGGCCAGTTAGCTATTTTCTGCAAAAAGGTCTTGATGCCAACGATTTATTCTACATTAGTAGCATTTATTCAGCATTGCCGATGAATTTGAAAGAGAAAACGAAAAAAGACGAAAAGATAAATGACACGATCAATTACTCGGAATTAATGTATAAAGTAAGCGATAAAATAATACCATATGAAGGACTGACTTCTAAATTATGTTATAAAACCTTTACAGATAATATAAAGGAAACCTTTGCGTTTAGACACGCGGAAATAGAACATTTAAATACTACATCTTTAATTGCGACTTCCTTTTGACCCCGAGATTATGCACTTTAGATGGTAAATTACGTGAATTTAAGTTTAGATTATTACACAGTATCCTATATTGCAATGATAAACTGTATCAATTTGGCTATATATCATCTAACTTATGTTCTTTCTGTGGAAAGGAAATTGAGGTATACAACCACTTATTTATGAATTTTCAATTTGTTAAAATATTGTGGCAAGAAATAGGGGAACAAATGAAATTGATGCACTTAGATACTTTAAAATGGGAGGAGATTTTGGTTGGGTTAGATGGAAAATCAGAAAAGCACATGTATATTAACCACTTAATTATACTCATAAAATATATGATATACAATGCGAGATCAAAAGGAACGTCCACAAGAAAGAAAGAAATCTATAATGCACTTTTAGAAAGTAAGGATAATGAACATAAAAAGGCAATAGCTCGAAATAAGTTAAGTCTACATCTAAAGAAATGGAATTATTTTGAATGTTGGACGGAAGGAGGACATACACGATAATATCACAAACAGTTTTAAAGAAATAATATTCATGATTACAATTGCCCTATATACTTTGAATTTACACCTATCAGGTTTTAATCTATACCTTGTTCAGTTAAATTGTACTATTGTTGTTTATTTATGGATGGCACGTTATGGAAATATATAATTTGTATTGTGTTTATTGCCATGTTGAATTATATTGTGTAATTAATGCTCAATTTGTAATTATTCGTTTTGAAAAACTGAATCAAGGAATAAACAAATTATGAAAAGAAAAAAAAAAGTGTATGTGAGTGTGAGTGTGTATTTTTTTTTCCAAGAAAATGTTTTGTGGTCGTCGAAGTCAGGTGGTTTAAAGCGAACAAGTGAAGGTACTTTGAAAAAGACTAAAGGGACTTTCGATGACCTACAATATATATATATTTTTTTTTTTTCAATCTTCTATACTTCAAAGTGTGACTGACAATTTACTTATGTGTGGCCTGTATAATTTACAAATTGAAGCCTGCAAGTTAGAGCTACTTGCCTATTTTCGCCATGTTCAAGATTTTTCCTGTCTCTCTCTTTTAATGGTTTTCTTTCCTAATGTCATTGCTCGTTGATCAGTCATTGAAGAAAATGGTTGTGTCGTAACCCCCTTTTTAATCGTTTTTTATTGTGATCATAGAAAAAAAAAGCTTTACTGACTTATTTGAGTGAAGTATGAGATATATTGGTTTTCAAAATTGTCTAAAGGAATCAAGAAGATAATGTTCATGCTAATTCATATTACTTTGAATTGGCCAGAGTCCGGTGGTTAAAAGCAAAGTCACAAACTTTTCATGTCAGTTATGATAATTAGTCATGGTAATATCATGCATGTTATGGTAATCTCAATTTATCCTGTCATTTGGCTATTTAATGAGAGTTTCACTGCAGACACGAATGATTAGACACTTAACCAGGACACTGAATGTGTGTGTGTGTGTGTGTTGTGTGTTTTTGATACTCAATCACTTGTTGAATTTTCCTGGCGAATTCATTCCTTCCCTTTCTCCTTGGTTTGGGTAAGAAACAGAAAAATTCTAGCAGGGGTATTGGGTCTGATTAGTGGAAAATATGACTCACTTATGTGAGAACGTATTGTGCACGGATGTTGATGTACATTTGTATACCAAAAGTATGTCGAGATCTCAAAGTTTTTCAGGTTTTTGTGAAAAGGTACTGTCTCATCTAAAATTTATACAGAAGACATGCAGTCAATGCTGTTTGTTTGCGATCTTATTGTTATTATTATTAATTTTTTAATCAAGAGGTATTAAAGGAAACTGCTCTTTTTTTTTCTTCTTCTTCTTTTTTTTTTAAATTTATGTCTCACCATTTAAAAAGATAACCAAGGAGAGAGGGAGAGGGGAAAGAGAATCATTGATATGGGTTTACTCTTATTATTATTATCATTTATTATTATTATTTATTTTTCTTCTTTTTCAAGAAAATGTTTTGTGATGGTCGGAGTTATGTTGTCTAAACCGAATGATTGAAGGTTTTGTGGTCAAAGGACTAAAGGGAATGTCGATGATCTACAATATGTTTTCACAATTTTCTATACATCAAAAAGTGTGACTGACAATTTAATCAGGAAATATATTATGTGTGGCCTGTATAATTTACAAATTGAAGCCTGCAAGTTAGAGCTACTTGCCGACTTTCGTCATATTCAAATTTTCCCCCTTCTTTTTCTTTTAATGGTTTTCTTTCCTAATGTCATTACTCATGGATTAGCCATTAAAGAAAAAGGTTGTGTTTTATTGTGATAGAAAGAGCTTTACTGGCTTATTTGACTTAAGTATTACAAGAAGATATTTGGGTTTTCAAAATTGTCGAAAGAAATCAAGAAGATAATGTACATTAATGCTAATTCATTTTACATTAAAGTGGCCAGAGTCCGGTGGTTACTTTTCATGTCAGTTTTGGGCGTTGAGGTTTGGTTTAGTGTTAGGGAACATAGGATTAACTGCATGTTTTTCAATGAGTGCGAGTGTCTGGGGTGGTGTGGTTTTGAGTGTAAAAGTGATTGGTTGATGTATTCTGGTTCCTGTTCACAATCAAATTTAGCACCTGTTAACTTCTACTTATATTCCAGATATTTTTGCATGACTGAAGAAGTCCATGTGTCTTTTATGCATGTATATGTAAATGTCACATTTAAGGTTGTTGTAATTTCGGGTTGTTCCAGGTTATATGGATAGGTCACCTTTTACCATGCTTTCTGTAAATGTAAGGGGAATAAGAGAAAAGACTGAGAGGAAAAATATTTTTGAATGGTGTAAAAGTAAAGGTAGTGACATCACTTTTCTACAAGAGACTTACAGTACAATAGAGGTAGAGAAAAGATGGGAATCAGAATGGAATGGCCCAATATTTTTTAGTCATGGATCAAATCACAGCAAGGGTGTTTTAATTTCAACATCTCCAAACCTAAATCTGAAAATTGATGATGTTGCAATAGATAAGAACGGACGGTACATTGTAATCAAAGTAGAACTGCAAGAGACCAAATTGGTGTTGTGTAATTGTTATTTTGTAACAAGAGGTAAAGAAAAGATGCAACTTGAAATTTTAAAAGAATTGGATAACTGCATTTCAAAATTTCAAAACACGGGACAGTTATTTCTGTTAGGAGGAGATTTCAATACAATAATGGATGGGGATTTAGATTATATGGGACCAAAGAACGTTTCAAAAACCAAGTTTAATGAGAAATTTATAGATTTTCTTGACAGATTTAGTTTAGTAGACATATGGCGAAAAAGAAATCCACATAATAAACAATTCACATTCAGACAAAAGTGGCCAATTAAACGGAGTCGTTTAGACTATTGGTTTGGCTCTTCCAGCTTACAAAATTTTGTTAAAAACTGTGAGATTTTGACATCAATTACTCCCGATCACTCTGCTGTTCTGTTGCAACTTAGGAATTTTTCAGAGACACCAAACTTTGGTAAATCCTATTGGAAATTTAATAGTAGTTTGTGTGCAGATCAGGAATTCGTAAATAGTTTTAAAGATAAAATAAGAGAATTAAAAGAAGAGTGGACACCTAAAATACCTGACAAATTAGTATTATTGGACTTTCTTAAAATGAAAATGAGGGAATATATTATAATTTACACAAAGAAAAAGGCGAAACTTAGAAAACATGAAATTCATAAATTAGAAGAAGAAATCAAACATCTTGAAAATCAGCTTTTGGATGTAGCGTCTAGAACTGTATAGTTCTTGAAATTGAGAAAAAGAAATCCAGGTTAAACAAACTTTATGACTATGCTCGACATGGTTTAAAAATCCGATCAAGGGCTGAATATTTTGAGGAAGGAGAAAAGAAAACACAATATTTTGAACAGTTATTAAAGTCCAATAAAAGGAAAAGTGTTATAAAGGAATTTATATAATCAAGATTAAGAGTTAATAAAAGACCGTAAGGAAATATTAAAGATTATGAAATCCTATTATGAAAAGTTGTATTCATATGATGAGGCAGTCAGTGATCAAAATGATCTATTTCTTAATGATATTCCAAAATTAAGCAAAGAAAATCGAGAGTTCTGTGAAGGAAAAGTAACTAGAAATGAATGTTTCAGTGTTTTAAAAGAAATGAAATTCAATAAATCTCCAGGGACGGTTTCACGGTAGAATTTTATTATACTTTTTGGTCAGTTTTTGGGGGAAAACCTTAGTAGAGGTATTGAATGAAGCATATGATAGGGGTTATTTGTCAACATCGCAAAAGCAAGGTGTAATTACATCAATGGAAAAAGAGGGAAAGAATAAAATGTATGTTCAAAATTATAGACCGATTACGCTTCTAAATGTTGATTACAAGATATTATCGAAAGTATTAGCAAAAAGAATAAAAGAGGTTTTAAGTGAGATAATCCATCATGACCAAGTAAGTTATATCAAAGATAGGAATATAGGAGAAGCTGTAAGACTAGTTGAAGATATGTTATTTCATTCGTTTGATCAGAATACTGGATTTTTAGTTACAGTGGACTTTGAAAAGGCATTTGACTCGGTTTCTCATGATTTTTTATTTAATATCCTAGAATTATTTGGATTTGGTCATACGTTTCGGTCATGGGTCAAGGTGCTTTACACAGATATTACTAGATGTATAATGAATGGGGATATTCCACGGGATACTTTAACTTGAAGCGAGGAGTAAGACAGGGAGATCCATTGTCGCCATACTTGTTTCTATTAGCCATCGAAACTTTAGCTCTGGAAATAAGGAAAGATTATGCAGTAAAGGGAGTTCAATTTGAAAAAAAAAATGAAATAAAACAAATTTTGTATGCAGATGATATTTCCCTTTTTGTGAAAGATACAAATTCAATTAATAGGCTACAATATCTTTTTGAAGAATTCAGGAAAGTCAGCGGTCTTAAAATCAATGAAGGAAAAACAAACTTTTTGTGGATGGGCAAGGATAGTGATAGACCTCATATACCTTTGTTTGGAAACCTAGTTCAGCAAGTTAAAATATTGGGTATTCATTTTTCTGTAGATGTTAGAATAAAAGAAGATTTGAATTACAAAAAGATACTTAGTAAAATAAAGAGGCTGTTAGGGTGGTGGAAAGAGAGGGATTTAACACTTATGGGTAAGATACACTTGTTAAAAACATATGCACTGTCAAGGTTGAACTATGTCTCATCTCTTATAGTAGTCCCTCAGTGGTTGCTTAATGACGTGGACAAAATAACTTTTGAATTTTTATGGGCAGGAAAAGACCGTATAAAAAGGAAAGTAATGTATCAGGACTACGCTTACGGAGGTTGAGAATGATGAATTTTAGACTTTTTGTGAAGACACAACGTATAATGTGGCTAAAAAATTTATTATAAGGAGAAAAGAATGCTGGATGGAAACTGTACTTTGATAACTGTTTTCGAACCGTAGGGGGAGATTTTTGTTTTTATGGAACTACGATACGTCCAAATTAACACTGAAAATACCTCCATTTCATTTAGAAATGTTGAAGGCTTGGCAGGATATGGGAAAATTCAGATACTCTGAAAATGAAGTGAATCCTATAATATTTAATAACAGAAATATATGTATGAAAGGTAAAATGATTTTTGATAAAGATTTATTTGATAAAGGCATATACCATGTAAACCATATTTTTGATAATGGTCATTTGAAACCTGTGGCCCATTTCCAAAATATTGGGTTAAACGCGAATCAATTGCTTCAGATTATCGAAATTGCGCATGTTATACCCACTACTTGGAAAAACGCCACCCCCTCTATTAAATTCCAGCAAGTTGATTTGTTTGATTTTGATATGAAACTAAATATTTCTGGTCAGATAACAATGTTCCAGGCTACAAAATCAAAGAAAATTTATGACTGTTTTGTCAAAGATTTACGTGAATCATATAACTTGCTAGTAAAGGATTGTAGTAGCAAATTTGACTTAACGGATAGAAATAAGTGATCTTTTCTTAACAGCAAGATGCACAACACTTATCAGAAAACAGAGAGAATTTCAATTCATGCAATTACACGGAGTCATATATACAAAAGTACAGCTAATGAAGTTTGGTTTTGTTGAGGACGATTTCTGTTCATTTTGCAAAAAGGACAAAGAAACCTACTTACACTTATTTTCCAATTGTGGGAAGGTCAAAGAGTTATGACAATTTACTATTGAACACTTTGATTTAGTTGAATTAAGGGATAAGAAGTGGTGAGATATATTTTTAGGATTATCGGGCAACTCAAATAGAATTAAGTGTGTGAATAGCATTATAATTTGGGTAAAATATACAATTTTTAAATCAAGGGCAGAAGGTCATTTACCTTCCAGTATCAAGATACAGAAAATTATTACGGATTTTATAGGGGAAGAAAAGGAATTAGCTACGAAAACGGGTAGGTTGTCAGTACACCTACAAAAATGGGAAGAACTAAAGGTAAATATGAGTGTGAACGGGTAACCTTACTGTAATTGTGTTGTGTGTGTGTGTGTGTGTGTGTGTGTGTGCGTGCGTATGTATGCGTGTGCATGAGGGGTTGGGCTTGTGGTGTGTGTATGGGTGTGTGTGAGAGAGAGAGAGGGAGGGTGTGTGTGTGTGGGTGGGGGGTGGGGGCTTTGGTAATGTTTTGTTTTGGGAGGGGTATAATTTGTTTTTATGGATTGATTTCATTCTTCTTTTTTTCTGACTCATTGTAGGCCTACAATTATGTAGGCCTATTAATTTAGGATATTTTTATTTCCTGAGTATGATTGATAACCTATGAATTGTATCTTTTTTGTATGAAGTCAGTCTGTATAAGTCAATTGCATTTTGCAACGAAGAATTATTTTTATTATTTATACGTGTATAAATGTATATACATGTGTATTAATTCCCGTGTTCATGGGGGGGGGGGGATTTTATGAAAAGATTTCATTCAATGTTTTCTTTAAATTTTTCGAATTTCAGTTATTCATTTATAGAAAATGTTACAAGAAAATCTGTTTTAGTTGTCATATGCATCTAATTTCACTGAAATGTTGAATTATGATTTATGTATAATTATTGAGTGGAATCAAAATAAAGATCATTGAAGAAAAAAGTGTGTGTGTGTGTGTGCGTGTGTGTGTGTGTGTGAACAGAGAATGATGGAACGGAATGAAACAGGTCACTAGGTGTATTTACAAGCTTTCGGTTCCTGGCCTTCTTCAAGTTTATTTGCTAAATCAAACAGAATGAAACAAATAATAATAATAAGCAACTTAACAAAACTAAAGAAAATAGAACAGAATTATCATAAAGCTGGCAACATAAATCAACAGGAGTAAGTGAAATTGAAAAGATGTTACTCGCCAAAACAAAACTAAAGACAACAGAACAGAATTATTATAAAGCTGGCAACATAAATCAACAGGAGTAAGTGAAATTGAAAAGATGTTACTCGGCAGGAGTAAGTGAAATAACGAAAATAGAACTCAATAAAAACAAAAGTAAGCAAAGTAAACAATTACCTGACTTTGAATTATATGTACTCTCGTGTGTAATGGGTAGGTGTTCTGGCAATAATAGTTACATGTAATACGGACGTCATGTAGAGGGCGTTTACTACACAAGTAAATAAATGGGTGCGTCCGACCGGAACAATGTAAAAAAAAAAGGGGGGAAGGGGGGCATAGTGAAGTTCCAACGTTGAGGGGATGATTAGGCAAGACAATTTGGCTTTAAAACGATTAATTTGGTTTTTACTCTCTACATGCGTGGAATCGCCAAGTCAACTGCGTGCGTGTCGTAAGGAGATATGGATAAAAGTATATGACAAAGAGGTGTAAAAAATAGGTTTATAATAAATGCATGCGAACATGTACATGCATAGTGCCCGTATACTGGTGTAAATATATATGTATATTCTCACATGCATTTGCACCTTCACCTGCGATATACGAACGGAATATGTACACGTGCATATACTTGTACATTTGTATAATTAAATCATATGGTAACATATCATAAATAAGTATATATTGACGCACACAAATATTTTCACATGATTATACATGAGTATACTGTGTATGATTCTACCCACATACATGTCTACGCAAATCGTGTACCCGATCATACATGAAGGCAATTTCATTGTAATATGTGCCTACCTCTGAAGAAGGTGTATGATAATTGTGAGGAAGGGAGGAGCAAGAGAGACAGAGAGAGGGAGAGAGAGAGATGAGGAGTAATTATCAAGTTAAGGGAAAGAGGTAGGGAGAGGCGGGGGGCGAGGTTATAATCGCCAATTATTTATTTACTTGTGTAGTAAACGCCCTCTACATGACGTCCGTATTACATTAACTATTATTGCACAGAACACCTACCCATTACACACGAGAGTACATATACATTTGCTTCGACCTCAAAAGTCAGGTAATTGTTTACTTTGCTTACTTTTGTTTTTATTGAGTTCTATTTTCGTTATTTCACTTACTCCTGCCGAGTAACATCTTTTCAATTTCACTTACACCTGTTGATTTATGTTGCCAGCTTTATGATAGTTCTGTTCTGTTGTCTTTAGTTTTGTTAAGTTGCTTATTATTATCATTTGTTTCATTCTATTTGATTTAGCAAATAAACTTGAAGAAGGCCAGGAGCCGAAAGCTTTTAAATACACCAAGTGACCTGCTTCATTCTGTACCATCATTCTCTCTTTACATATCTAAATTTAACATGGTTCAACCAATTGGTACACACATCCACACCTCTCTCGCTATATATATATATATATATAAATGTATGTGTATATCAATATAACACCCTATTTGTTAATCTTGTATTATGTTCTATGTCATTGTCTTTTGAATGTATGTCGATCTTTATAGTGATGGGGCTACCCTGTTAAAATGAAACTGAATCAAATCAAATCAAATTAAATGAAACTGGTGAGCAAAGAAACGTGTTAGCATGGTTGTTTTGCACTTTATACTGGTGACTGCATGTAAATTCCTCTTTAGACTGGACAAGCATCAATATACTCAAATTATTTTATGTCATATTTAGTATGGCGACGAGGCACGGCTTTGATGCATTATCACTTATATCTTGCCATTGTAATGTTATACATACGTGCTATACGACTCCACCAATTATATACGTTGCAGTGCTATTCCTTCCAGTGCTGTAGGACTCGAGTCCGGACTCGGACTCGAGACCGGTCTCGAGTCCCTATTTCTCGGGACTCGGACTCGGACTCGGACTCGGACTCGGACTCGAACCACAAGGACTCGGTCTCGGACTCGGACTCGACCAATCGTGACTAGGGCGAAAATCGGGCCGAGACCGGCAACGAGACCGGTAATTTTTTCCGTTTTCCGCTTTTAATTTTAGCTAAAAAAACTCCCCGCTATATTCGCGCACCTTTCTCGATTCAGCGGTATTTTGAACATGAACTTAACATTGATCGCCGTAACCGTACGAGAATGTGCCCAAATAGACATTAAGATTAGTTGTTTTATGCTGGTATACACTCGTTTTACAAGTGTAACACAGACAAGTATTTGAAATTGATATTAACCATTTGGAGATGGATTAATCTATGACACACGTTTCCCCCATAGACCCCAGCCTGGGATATCTTGCAATATGGGCAGTCTCAAACAGATTACTATTCCACTTGTATTTCAAGCCAGTATTATTAACTATACAGTTTTGATGTTCTATCTTTTTACTTGCAACCTATGTTCCTGTGGCAAAAAGTGAAAGTCAGCAATTTATAATTTTTGGCAGCGTCAAACGGTTTAATTACGGTATAACAATTACTTTCGTTTTACTTGAGTCACTTAGACATGTAGTCAGTTTCCAAAATGAATGTTAATGTTGCACTTGTATTACAAGTCATTAAGCCAGTTTAATGAACTATAGCTGATATATCTACAAGGGTTTTATTGGGGTTTGACGATTAACCTTTTTATTACTTTAATCCGTTATTTTATTGATAAGATTGACCTATTGCATGATTGGTGTTCTTGGTGAAATATTGTTTTTCCCTCTTTTTTCCATTTCACTTGGAAACTTTCTTTTCTATAATCTGGCTTTAATGGCATTCAACCTATTACTTTTGTGTTCTGTTTACTTATTATTGATATGTTGATAGCATTTTGTTTTTTAAAAAGATAAAATTACAGGCCTTTGAAATGAACAAATATTAATTTGTGTATCTTTTCTTCGTTGAGGTATCACAGATACAATACAGTAAACTCTCTATAATAACTGTGGATACAAGCAAAATACTGGGCCTGATAAGGCTTGTTCACATATGAGCCATTTGTCAACGAGACATGTACCTTGGCACCAAAGGAGTGCATGTTCACTTTGGTCAATAAAACTTCTTAAATTCCACCAGTACACCATACCATCACCGAAAATCTAACCATAGACATTTATCTCAACATTTCCAATTCAAGTTTCTTACCTCCTGTCAGAATCTTTAGTGTTAATAGTTGGAAATCTTACTGAACTTAATCTTCTTAAGCACAAAGCGACATGTCACGGCGACAAATCACTCATTTGTGAGCAAGCCTTTTTACAACTGTTTAAAAATAGTTGTCCGCATTCTAACTAAGAAAAGTTAGAATAAACTAAATTCTCTGACAAATGGAAGATTCAATGAACCAGAAACTATTTATGTTATAGAGAGTTCACAGTAAGGCATGTATCATGATATAAATAATGCGACGTAAAACAAAATTGCAATTTAAGATGTTCCCATCGGGACTCGGACTCGGACTCGGGTGTCCAGGACTCGGGACTCTGATGCCAGGACTCGGACTTGGACTCGGACTCGGACTCGGACTCGGACTCGGACTCGGACTCGGACTCGGATGGGATGGACTCGACTACAGCACTGCTTCCTTCATCTTTCCTCCTAGTTCCCTATTCTTTTTTCTCCCTCTCTTTGTTTGTCCCTCTCTTCTTTTCGTCTATTTATATTGTACTTGTGCTTTCAGGCGTATCCGTACAAGTGTAAGCTTACTGTGGTTCGCGCCTTCTTCCTTGTATTTAAAGTTATTTTATTCTAAATATGTCACTTTATATTATACAGTGCGTATAAAAAAGTATACCCAACTTTGTTAGCTCCTAATTAAGAATTCATAACCTCTGTGAGCTTAAAATTTACTTCATAGTCAACTAATATTCTGTCTCATGGTACCTTATTCTTAACCATGCTGCCACGGATGACTGAGCAGCAGGTTTTTAAAATATTGTCAAAATCCTCTTGTACCAAGTTATGGCTGAAGCAACGAATGTGGGTCAAAACCCATTATGTATTTGTTGTTTCAATTTGAAAACAAATACTGAGTTATTTCAATCGGTTTTGTGCATTTGAATAGAAAAACTGTTAATGTCAACCCAAACTCAAGAAAAGACTGATTACAAGCAAAATCTATCCCTTGTTTAAAGTAAGCTTTCTTTATTGAGTCTTTTAAAGTGATTGATTAACTTTGTGAAAAATTGTAAAATCAGCTCAAATGCCAGTGAATTGTGTGCAGTCCTCTAACTACATATATAATTAAGGATATGTGAAAGTATGAGAGAAAATGGAACCTGTTTACTATCCTAAAAAAGAGAAAATCGCGATCAATCGCTAGCGCAAGTCGCTCGGCTTCTTCGCTGCGCTGCAGTCACAAAAACCAAGCACCAGCGCTTGGCGATTTCAGAGCGGGTTTCCAGCCCGTACGGTATTCTGTGATAGAGCGAGGTATGCCAACCGTAAGAGTTCTTTAGGGTTCGGTGGTACTCTATCCCGACATCAATGTTCAATCGTAAATATCTTGATATATAAACGACCGATCAGCTTATAAAACTCAGGCGATTCCTGTCTGAGCTAAAGGTTTGCAATTATGATTACAGCATTAGCTGGAACAGTGATATTTTTTTTTCAATCCTGGGCAAAGTTAATCAAAGTTAATCAATGGTTCGAGTTTACTTGGAAGCTTTTTACATGAAAGTCTAATATCAATCACGTTGGTAATTTTCTCAGTATCTAAAACCTTCGAGGTCGTGTTCTATTCGAGATAAACAACTTTTTCACCTTATGCAGATGAAATGGTGCAGGGGACAAATGAGCAGACAGTATTTAGTTAAGAGGCAAGAAGTTAGAAGGCTGTTTAAAAATAAGTTAAGAATATCCTGTGGATTGAAAAATGCTGAATGAAAGAAAAGCTTAGATACACTGGATCACTTTAAACAACAAAGCATTGAAGCACGAAGAGGAATTCAACATTTGAAAATATTTCAGACTGAATTAACACATGCATATGGCTTGACCTACATTCGCATCAGCCGAAACTTGGTACAAGAAGATTTTAACAATGCCTTTTGAAAATCCCGCTGCTCAGTCATCCGTGACAACATGGTTATGAATAAGTTACCATTAGACTGAATATTAGTTGCTCTTTACTATGAATATTTTTTTTTTTAATTAGGAGCTAACAAAGTTGGATATACTTTTTTGATACGCACTGTATTATGTGAACAAAAGTTATATGTCCACAAAAACGATGAAAGAAAATAAATGTTAGTTTGAAATTAATTGAATCACTTTCCTAAAAGCAAAAAGCTTAAGCTAAGCACTGGGAGAAGGGGAGAAGGTTGTCTACTTATTCGCTTAAAGGCTACCCCCCCCCCCTCCCGAAAAATGACAAGATGGGATGTGCTAACAATATCCATTGTGATTGTTATATTTTTACGATTGAGAAAAATGACATTGAGAAAAAGAATAAACTGAATTGAAATGAATTGAATTGAATGGAGTGTTCATAATTTTCCATTTTGTCAGACGCATATTAGATAATATGGCATGCATGGCGCAGGAATATATATCTTTGTTTCATCATCTGCCAAAGTTATGATGAAACTTTAAAGTTAGAATTATGATACAGGCCCTGCAATTATTATCACACCAGTATTGCCTGGTAACCAATTAACACACCTAGGTCGAGATGTTACCTAGTGAGTTGAAAGTCCTTGTCCAAGGATATAAAGACCTAGCAACGATCGAACCCATGACCTTTCGTAAGGGGATCAAGAGCCTTCACCAAATAATTATAGTGTTCCCACTTTCGAATTGTCTCCAAGAATAAAACGTTTCATCACCCATGCATGGTGTATATATTTCAGTCTATCAAACGTAGTTTACATGGTTTTAACTGTCTATGATCATGTAATAATTGAGGCCTTTGCTAACCCTTTCAAGACAATTGACCACATTTTGTGGTTTGGCTTAATAACTTTTGATTAAGAGCTCTAAAAATTATACCAGATGCATGAGTAGAAAGAGCAAAAATTTCTGCACTCACTGTGTCCATTTTTGTTACATGACCATATTGTGTTCGATGCCAGGAATTTAAAAAAGGAAATTAAGCTTTAAAATCCTTAAATTGGCAACACATTGAGAGATTCAAAATCATTGTTTTTTATCGAAATTGGCAATTTTTCCAACTTTTCGACAAAGTTTCTAACCATGTATAATGTTTTCAAAGACATTACATTTTATTAGAACCATGTAGCACTAACAGAAAAATATTCTTGTTGCCAATTTGAAGAAAAAAACGTGATCAATTTAGCCCTTGAATAATTCCTGTCCTGAAAGGGCTAATAGTTATCCTTTAAAGTAATACCCCAGTAACACTACCAAACCGACTCCACACCGATTCCAAACCCAGAGGCGTCGGTACGTCGGGCTCCGACAATATTGCGAGGCATCTTTTGTCCGCCAGACAAAATATCCCCCCCCCCCCCACCCCCCATGCATTGTCCGAGTTCGACGTTCCGACGCCTCTGTCCAGACCGGCCGATCCTTTGCCATGCATTCGGGGTAATGTAATTATTTGTTAGGTCTGTTTTCGGTCTTGTGGCCGTCTTGTTGGTGTGAGTGGGGGTATAAGCGTCATTGGAAATGAAAGCACTTTGCGGTTTTACAGAGTGAAAGTGTTCTCAATGCTCTCTCGGTATTACAAAATACACAAGGCAGTACTTATGTGATGTCAGGTTTGTCAACACAGTCGCCGATTTTGTACAGGCATGCTGAGGAGCGCGAAGGTATCTCCCAGTTTTTCATCGAACTTTCAATATATATTCAGGCTTGATCAGTGGCATAGCGGCTTGATCAGAGGGGGGGGGGGGCACCTTCCTTACTTGGTAAATGAAGTGCTAATCAACAAGGCCATGAATATGGGGAGGTGTGGGAAGATGTCGTGCATCGTCTTCTTTTCACGTTCCCGTTTACCCTATCCCTTTATCTCTTTTGATCTCTCTCTCTTTAATTTTAGTTTTCCCCATCCCCCCCCCCCCCCCCTCTCCTCTATCCGTAGCTACACTAGTGCGTCTGATAAATATAGATAGAGTATTTGTTAATTTGTTGGTTTGGGCCATCTTGGGCAAGTAATGAAATGACAGTGAATGTCTTCTTAAATACTCACTCAAAATAATCTCCTTACTATTTTGTTATAATAACTAGCGTACCCGGGGGGGATAGGGGGACACCCTGCCCCCCTGACAAGTTTTGACAGAAAATTTTGTGCCCCTTTTTAGACTTTTTTCTTTTTTTTTTTTTTTGTTGCTTGTCAGAGAATTCTGGACCCCCATAAAATCTGATACCCCCCCCCCAGCGACTTTTGGAGCGCTAGGATTTTTTTTTTAATCTTGCACCTCGCTGCCCGAATATAAGGTGGTGGTTGTCCGAATATCGGAACTTTGTAAAATCCTCGGGGGAGGGGCAGCCCATTGCCCTTTTTTTTTTTTACTTTTTGTGGTGAAAATGGACAGAAGTTACATAATTATCTGGGAACCTCGCTTCCCAAACATATGGATAATCTAGCATCTCTCTGCCCGAATATGAGTGTCGGAACTTTGAAAATCCTCGGGGCGGGGGGGGGGGGGGGGGCTGCAGCCTATTGCCGAAGGGGGATGCCTTTTGCTCGAATATTATTTTTCCAGTGTTTCTGCGAGCGAGCGAAGCGAGCGAGCAAATAAATTCCCATTTTCCCCCTTCTTTTTTCACCTTCCCTTTTCCTTTCCTTCCTTTCTTTCTGTTTTGGTTTTCCTTTCTTTTCCCTGTTCTTTTTTCTCTTCTCCTTTCTCATTTCGCCTTTTCCTTTTGTCTTTCCTCTTCCCTCTCCCCTTCCTCCCTCCTATTTTTGTTGCCGACAGAGATGGCGCATTTGCCGACAGTAATTTTGAGTGGGGGTATGACACCCACACCCCACTCTCGAGCAACGCCTTGTCGATAAGAAAACACAACTCCTTAACGATATGAAAACAGTCATTAAGACGCTATAAATCACCTAAAGTAAGGAGGAAGTGATTTATCATTATATTTTCTCTACGCTTTGGGGTTGTTCAGGCAGTGTGTAAATTGTGATTAGTTAAGTTTAACTTTAAGAACATATATACATGTATTTCTGTGGGATTTTGAATAATTCCGAGTTTATCTCAAATTTTGATCAATCTAAGATGGATTTCACTGCATGTGGTCATCTCGATGAAAATATTCCGTTGTTAGAGACTCATTTTCGGGACATAACTAGGATTTATTCTTCAAGTGGTCTTTCGAGAAGCCAGAGAATCCATAAGGTGTGCTCGAAGGAAACTCGTCCATTACCACTTGTCCTCCAAGTGACACTGGTACTCCTTGGTCTCTGGACTCCGCTGAGGAAAAGAGAACCGACTAAGATGGGAGTGGAGACAAAACACTCCTTTGTTTCTAAAGCTGCACCGATCAACACGGATAGCAGAAGCCAACAAGAGCTGTGGGATGACGATTCATCATCTGAATACCTCTCCGAGGATGACGACAATAAATATCACTGTAGTGACGGCGAAATTGAGAAAGATCTTGTGAGAGAAGACAAAAAGAGTAGGTATAATTTTCCAAAATAGCATTTAATCGATAACTAAAAAAAAAAAAAAAAATCGTCTCAAAAGTTTAAGATGGATACCTATTTCTTTACAGAAGTCGCGTATAGAGCATAATGTACAGCCGTTGGACCTTCTCCCCGCTTGAAGGTACCCCCCAATAATTTATAGTTCAACTTCCAGTGTGTCTCCAGGGCGCGGTGCTGCATCTTTATCATTTTCTTGGTACGCATCTGCTTAGTTTTGTCGTGGGGTTGTAAGGAGGATTTGAATTTAAGCGATTTTAATTTTATTGAAGCATTTAATGCTAAGAATAACTGAGATTAGTAACAGAAAAAGCGATTGACATGAGCTAATAATAATAATAATAATAACATCATTTATAATGCGCACATATCCATCCCAAGGGATGCTCAAGGCGCCTAACAAACATACATAATAATTATACGAAGAAAGATAAGAAAATTACATAAGACAATAGCAAATAGTATTGAATAAATAATACTGTGAAATATATCATAAAAATTAACACAGAAATCCCAGGAACTTTTGAGGGGAAGTTTTCAGTTTTACATTGCAGAAGCCCGAGGGGAAGTAATTTTATTGATAAGTTAGTTGGATCATTTGGGGGACATCTGCCCATATCTCGTATCAGGTGATGGACTTACCAAATACATTTACATATGTATTTCTAATGATTCTTTTCCCTGACGTTTTTCACTCGATTAAAGCAACTAAACCTTCAGTTGAATGCAGCGACACGACTCCAGTATAGTAAAAAGCCTCTAAACTGTACATTCGACAGCTCGTGTTGCAAGCTCGTCCCCTCGTTTTACTAATAGATGTAATATATTTTTAAAACGATTGTTCTTAAGTATTTTCCTTTTGTTATTTTTCATTATCAGGTTGTCTGATCTCAGATGTCTTTGCCTTCCTGTACCTTCTTCTGTCATGCTCTTTGATGACATATGATTTTCAGCGTTACATGCGACTCTACTGGGGCAAGAAACAGAATATACTTCATCTTGTGTCTTACTTCACTTTCCTCTTTCAAGTCATGGTCATACCCTTCTGGTGTTTCTACGCTAGACTTCTTTACCTGACGCTTGGTCGCCGCTATCGAGAAGGATACCCACTATTCCATTCTTTCGTTTCGACACGAGTGACTGTTTTGACTTCCTCGCGTTTTGGCGCGAAAGGCCTGTCCTGGTTTCGTCTCCTCTGCTTCCTTGCTTGGCCAGTGACAAATGCCATACTCCGCTTTGCCAACGACTACTCTTTCCCATCTTGTCATGGCCAGAACTTTCACAAAGAATTAGGCCACTGGAACGCCCTCATCGGCTACATTTTCTATGGCTGTTTTTGTTACCTCATTCACATCGAACGTGTTTCCTTCGAATGTGAGGTTCGTCATATTTCTGATTTCGCTCGCAAGCAGGCACCCCTGAAAAACGTTGATAAGGTGCGCAGACGGATAACGCGATTCTACGCGCACTACAACTTGCTGCGCCAACTCATCAAAACCTGGATGGCTTTTACAATAGTAGTTGCCACTTGGGGACTAACAGCTCATCTGACGTGGAACTATCTTGTCTTCAGCGACAAAGACATCGACCCAGGGAATCTACCAGCGTTACATTTCCTCAACGTTCTCATCAGCACACAGAAGATAATGTTCTTCGTCGTCCCATGCGTGGCGATTGGAGGGTTCAACCTGGAACACGTCTGGAAGCGATTTAAGTACGAAATCGCAAAGAATAAAAAGTATCCCCATGAAGCTTACTGGGAAACCATTGGCAGATATATGTACCAAATCAACGTCGATCATTCCGGTGATCTCACCCCGACACTCATCTTCACCGCTATCGGTTTCTATTTGGGTTTGAACCTTGGAAGTGGTGACCAGGAATACACAAGATGGATCTATCCGCGTCTCTGCAACGCTTCCCATCATCCAAGTTTCTAAAGACATGCCCACTTGAGATACAACTCCTGACGTATTACCGCAAAATACCAAGAATCAAATGTACTTGTGTAAATCTCTTTTAAAACATAGAAAATATGTTGAAGTTCTTAGTAGACAGCCTCTTGTGGTTTTTGTTTGTTTTGTTGTTGTTTTTAGTTTGTTCGGCAACTTCTTTGGCATTCTCGGTCGACACAGAAGAATACAAAATACATGCTACGTGCCTAATAATGTGCCCTTCTTCTATACTGAAGAAATTTTGATTTTTGCAAATAATTATGAACTACGCAATCAAGTTAACACTAATATGATGGTTATGTCCTGCATGTGAGACTTAAACTTTGAATAACTACCAAAAAGAGGTTGAAGGTGAAAATAATTGCATATCGCTGAATATCCTTCATTAATTCTGGAAAACACATTACCTATGTGTGTACATACATTATTTCAGAAAGAATTCATGTATATACACATATATACACATACATGTAAGAAAATACTAGTAATGTTCTTTTTAAATTTTTAATAACCTGTCTAATATGAATAGATACATTCTCTTGCGAGAAATTTTTGTCCACCAAGTGCTCTCCAGAACTAAATGTTTTACGATCTACTTCTCTGCTTCTTAGCGTTATTTACGTCTTAATAATTTAAGAAGATTAAAATCAAAAGCAGATACTCAAATCGAAAGTATGAGCAAAAGGAATGAACAAATATATGCAGTATTTATAACAATACTAGTCGGAGGAAGTCCTTGATTAGTATTCGAATATTGTGTTCACTCGTAGATGGGTTTTCATCCTTACTAGACTTCCTTGTTAAGACTGTTACTTTGCATAATCGTCAGCTTGAAGAGTCGATGTGATTGGTTCGCGATATGATTGATGGGTAGTTATTACAGAGTAAAGAACGTCTCACAGAAGTGCCACTATTCCATTTGCTTTTAATAAGACAATATGTAAAAAATATATATATTCATACGGTGTACATGCAGTGAATGAAGCATCGGTTTCGCTGGACTGAACTGATTCATTAAACAAGGATCTATTGTGTTTGACCTGTCACAATTAAAAAAAACCTGCGTTCGCATTTTGAACGATTTACGCATACTCTGAGAGACAATATAATTCTATCCAGATAAACTTTCCCTTTCAAATTACTTCGAATCAAACCCACTATGGATAATCATTATATGTTATCCATTCATCGTGATGAAACGACTCCTCTGATAAACGTTCATTTATTCGACAGTTCATCAAGTCTTGATTCGGCCTCATGTTGTCCGCAAACAAGGAAAAAGCGACGTCCTAAGAGGCGCTCGACAGACACATACAGCTTGCCACCCGTCCTCCAAGTCACTCTCGGACTCCTTGGGCTCTGGAGTCCTTTGCGAAGAACCAAATCGACATCACAACTGTCACCTGACATCGCGGAGACATCGATCACCAAGGATAACAGTGACCAGGGAAGAGTCCGGGACGATGATTCGTCGCAAGAATACGTGGACAAAAACGGAAACAAATACGACTACAGCCATGACAGCGACGACGCGGTCGAAAATCGAGCAAGAAAATCAATGGTTAAAGACCGAAAATGTAAGTATTATCTTCCATTATTATTATCATTATTATAATTATTATTATTATTATTATTATTACTTGTACCGCGCTTTTCCCATAAGGCCCAAAGCGCTTACAACAAATTCAATTACAAATACTTGTAAGAAAAACAACGTTACAACTACAAACTGCTAAAGAGATGTGTTTTCAAGGCCTTTCTGAAGGCATTGACTGATGAAGACTGTCTAATTGTAAGTGGTATAATCATTCCAGTATTTTGAAGCAGACACAGTGAATGTCCTATCACCGGCCAAGGTGCGAGTAACTGAATATGTGAGACGGAGAGGATCACTGGATGACCTCAATCGCCTGGTAGATGTATATAAATTCCATGAGGGTGATGTGTTTTACAAAGAAGAATGTGTATGAATTTTCGATCGTATTTCACATTCGCTTTTAGTTTGGGTCATTTTTTTTATTGAAAGGTGGAACAAGCATATCTTATTTAAATCTTTTGAACAGTGGTTGAATTTCTAGTTGCGTCTTAAAGAAAGTGAGGATTCAAGTAATTCGGATAATTTTTTCAGCCATCACACTTTGCAATTCCCAATTCTTAGTTTACAAAATTTAATGACGTCGCTTCAAACGGGTATCCTATAAAAGAATGATAATAAGCTCAGTAGCTCTCATGTATATTGTGTAAATTTTTAATTTAAGATAAGTATTTCAGAGCTTGACGATACTCAAAATGGTCTGGAAATTATTTTTAAACAAACTCACTGGTCTTTTCCATATAGCATTCGTTTGATGGTTCAAGCGAATCTCCTAAAAAGCCATGTTTTTGGTTTTAATGAAACTATTATGACCTTGGCTCTTACACACACAACGAGAAAAACCTCAAAAGTGCAACTAAAAGAGAAATAGAAATTAGAAATTAATGGGCACAAGTTAGAAATTGGGGTCTTAATGTTTGATCTTCCTTTCGATGTGGCAACTTGTTGAACAAGATCTTTAAACAGCAGCTCAGTATGATTGTCTCATACGAAACAAATCATCTATTACACATTTAAGATTTGCCATTTTGCAAGAAGGTTAATAACGTATTGACTGGTTAGGAGCTGGATATGGAACACGAAAACCAATTAGCATCCTCATGAACGTGTGTACGACACATGCAATTGCTTCGCGTTGTGCAGTAATCAAAATCTAAACTGCAACCCCGGACCAAACACTATACGGAACCCTATACCTGAAACCTATCTCTAGCCCTAACCTAAAACCCAATTGCAACCCTAGCCGAACGCTATATTTTTGACAAAATAATAAGGGTAACTGTCGCCAGAGCATATTATGTCGGAGCACTATAGCGTATACCATCAAGAAAAGGGAAGGCGAGGGGGGCTCCTCCTCAAAATGAACTTGTAGAGATTTTGTCAGCACAATTAACATTCTGTTGGCAAGTGTCAACCTGTTCTTCGTGTTTGATCGATGGAGTAAATATTGATAAATGAAAATGATACCATACGAAACAAGATTGTAGTTGAATCACATCTGCAAAACAGACATCAAAAAATACGTATAGGTACTATTACTAGCAAACCTTGCTTTGATGTCAAATTATATTAGAAGCTCATTAGCCTATGGTGTGGTTTTTTCAGAATGGGGGAATCCCAGGGAGGAAATCTACACTCATATCACGTGCGAAGTGAAGTAATTTATAAGAATCGAGATAATTATCAAACTTATCAAATAAGAAACCTATTTTCGTAGGATGTAGGGTGTGCCCATTTGATTAGGGCAGCAATCTTTTTCAATCAAGGGGGGGGGGGGGAGGGGGGTTTCAAGCTGGCGTGCCGACAAATTAATTTGTTGTTGTTAGATTGCTTTTGATGTCACCCTTCCTTAAATTTTGATTATTAGCATACAAGTAGTATATTTAAAGAAATATGCACTCTTATTGCAAGCCTTGGTGTGCTAACGGCGCGAGTACTATCTTTGGCATATTAGGAAGGCCTATACCCTCTTCTCCCTTCGTCAACTTCTGTACGCCACTGTAAGGCTAAATTAGTTTTTATCAATTGAGATTGTCGTCAGTTTTACAAAAGGCTCAGTCTTAATGATTTCCAAATCCAAACGTCTGAGCGGAAGGAAGCATTATTTTTTCTGCTAACCCTGTCTTCCCATGCCTCAAATCTTTCGTATTTATCAAATATTAATTGGACTCCCAATGAGGTAGGCTTACCACAAAAAAATTCCCAGAAAGCGTGAACTCAATTTACATGGCTAGATTTATGAGAAGTCCCAACATAATCGTTTTATTTTTTTTTTCCATTTATCTTTTATAGGTTGTGTGATAACGTCGAACATTTGCTCCTTCTTGTACCTTCTGCTAGCTTGCTGCTTGATGACGTATGATTTTCAGGGCTACTTTGGCTTCTACTGGGGCAAGAAAGAAGAAGTTCTCCATCTCGTTTCGTACTTCACTTACCTCTTCCAAATCATGGTTATACCCTTCTGGTGTTTCTACGCTCGAATTCTCTTCTTGAGGGTTGGTCGCCGTTATAATGAGGGATATCCATTTTCCCGTTCTTTTCTTTCGAGACGCGTGGCTATTCTGAGAAACTCACGTTTTGGCGCGAAAGACCTGTCCTGGTGTCGTCTGGGCTGCTTTCTTGCGTGGCCAGTAACAAACGCCATGCTCCGTTTTGCCAACGACTACTATTTCCAAACTTGTTCCAGCCTCACAACATATAAAGAAATAACTCACTGGTGTGCTTTTATTGGTTTTACTTACTATGGCTGTTTTTGTTATCTCATCTACATTGAACGACTTTCGTTTGAATGCGAAGTTCGTCAAATTTCTGTGTTCGCCCGCGACCAGGCATCTGGGAAGAATATCGATGGGGTGCGCAGACGGATATCCCGATTTTACGCGCATTACAATGTACTACGTCGTCTGATCAGGACATGGATGGCATTTACAATGGTTATTGCTACCTGGGGACTAACTGCTCACGTTATTTGGAACTATCTCACTTTCAGTGATAACAAAGTAAACCCCGCTAACCTCCCCACTTTACGTTTCCTCAATGTCCTCATCGGCTCACAGAAGATAATGTTCTTTGTCGTCCCGTGCGTTGCCATTGGAGGGCTTAACCTAGAACATGTTTGGAAGCGATTCAGGTATGAAATCGCAAAGAATCGTCAATACGTCCATGAAGCATACTGGTCAGCGATCAATAGATACATATATGAGATCAATGTGGATCATTCCGGTGATCTTACCCCGACACTCATCTTCAGCGCTATCGGTTTCTATTTGGGACATATTGGGAAAGATGACCAAGAACACGAGAGATGGAACTATCCGCCAAAGGACTGCAATACTACACGTCCTTAATGATACATACGTTCGAAGTTTGACGAAATTATGGTAGTTGATCCCTTTCGGATTAAAGCAGTTTGTAAAGTGGTGGCATAGGCGACAGGGTCGTCGATACAGTCTTTGCAGGTCTTTGCATTTGACTGTATATGCACAACAGACGGTTACATATTACATGTATATGCTGCATATTCAATACAGGAGCTCCCCCCCCCCCCCCCCACTACCTCCTCAAATCGAACTCCATCTCTGAAACATTTATTCGGAGATGGAGAAGCAGGATTCCAGCAAGACAATGCTCCCTGTCACATGGCCAAGGCTATGAAGAGGTGGGCAGCAGAAAACCATCTTGAGATTCTCCCATGGCCCGGCAATAGTCCAGACATGAACCCAGTCGAGCACATGTTAGACTTCATTGGGAGGAAGATCGAAAAATTAGATTCAGGAATGATGCAGGCCTACAGGAAAGACTTGAACAGGAGTGGAAAGTCATCCCAGCTGAAATTTGAATAAACTGGTTGGCAGTATGCCAAAACGCGTAAATGCCTTAATCAAGGCAAGAGGTGGACCAACCAAATATTGACTGTGAAAAGATTTATTATTATCACTAAAATGCATTTCGTTTATTGATTTTAATAGAAATAAGTCATTTCAAATATTGTTGTTTCGGAAATGATGATTTTATTGTCATTATACAAAGTTTGTGGTTGTATTTCTAGAGAAAAAAGTCAAACGCGTCTTTTTCAGGAGGTGGCTAATTAATTTTGGCTAGTCTTGTATTTATATCGAATATGCCGCAAACTAGAGGGGTGTGAGCCTCTTCCCCCCCCCCCCCCCCCCCCCCCATGCGCCTCGGCGCTGTAACAAAACTATTGGGTAGAAAATTGCCCAACATGAGGCTACTTATGACTGTGTCCGACCATCTTCAGATCTTTGGGGCAAGTTCTGTATTATGTTTAACTTGGATGATTTTTGCGCAGTTTGTAGAAAAAGGGGATCGTGATTTGGCAAACACCTACCAGGTTTGGCATAAAATTGCCCAAAGTATGTCGGACGGATAGTTTTACGTTTTACTCCACATTTTATTAAAAGTGTAATTAATTGTGTAGATTCAATGGCAATATTTATTTATTTATTTATTTATTTAGTTTAATTCTTTATATCCAGAGTAGCCTGTTCAGTTGCAATAATTACATAAAAGTACAAGATTCATATACAATAAAATGAAACAGATCTATTAAAAAGATAAAATAAGACACTGATCTCCTACAAAGATAAAAAAAATGCACTGGTCTTCTACAAAGATAAAAAAAGGCACTGGTCTTCTACAAAGATAAAAAAGGCACTGGTCTTCTATAGGCATGACAGGGCTCTGCATAATACAATAATCTGTCAAATGTACAAAGCATTATACACATCTGCATGTTAAAGACTTATTTTTACTTTATATTTTAACTTCTTGATTTGGAATATATTTATGCCAAATTATATTAGTCGTAATTATACAGATGTATATTGTAATAATAATTGTTGATTTTTAAACAATTTTCTTTATTATTTTTTTTTTCGGGGGGGGGGGGAGGTGAACTATCGTAATTCAGCCATCCGGCTGCGAGGATAGAACCTGGAATTTAAAAAGAATGAGTGAAGTGAACAGTTTATGCACAGGTAGAAGAGATGTAAGTTGTATAATAAAATCACATAATATTCGAGTGATGTTACGTCATACAATTTGATTCGTTGCTTCTGATCTTAGGGAATATAGTAAACGTGTATTCTCATTATCCTAATTTCTTTACGTGAAAGAAGTATTTTTTTTTCTTTCTCTCTCTCTCTCATCGCACTATTTCTCAGTTTCATCTTTCCATTTCTATTTTCCCACCCTTTTCATTTCTTTTAATTTCTATAAAATTCTACCAATCTCCCTTTTGTTTTCCACTGCAGTTTCTCTGTTACAGTAAGCTCAGATGATACTCGTGTTTTATATAATTCAATCAGATATTGCAATCTTAAGAGTATTGTGTAAGTGCTAAATGTACCACATGAAGAAATGTAGTCCTAAGTTTTCTCAGAAAATATGGCCCTGTGCAAATCAATTCAAAGATACTTGAACGTCATTGGAAAGTAAAAATAAGTAAGCTCTATTTCTTTACATGAAATGAGATAATTTTCCTTTCTTTCTCTCTTTATCATCCCGCTATTTCTCAACCCTTTGCCTACGGGAACCGAGTGCTCCCTGTATTAAGTCTATGGGAATGAGAGGATTTTTATTTATTTATTTATTGTGGTATAAAGAGACATTGTACATGGCAGCCTTGCGGCTGAATTGAATACAATTTACATTAATGACACAAGCATACTGCACAAAAGACAATAGTATTAAAAAGACATTAAAAATAGTACATTCATAACAAATCAATAGGTACACCTTATTCAAAGAATATTGATGGTGGGATAAAGAAAGTGGGTAGTGGATGTGAAAAAAATATGAAGTTTTTATAATATGACTTATATACTGTTGAATAAATTAATATGATCAGTGCTAAAAGAAATAGTCTGGTTTGCATGCTTCAAAATAGGCCTATTGTCCAATCATAATGGGTAATGGGTGCAAGGTATTGTATTTGGAAAAAATATATAGTTTTACTTTCCATTATTAACAGATAGAGATGATTGGTAATGCAATATTGAAATCAATAGAATCCATATAAAAAATAACATATACCGCTAGTATACAATTAAATTTTTCATTTTTCATTTTTCATTTAAGCACATCTAAAAGCTAGCAATTTACTTTACGTATATGCTTAACATTTAAGAACAAGAGATCTGTTAAGCAATTAATTTATCATTACATTATTCAATTCATCTTTGAATTGAGTAGCCTCACAATGAAGGGCAGTGCGCTCTTTCTGCATGTAGCGCTCATTTTTGCATTTCATTTCTGAATAGTCATTAGCGTTGCGCAAGTCACGAGAAGTACGAGAAGCTCGCGTAGTCAAAGGGTTAATTTCATCTTTCCATTTCTATCTTTACCCCTTTCAATTCTTTTCATTTCTATAACCTTCTACCCTCCTTCCTTTTGTTTCTAACTGCACTCTCTCTGTCAGTAATGCACGAGTTCAAATGATCAATTAGTGATACTTCGTCACACTCTGATTGTTATTTTCGATCAGTAATAAAAAGAGGAAATGATATATGGGCAGGAATAAAATCCTTTCTTGGAGTTTTATTGAGTTACAGAATATGTGCGAGATTCATCGAATTAGACAAAGAAAAAAAACGGTGACGGATAAAGGTAGGAATTGAGAGAGAGAGAGGTAGAGAGAGAGAGAGAGAGAGTCTGCAAGCACAGATCCTAATTTGACAATTATTCGAAAATCATTGTCTTGAGAGAAGCCTAACCCCGGTTCCTACTGGTCATTATGTGAGGAGCAGCTATGGTACAGGGCTATGGTAGTCTTACCCTACTACATACACTCTGTTCCAACTGACCAGGGTTTTTTGCCAGCAACTGATTGAGAGAGGGCCGGGGAAGGGAGGGAGAGGAGGGAGAGGAGATAAAGAGAGGGTGCGAGAAAGAGAGAGTGGAAAGGAGGGCTGGGGAGGAGGGGGGAAATAAGAGGACTGAATATACTGTACGATCAGGGTGGGATGATGATACAAAATGTATCATTGTAAAAGTGTTGTAAACAGCAAGATAACCATGAAACAATCGTATCGTATTTACCAATGGCCCATTCTACACTCACCTACGAAATGTAGGATATAATAATCCTTTCAACAGATGATACAAACACACACGATATTAATTCTGCTTGATGCTTTCCAATACGTAAAAGATATTTTAGACGTTTATAAAAAGTGTTAAATAGAACCTTCAATCCTAAATCCTTCATAGTACGCAATGGTCTACAAACACAATTCATACTTTCATGGATACTCTTTTTCATATAGGTTCAATTAGGTATTGCATTTTGAGTACTGTGTCCTTCAAGGATTGAAGGATGCCAATGATGTCAATGCTAAAGGTATCCCATGAACAAGTTTATGTTTCTTTTCAGAAAATGTGGACATCACATGAGCCAATCTACTAAATGATACTTGAACGCCATTGGAAAGTGAAACTGAGTGAGCTGCTTAACGAGTAGTTTACCGCAATATATTATATATATGTATATATATTTATTTAGCGAGAGAGGTGTGGATGTCTGTACCGTTCGGTTGAACTACATATGTTATATTGAGATATGTGAACAGACATGATGGAACAGAATGAAGCAGTTCACTAGGTGTATTTACAAGCTTTTGGATCCTGGCCTTCTTCAAGTTTATTTGCTGACTTTTTTTTTAAAGGGCGAGGCAAATGTATATGTTGTCTCGTGTGTGGTGTGTGTGTGTGTGTGTGCGTGTGTGTGTGTGTGTGTGTGAATATGTATATATATATATATATATATATATACTAAATTGTGAGAAATGAAAATGAGAGAATATAATAGTGCGTAATTATATCAAAGTTCCCCATTGCTGTCTCCCTTTTTTGATATGTTTGCAATTCTCTCATTTTCATTTCTCACAAAGATTGTGTATTTATTTCCAAGAGAGTCGCCGGAGTTGTTTGCATTTGTCAAATTTCTTTCATTTCATTTAAACATTATATATTAAACATTATATATTAATATATGTATATATATATATATATATATATATATATATATATATATACATGTATATTAATATTACAAAACAAATATAATTGGAGAAAGTATTTTGATATTCTCGGGCATTTTAAACATTCTTCTAGTAAAACCTTGGAATTTTTCAAGCAAAATGACAACCTTTCATTTATCTACCTATGATATTGTCCAGTGGTGTATATAGGCACAGGGTCATGTTCCCCCTCCCCCCCCCCCCCCCCCCCCCACTCAAATAAAAAAGGAAGTGGAAAATAGAAAAAGGGAGAGGGGGAAAGAAGAATGTGATCTAAAAGAGATGACACAACCCCCCCCCCTTCTAGCCCTACCCCGTATCCTACCCCAATTGGCGGCCTTGTTAATTCGCATTTCACTGTCCCTGTAAGACCAGTGCCACTCTTCACCCCTCATAACATCAGCGCCCCCTCTATAGCTGGACCAATGCTACGCCACTGATATTGTCTCTGCTTGCGACAAATTATGCTTATCCTCATATTTCACAATTCTCCCAAAGCAATATCATATTCAGATAAACCATATTGCGAGAGATTAATATCATAATGGTCTATATATATTGTTTCCTAGGTAGCCCCCCCCCCCCCGCCCCCCATCCCCATGTGACAAAAGCTTGAATGGGATCTGGTAATATTACTACTCTAATGTCTTGTGAAGCCAAACAACAAAAATGACAATAAAATATCAGTTTTTACACAACTTAAATGTAGGCACTTTAATTACGTTACAAAAATATATTCATAAAAACATTTAATTTTGGGTTAAGTACACACATATACATACAGTAAAAAATACATTTATATTTTGAAGCATCATGTATACCATTCTTCAAAAAAAAAATGCTCAAGATGTGAAGTACATTCATCTCATACAGAAATATAATACTGTCCACAAAAAATAACTACATGTAACTAGTCATGCTCTAAAACAAGTCACCTTGATTGAAAGCAGAAAAGGAAAAGCAGAGAGACTGATCAATAAGTATTTGAGGAAAACCAGACAAATAATAGCTAAGTTACAATTTCTTTTAACGACTAGAGGATCATATTCGATTGGAGATAAAGTGGCAAACACTTGAGACTAATATTGTGGTCTTACTTTCTAGGTTTGTGTACTGAGGAAAGAATTTCCTGTTAAGTTTGCCATATTTATATTCAGGGTAACATATCACATTAACAAATATAAATGCAAATATCATGAGGTACTTCCTTTTAAAAATGCCAAGTGACAAAAGAAAAGGTTTTAATCAATTAATAAACAGATAAGTCTCGTGTTAAAATGCATTTACAATTTGTCTCCATTAGAGAGCTAAATCTACATCATGAAAGCTATGGGGTTCTTATGTATCTGAGTTTCCAATAACTCTTTTTTTAAATCTGTTTCTCTATTTTCATTTCCATAAAGCATCTTGTTGAATATTAGACCTACCAATTAAGCACTTGAGGATATTTTTATTTTCATAATTTTCTACTAAAAAGTCATGTAGCTGGAAAGAATAAATATTGACAGAAACTAAGTCAATAAGTGCAAAATTTTACAATTCATAGGAAAACGGTTATTTGTTTTCCTCATAAACCTGTTGCTGATTTTTTTTTAAACAGTCCTTGTGTCAAATGCCATACAGAATGGCAACACAAAACAGACACAGAGTGTGCACAGCTTTTTCTGCTAATGCATAAGTAATTTTGCCAACTTGGGCAATGGGTGAATTTAAGTTCGGTGTTGAAAGCTGGTGTTGGTGTTGGGGCAAAACTAGCACCAGCCACAACACCGAACCTGAAATGAAGCTGGTGCTGGCCGGATTGACTTCACTAGGTGTTCAGCTATCAATAATGTGATTGGTATTATTTTTATAAACCCGAATTCGGTGTTGGGGCTAGAATCAGCAGCCCAATTCACGCTCTCAACAACAACACCAACACCAACACCGAACTTGAAATCACCCATTGTCCTGAATGGGTTTAACAAATTTCCCTTCTGTAACATGTCAGAATGGGACCCACCAGACAGATGAAGATGGAAAATTTCAGTACCAAAGTAATCTATGAACACTCAACAATACACAATTCTTGTTTAGTTGTGAATACAAGGTTGAAGAAAATGACCCCTCCTTCTTCCACTCCCCTCCCTTCCTCCCTCTTTAACTCCTTCCCTCCCTCAATTCCTTCCTTCTTCCCTCACTCTCTCCCTTCTCCCCTCCCTCCCTCTTTCCCTCGGATCCCTCCCTCCCTCTTTCTCATCCTAGTACAAAGAGATCACCTCTTATATACAAATCTTTTCAAATAACATTGAAAAACGGCTTTCTTTTTCTCATTTATATGTAAAAAACAAAGAGATAATGATGATGCCTTCTGTAACAGCAAGGGTTACAAGTAGCACCAACAAACATGAGTTGGCCATCATGCACAAGTTGCAAAATACTAAGACAGACTATGCATGTACGTCATGTCTGTACAATATTCTTCAGCATCTGAGGTAGAAAAATTCTGCGGAATTATTCAGTTTCCCTGTGGTAAATGTGTATTGTAAAACGATTACCTCTATACCTAATGTTATCAAAGCTCTCCTCTTTAGCATTCAAGTACCAATTAACCCTTTCGAGACAATTCACCACATTTTGTGGTTTGGCTCAATAACTTTTGATTCAGAACTCTGAAAAATATACCAGATGCACGAGTAGAAAGAGCAAAAAATTTCTGCACACACTACGTCTATTTTTGTTCCATGACCATATTGCGTTTGATGCCAGGAATTTTAAAAATGAGAATAAGTTTTGAAATCCTTAAATTGGCAACACATTGAGAAGTTCAAAATCATTGATTATCATCAAAATTGGTAATTTTTTCAACTTTTCGACAAAATTTTAACCCTATTTATTGTTCTCAAAGACATTACACCTTATTAGAACCATGCAGCACTAAAACAAAAACATTATTGTTGCCAATTGGAAGATCAAAATGTGATCAATTTAGCCCTTGAATAATTCCTGTCCTGAAAGGGTTAATATTGTGAGACACTTCCTCATTTTTCTTGCTCTCAGCTATAAATGGAAGGAGCATTGTTTACACTAAACACTTCCTAGTTTTGAGAATGAATATATTTTTGGAATCACATGATCACATGATATCAAAGACTTCACTAAATGGAATGGAGCAAGTGCTCAATCAACAGAAACAGACAAAGTTAATGTTTAAACTGAAATTATTATTGTAAAATTTAAACAAAACCCCAAAATACATCCTTCTAAATCCTCTAACTTTAAACGAGAGCTCTTTTTAAACATGTTCTGTTTTCACATAAATATACTTACATGCTCTGTTCCCAAATATATCAGATCAACAGTTGAAAATCACCAAGCATATTTTGCAAATACACTTTTAATATGTTTGCAAAATATGCTTGGTCATTTTCAAGTGTTCATCTGATACTACATATATACAGCCCTGGAAAAAATTATTAGACCAGCTCCTCATAAAGGCCTATATGGCAAGTGTTGGCTATATCAGTAATTGAATTTTCAGAATGATTTCTACTAGCTAACTCATAATGAGTGGATGAATACTCCCCAAAACAATTAGCTTGTGTAATAACTAATCCCTCGGACAATTACTGCCAGGGTAATTGCCCCTAGGACAATTAACCCCGGACAATTTTCACTGAAGGACAATTACTTCTAAGGGGCATCCCAACAGATTGATAGTTCAGAACAACTAACAGAGTGTAAATATCCTATATGCTATAACTGTCCTCAGGGATATTCTCCAGGGGTAGGGGTTTTGGGAAAATGTCCTGACAGAAGTGGTCTTTGGATAATTGTTCAGGGGTTATGCCTGATTTTCTCGTAAAGCCATGTCCACTCCTCTGGAGGCAGTTTGTTCAGTTATTGGTGAAAAATTGCTACATTTGATAATAGCAGCCATGCCTTGTGGCATTCTGTCAACAAAGTGTTACCTTCCCCCCCCCCCCCCCCCCCCCCCCCCTCACAGCAGCTCATTCATGCTGCAAGAATGTCTTTCTGTTTCATAAAATTAATTTTCCAATACCTTTAATTTTTATGTCACATGCACTGGTCTCAGTAGAATAATGAGAATACCATGGTGCTCAGACCAAGAGTAGTAACACTTGAAATTCATCCTCTCAGACATTTATAGTCTATTAGGTGCTCCAAAAACTCTTTCTCATGGGAAAAAAGGGGTGTTGTAATTGTGTGGGGAAATTTGTCCGGGACAATTTGTCCTGGCTGTAGTCATCCTAGTGGTAACTGTCCTGGGGTAAAAAGTCATAGGGGTAATAGTTTTAGTTAGTAGTAGTACATTAATCATGTATTAGCTGTTGATAATCAAAAAACGGCGTTGAAGAGAGACATACTGAAGCTTTTCGTCTTGCACTCATCAGAGTATACCGCAGTATGTCTCTCTTCAACGCCGTTTTTCGATTCTGTAGTACCAAACATCTTTTTTGTTGATAATCATTTTCTTACTTCCATAGACAATGGACTTACCACTACTCATATACCCCAAAATAGAGCTGGTCTAATAATTTTTTCCAGGGCTGTATACATGTATATACATGTAGTTGTTACAGGATGACCTAATTACCTACCATCAACACAAGCAATCTCAAATATTGCTGATGATTACGTAAACATTACCATACATATCATAAACTATTACCTATAAATAGGTATGCAATTATAATCTGTTTTACAGCAACTTTTCCATTTTCCACTATAACATTCCACAGACTTTTTACACTACCACTACAATCAATAAGCTTCCGAATCTGACATTTATAGGAGGCTAGCAATTAAAACATAAGGCAACCTCATAGGAGCTTTGAAGCAGAACCAAAGTGGCTAACAAACATTACTGAAACATATAAAATGTCATCAAGAACAACAAGTACAGGATGGCAAAGGCCCTTATTAGAGCACATCAGTACATGAGTAAACTGTTCACCACCTATCCATGGTTTTGTCATACATGTTTACATATAACTTTGGCTGAGGTAATTTGGGAAATTAGGATGCCATTCCAACCGCAGAAGGGCCATTCACCGTCACGCGTGTGACGAAAATCCTGAAAAAAAGTTAATTTAAACCTAACTTTTCAGTATTTGTCTTGTAGTAGAAGTCTCTCATTTTTGATATTTGAATAATAATCTTACCCCCAACAGATGGAGGGTAATTATTTTTAAATGAGAATACATCATTTTCTTTCACAGGCCAAAATTAGGTCGGTCATGTGTGTGACCTCGCACAAAAAAGGTTCTTACATGTTGGTATTCAAACCTAATTTTTCTAATAATTCCATTATGTGTTAGTTTCCACTTTTCATTGCTGCATGGTGGGATTGCTCGGGAAAGTTTGAAAGCAATTTACCATAAATTAGTGGACATTCTTTTTTCTTAGAGGTGAAAATTGTGTGACCACTCAAAAAAGGGCATTTTTAAATATCTCTGTAAAAACATAATGGTTGGGAAATTACTTTTCCTTGTCAAAGAAAGGGAAATCTTTTTCATGTAAGAAATTGGTGATATCAAAATAAAATGGAATCTGATTTTCAGGCAATGAGGCAAAATTAGATGGTCTTGTGTGTGACCCGGGGGGTGGGGTACTTCCATATATACACTATACGGGGATGTATGGGTCACTTTTTCACAAGAAATCCCTAAATATGGGTCCCGTTTTCTACAAAAAAAATCCCTAAACATGGGTTCACATTTTCAACAAAATTCTTAAACATGGGTGGTATCCCGAAATCCTGTGCCTTGTGTATTTTGCTAATCCATTTCTTGAGGTTTGAGGAAAGAAATGTAAGAAAATTCACATAAAAATCTGAAATCTCCGTTCAAAATCTCTGGTACATAAACTACTGCACACATCCAGACATATCGGTACCGTACATGTCCCAGACGAGCAGCGTTGTCACTACGGTGGTTGGCGCTGGTCGGAACCTTCCACCACTCGAAATTTCCCACCGGCACTCAATGCAATATCACACCCGCCCGCCCGGCACTAATTTCCCCACTGACAAAGAAAAAAAATACGATTTTGACCTACGAGCATGCAATTGTGGTTTAAGCCAGTAATCTGACAGCACTCACAGCAGGTATATGTACAAAGTTAACCAAATACTAGTACAGTAGTTACATGCTTATATGCTGCAGCTACAGTACAGTGTGTACTGTGTAGATAAAGTTGTACATGATATTTTTACTGCTTAACTATGTAATGAGATTGACCAATATATCCCAAAGTTGATAGTGAAACAGCGCCACCTTGTGGCAAACTTGTTACATTGATTTATATGCAGTAAATGAAGAGTCTTGGTTGCTCTCTCTTGAAGCACACATTCTCAGTGTAAACATGTTGTCAATTGAGCCTCCTAAGGTAACTTGAATCTTAGTAGTAATGTAATACCACGAAGGCATGTACCTGATAATGTTCAGATAAACTTGTGTACAAAACGACTATCATTGTACGGCAACAAGGCAACTGTAGAAGGAATAGGGGTATGTACCATTAGAGTAAAGAATCCGAAGAATCATAGGAAGTATGATGTAAAGTTTGTGGTGGTTGAAGAGGATTGCACACCCTTGATTGGTGCTAGGATGTCTCAAATAATGAAAATCCTCAAAGTGGAACACCAAAACTTCATGGTAAGGTCGGTTTCAGATGTTTCCACAGTGGGCGGTAAAACCCCAAGCAGAGAGAAAGTCATAAATGCATACCCTAAAGTCTTCAAGGGACGTGGAAAGATGCCAGGGAAAGTACATTTACAGGTGGATCCGTCTGTCGAACCAGTTGTAATGCCTCCAAGGCGTGTACCATTGGCAGTAAAAGAGAAGTTGAAAGCAGAGTTGGCTAGACTAGAGGGGTTAGGTTATATTGAGAAGGTAGTAGAGCCCACAGAATGGGTATCTGGTTTGGTAACAGTGCAGAAGCCGAATGGCAATATCAGAGTATGTATAGACCCCCTGCACTTGAATAAGGCTTTGAAGAGGGGACATTATCCTCTCCCTGTGATTGAAGATGTACTACCCCACATGTCCCAAGCTAAAGTCTTCACCAAAGCGGACTGTAAGGAGGGCTTTTTGCAAATAGAACTAGATGAGGAGTCAGCCCGATTGACAACATTCCAAACCCCATGGGGCAGATACCAGTGGAACAGAATGCCCTTTGGAATTTCCCCAGCACCGGAAATATTCCAGCAACAACTGGACTGTAACTTGGAGGGGTTGGAAGGTGTGTTCAAGATCACGGACGACATCATCATAACGGGACATGGAGCCAACATGACTGAAGCGAACACCAACCATGACAAGAACTTGAAAGCGTTCCTCGACAGGTGTTCCGAGCGGGGAATTCGCCTTAATGAGGAAAAAATTGAATACAAATCTGAGCAGATCAAGTTCATGGGACATGTGCTGAGTAAGGATGGGCTGAAAATAGATCCGAAGAAAGTGGAAGCCATCAAGAACATGCCGCGTCCAGACTCAGTTGAAGCGATTCAGCGTTTTGTCGGTATGGTAAAGTACTTGGGGAAGTTTCTCCCAAGACTGTCAGACATTAGCGAACCGCTCAGGCGTCTCACACACAAAGGTGCAGAATTCCTGTGGGGACAGGAACAAGAAGAAACATTCCAGGAAATCAAGAATCTGGTCAGCCGCGCTCCGGTTTTGCGATATTTCGATGAGAAGTGTCCCACCGTGGGGCAAGGAGATGCATCCCAAAACGGACTCAGGTTTGCATTGCTCCAGGATGGACAACCGGTGTCCTATGCGAGTCGCGCTCTTACACCAGCGGAGACCCGTTACTCGCAAATTGAGAAAGAGTTGTTGGCACAAGTATTCGGACTAGAGCGTCATCATGACTATGTGTATGGTCGGAAGGTGACTTTATTGACCGATCACAAGCCCCTGGTCGACATCTTGAACAAACCTCTTGCAACAGCTCCGAAGCGCCTTCAGAGGCTGATGATAAGACTGAGTCAATATGATGTTGAAATCGAGTACATACCGGGTACTGAGATGTACCTAGCAGATACACTCTCGAGAGCATTCCAGGAGAACTGTGACAGATCAAGCATTGAAGAGGAGGTTGAACATATTCACCTCAGTGACGCGATTCCCGTATCACAGAAATCGCAATAAGAGATCCGCGAATCTACCGCGGGCAATACAGCCCTGAAAGCAGTGATGGACTATATTGCGTCAGGATGGCCGAGCACTAGCCAGGCTTGTATGCCATAGGCAAGACCGTTCTTTAGCATTCGTCATGAGCTGACTAGTGACAACGGTATCGTGTTCAAAGGACTGAGATGTGTCATCCCCGCGGATATGAGAGGCGAGATTCGCAAGAAACTACATGCTAGTCACACGGGCCTTGAGAGCACACTACAAAGAGCAAGGGAGTGTGTCTATTGGCCAAATATGACATCTGACATGAAAGACTATCTTTCGCGATGTGAAGCATGCAACACATATGCTTCCTCACAGAGGAAAGAAACCCTCATACAGCACGATCTACCAACGCATCCATAGCAGAAGATCGGATGCGATATTTTCTCCCTTGATGGCCGTGATTACCTATGCACAGTGGACTATTTTTCAGACTACTGGGAAATAGATAATTTGACCGGGAAGAAGGATGCACCAGCAGTGATAACTCGAATGAAGAGACATTTCGCAAATCACGGTATTCCGGAATTGGTCCAATCAGACAATGGACCCCCATACAATTCGCAAGAATTCGATCAATTCGCGAATACATACGGTTTCGTGCACACCACAAGCTCTCCAGAACATCCACAAAGTAATGGGAAGGTGGAAAATGTGGTGAAAATCGCAAAGCAGCTCCTCAAGAAGACAAAGAAAGGGGAGGAGGACTTCTACATGAGCTTACTGGTGTGGAGGAACACACCAACTGTTGGGTTGAACAGCTCACCTGCCCAACGTCTCTTTGGCCGCAGACTTCGGAACAATCCACCGATTGCGAGCAGTCTACTCGAACCGAAGCTGCAAACCGATATCTGTGAACGAAAAGGAAAGAAGCGTGAAAAGCAGGCACATTATTACAACCGTGGTGCCAAAGATCTCCCGGAACTCAAGGTTGGAGATACCGTACGAGTCAGGCCCAGAAAGCATGCCAGGGCATGGGAAAGTGCCGTCGTTCTCGAAAAAGTCGGTATTCGGTCATACCAAGTCAGAACCGAACGCGGAGCAGAGATTCGGAGAAACCGCCGACATCTCCGAAAATCTCGCGAAGATTTTGACGAAAGGGACCTAGCTGAGGATCAGCAACCCTCCACAACGGGCGATCCTCGGAACACATCTCCAACCCCCTCCGAGTCACCACCAAATGCGACATCGGGCGACAATCCAGCATCGCTCCGCAGAAGTCAGAGGCAGACAAAACGATCAGCGTACCTAAAAGACTACCAACTCAATTAAACTCTTGAACATTAAACACAATAGACCAGTTAGTAGATAATAAAGAACAAGGAGTCATAGATGTTTGTCAACCCAGACCATTAGAATTCATTAGAAAAAAAATGCCAATTTTCATGTAAGAATATTGGAAGTAAGTTTCATATAGTGTCGGTGTGTTTATAGGTTGTAAATACATGTATGTACTTGTAGAAGTAGAAATCATTTCGTTGTTTACATCATTTATACTCAATATCCCAATTTGCGTGGTTGTGCTTTTACAAATGCACACATATAATATTTACAATACAAAGAATACGTTTTGAAAGTTATACATGTATACGATTCTCAAACATTTCAGACTGTTTAATTAGGAGTGTTCAATTTTGAACAGCAATGGTTGCATTTTTTGTAGTTTATAGCGAAGTGCTTTTCTTAAAGAAGGAAAGGTGTAATGAGATTGACCAATATATCCCAAAGTTGATAGTGAAACAGCGCCACCTTGTGGCAAACTTGTTACATTGATTTATATGCAGTAAATGAAGAGTCTTGGTTGCTCTCTCTTGGAGCACACATTCTCAGTGTAAACATGTTGTCAATTGAGCCTCCTAAGTTAACTTGAATCTTAGTACATGTATTAAAGATAGGATAATAACAAAATAAAACTTATAAGCCCTGAAAACCGACTAATTTTTGTCCCCCTGAACCCCCGTGGCAAGGTGTCGGGTGATAAAATTTCCACCACTAAAAAGTCCCTGGTGACAACCATGCAGACGAGCCTGGCCTGATCGTCGGTGCAGAGAAATGTTGTTTGTGTTCATATGTATTGTAAATATACTCATAGAAAATGGTCGTTTTTAGGACAAATCCCTAAACATGGGTCTACGTTTTGCGAGAAATCCCTTAACATGGGTACTCTTTTTCTTAAAATTTGCCCCTACAGATGGGTTAGGGGTTCAAGGTGCAGTGCTCACACCCCCGTCAAAAATAATGCAAGTACCTACCCCCCCCCCCCAGGTCGTGTGACCGTTAAGGCCACCGCACACCTTACGATCGGTCTGCGATCCGATTTGTGAAATAAATCGCTATGGCATTAAATACTGGCATTTTTACAAATGAAATCTACCCTATTCAGCTTCTGAAAAGTAATATGAATACTGAACATAGGGTTTTGGTGAGCAGTCAGCTTTCTACAGGGAATACGGGCAAAATCAGTTTCAAATCGTAGGCAGTCGTGCGATTTTTGTGACGTCACTACGACTCGGAGCCGATTTGGCCATTCCACGGACTATCGAGATCAATATCTGTATGACCATTCAGACCCTCAGTCAAAAATATTTTTCGTTTTTAAATGATTTGTCAAATGATATTACATTTTCTTCTGAAATCGGATCGCAAGCGTTTAGTTTCACTTTACAAAGAATGGCGCAGTACTGTTACATGACAAAGTCAAATCCATGACATCAAGACTAAGCTTTCCTTGATGATAGCAAAGCTTTAAGAACAGGCATACAGAGAAACCCAATTTGTCATACCCTATAAAAGTTTAAGCGTGAGATATATCAGGATGAAACCAATCAGTTTAAAGAAATGTAATCATCTCCGGGAAGTTAAGACTTCTGTTCTCGCCCCTACTGAGGTTTATTTTTTCTGGCACATACACAGACATCGTCCATGTTGTACTGATCTAAATGAGATACATGTATCTTCATTTCCCCTTGACAGGACTCTTTTTGAAAGGACTCTTGCGTTTGATCTCCTGCTTACCAAAAGGGCAGATATCTTTGTTGAGGCACTCCAGACATCTTGGTCCCACAGGTAGACATGTCTGCTGGCCAAATCCAACCAAGAGAACATTGACTTCACTCCACATATCCCTGCATAGAAAAACAATTGGTACTTCAAGCATTATTTCCAACACTGAACCTCACATTGCTAAAACCTCAAAATATATCGAATTCTTAAGAGTAAAAATACATTTGAGAGTGGAAAAGCCATAAAAACATATTAACTTTAGAAAGATAAAAGCAATACATGTATCAATAACAAAAGCAATACATGTATCGATTAACCTTCTGAAGTAAAACTCTAAGCACACAAATTCAATTCACTGTGTCTGCCATTTCTTACTCATATGAAACGTACAAATTATGCATCCCCCAAAAGGCAATAAATAACTCAACAATGAATTATTCTTTCTTCTTATCCTGTACACAAAAAATAACATTAAGGAGTACTGGAAGATGAAAACTTCTCCCACCCGTGATTTGGCTACAGCCAACGAGACCAACAGCTCACAAAACAGACACCTTCTGACAACTATACTGAGGGTTCACAAAACTGACACTGTCAGCTTTCTGACCTGTCAGTCTGCTGGAAGGTCCTGTATGATTTTTGTGAAGTCTGTGTCAGGACTGATTTGTGTATAGCAATTGAATAAATGGAATTCTGGTGACTGAACATTTAGAAATGAGAAAACTACTGGTTTACAAAATACTAAATTAGAAGAGCAAAAATCAAAATATAACCCAAACGGACAACTGCATGATTCTAATCACCTTGGCAACCAATCCTCCAGACCAACCCTCGTGTCTTCCGGAGTCTTCGCCTCTTTCTTCACCCATTTGAGCCTGTTACTGATGCGATGGACGTGTGTGTCTACCCCGATGCCTGTGACTTGGTGCCAGCCTACGTCCATGATGATGTGGGCCATCTTCGGTCCTACTCCTGGAAGTTGGACCAGTTCCTTCAAGGATGGTGGAATGTCTCCTTGGTACTGATCCTTCAAAATCTGAGTGGTTCTCTTGATGTAATCAGCTTTCCTCTGTAACAAGATCAACATAATACCTATGTTAGAACGTTGTATGGTACAAGTTACGAGTTATTCTACACAAAGGACAGAGTAAATGGCATTATTGAAGAGACCTAACAAATTCCATTAATAGATGTTGGACAAGTCCTTCAACAATAAAATATTTCTTAATTATAAAATTAATTATAAAAATAATTTTTAAGTAAAACAATCCTCATTAAGAAATATAACCTAGTCTTTTAGTGTTTCTGGGACCACAATGGTGAAATGTAGCAGAATGGAATTGTAATTAATAGCCACGAAAAGAAATAGTACTATTTGAAATAAAATCACTCCATAAATATATTACCTTCCAAAATCCAACAGGATAAATGAGTTGTCCAATCTTGGCCTCTGAAGTCTTAAGGATGTTATCCACGGTCAAGCCATGTTTTCTAAGCTTGACCATAGCAGCTGAGGTCACTTGATCTTTGGTCTGACTGGACAGCATCAGTGAAAGGAGAACATGGTAGCGATATATCTGGAAAATAATAAAGGTATGAACTGCATTACAGTATTCAATTCTGTCAAAAAATGTTTTATCAAGCATTTAAAGATAAAGTTGAGTTCTGGTCATGCAATTACACTGTGAAAGAAACTGTCTCAAAGCAATTGGGAAAGGTGGACCATGTCTAAATAAGACTTGTATTATACTGTGTTGTTTTGGAATCATCAAAATAGATAAGAAATTGACCCAATCTCACTGAAAAGCACATGTACTACACACAGAAATGGGTATATGGGACTAAACACATAAGTGGCATAGATGTTCAACACAAACATTTCAGATATTTCTAGTCATATTTCGAATATGAGGGCATTTCAAGAGCAATTGCCTTTCAGAGGATTCTTCTACTATGTTCCTTCCAAACTGACATAAAAGGAATGAGAAAGCCCACAAATTATTTTTCACCTTTCCCAGAACTCAACTTTCCCTTTAAGAACAATACAAATGAAACATAATTTCATAAAACCGAATTGTGACTTTGTTTAGTTTTGACCATATGAGCACAAAGCTATAAGAAGGCAAGTATGTATGCCTACCTCATCAACATATATCACAGCCCAACAGTTATTTGCATTTATCATAATTACCACTTGGTGCACGCATGGTCTTACAATATGCAGCCTACTGTTAGTAACTACATGTAAATAGGTTCACATTTACCAAGTTTGAAAATAAGTAAAAGGGTACATCTGACCCTTTTCCTTGCAACTATTGGCATATGAACTACTTTTTGTCACAAGTAATCTACGGGTTATTAACACTACATAATGAGATAGTGTGAAGATTATTTATCTGGGCGAAATGATGTCAAATATCAATTTGTTTTAAAGCCCTTGTGTGATTCTATGGATAGTGTCACAAACTGAGACAAGTTTTCCTGTGTAATAGGAAGCGGTGCGAAGTGCGCAGAGCAAATGCACTATATAGTTCTTCATATGCTGAACACCTCAATACCACTCAACCTTCCTCTACATTTAAACTTACAGGCTTTCACACTAATGTTTTTGTTGTTGGGAGCAGGGGTGTATTTAGGCAGGATTTGTAAAAGAGGTGGCAAAATTTCAGAAAATTTTCTGACAAGCAAAAAAAAGTGATCAGATTCTTGGGCCAGACCTGCCCAACCCCCTCCCCATTAATCTGCCATTGATTGGGAGTCTAGGGCAAAATATAAGAAAAGAACAAGAAAAGAGAAAGGGAGAAGAAAAGAAAAAAAGGAGGAGAAAAAGGAAAAGAGGGAGATGTGGACAGGGAACATAAAAAGAAGGTATGACCCCCCTCCCCTCCCTCATAATCAATGGCCTTGCATGTTAATTCATATTTCATCCATTACAGGTAAGACTGCAGTGACTCCCCTCCCCCCTCACAATTCTAGTGCCCCTTCCATGTATGGCCTCACACTTCGCCACTTCACAGCAAGTTTGACTGCATATATATACCTGTGGAGCTGCAGACCTGTCACAGATCTTCTCTGCTCCCATGCTGTCAACAGGAGCATCTTTGTTCTTCCTCATCTCACGAATGTTCTCCAACTGCTCCTTCCACATCATCGGTTCCCATCCACTCTTTTCTTCATCATCGTCAACTTTTCTGGGATCCACAGACGGAGTTTTTGTTTTTGATGCACTGGCCTTGCCCTTGGTCTTGGATAAGTTTCCACTTTTTTGTTTCCTGACCGAGCTCTTTTTAGCCTTTCCATCATGTTGACTCAACATCTGTTTCTCATTTTTCATCTCGGTATTTTTGTTCTCTGAGTTTTCCGGTGGGTCGGTGAAAGCTGATGGCGAGTTGATTGCGGATGAACCTGAAGAATCGGCTTTCATCTTCTTGACAGCATGGCCAGTAGGTCTAGGGTCATTTGATTCATATGCAATCTCGATATGTCTCTGTTTGAGACCTAATCTCTGTTCCACTATTCTTCCCTTGGACTTTTCTTCTGTTTTACCTTTTTGAAGTAGTTGCTCTACTTTGTCATTTGAGGACTGGGACCCTGTTCTACCACTATTACCCAACATACCAAACTTTGCCATTCGGGATCGTGTGGCTCTACCCTGAAAATACGGGGAAATGACAGCATCAGCAGTAGATGACGACATGATGAGAGCTCTTCTTACTCTTACTACTGCTCCACAACAGAATTGTGCCGTCAGCATTGATCAATAAACAACAAAATCCAGCTGCATCTGGTCTTGTCGGACACTTCAGTTTTCTAAACGTGGAATTTCATAAAGAACTTGATGATCTAACGTTAGAGTACCCCCTCTAGTATAATGACAGTCAGTGGCCGCTATTAAGTATTTGGACGATCAGCTCAGTGGCGCGGTGTTAAGACCTACGTATTGCGCGTGCATGCGCATCGCGTTGATCGCCATGCATGTACCCGACTGGCCCATCCGAGCCGCTGCAGCTAGCTCCATGTGAATCGGAGGCTAGCGATAGCCGCTGCGCGCTGGCTAGTTATAGGATTCACGTGTGAACCACCCTTGTTTACATCACATGCCGCGGGAAAGTTCATGCGAAGGAAAATTGGCAACAAACTATTTTTTTTTTAATCGGTGTAATTTTTAAAATTTATAAGTAAAACAGAACTTTTTTGACTTTTAATAAAATAAATTATTGTCAAAATGTTTTTATTTGTGGATTAAATTCGGTATTTATTAGCTAAATAATTTTTTTAAAAATAATCATCCTTACACGACTCTTTAATCCGCAACATCCGCAACGAAATTGTTCTCCAGCTCGAGCTCGCTCGATCGTGAAGTTCGAGTTGATTGCGTTGATCGACGGTACGGTATACCGTACTCATCGCGTTCGGTAAAGTCAGGCGCACAAACAAGTACACGATAACGACCATCTAGCGCAAAGTAAGGAAAAGCTCAGCAATGGCCAGACGAAACGCTAGTAATCGGGCCACAGGCCTTCTATTTTTTGCCGGAAACAGCCATCCTGAATTGTCAAATTCTGTTGCACGGTAAGGAGCAAGTGAACAGTAGAGTGTAATGTTAGAGTCAGACTGTAGTCTGTAGTGTAGTGTAAATAAAAGAAGACGACATTCGCAATGTTGTGACTTGTCTTGTGTGGACTGAAGAATGAATTGAAGTGAATGTTTGAACTTTAATGGAACATGATGAATGAGTGTCAGAGACAGATGAGCTGAGGCCAAAGTTAGATCGAACAATGTTTTTGTTAGAGCCTGTGTTTAAAATTAAATTTGAAAGTGTTAGTGAGACAGTGAAAAAGAGCAGAGCCTAACTCCACTTATAGTATCATGTATGATGTATGATGGGGGACCTAAAGCTACGCACTTTGTTTCCAGCGGCTAAAAAGTAACTTACTCAATGATTTATGCGAATTTCTTTTATATATCTTGGTTCTACATACTCTTAAATTAAATCCCTGAGAAAATTACGACGGACAAATTTCAATAACATTAATTTTCAAGTCGATGTCGATACCCATGTCAAATTTGGTCGAAAAAATGAAAGGGTCCTAAAGCTACGCACACGTAATAAATGAATGCAAATCTTGATCTTTAAGCTGTATGACGTGAATTTGCAAATCGTGATAATAATATTAATATCACCAAAAATAAAGGAAAATTACTCATTCTTTTTGGCGAACGTAAATGATAATCTCGTTGCTCAGTCACACCAAAAGTTTGGCGCACTGAACGCGTCGCATTGCGCGTATTTGCGGGGTGCGTAGCTTTAGGACCTGCGTAGCTTTAGGACCCCTGACCATACAAGCTTATCTGAAGATAACCTTGTACTCCAAACTAGCTTTTACAGGTGAATAGGCTTCAATAGACAATAGCTTTTGTGTGTATCAGCAAGCCTTTTTCCAATCTAGACAATTCATACATGAGAATTGAGAGGAAAATAATTATTTAAAATTTCACTTTCAATTCTGAATCCCCAAATTTGTGGCACAGTAAGAGTTGAAGAGTCCCTGAATCAGGTAATCTAGCAAATTTAAGAAAATTAAATCTTGCTTAGAGAGCAATTTTGTTGTCTGTGACTGCTGCAACAGTGAATGTTGGACACAGTCATTTGACAGGGAATTCCACCATGTCCACAACATCTTAATCTTATAACTATTCAGTCCAGTGGCGGATTTAGGGGGGGGGGCAATCCCGGCCCGTGCCCCCCCCCCCCCTTTTGAGGGAAAACAATGCATTGTGCCCCCCCCCCCCCCCCATTTGCGATTGTGCTCCCCCTTTTCAACCAGAAAACTTTTTTTTTTTTTTTTTTTTTTTTGCTTGTCAGAGAATTATGGAGGGGAACTGGACCCCATAACCCCCCCCCCCCCCACTGAGCAACTTTTGGAGGGCTGGTGAAAAAATTTTCTTTGGTGCTGGAAAGGAGCAAGATCGCCGGCCAAAAACAGCCTGAAAATTTCACTTGATTAAGATGTTAAAGATCCTATTGAATCTGGCATGAAATTAGATATTCTATCATCCAAAAATGTAGAAGGAAGTATTTCTCTAAATTTTGCTGATTGTATTGGTGTTTTTACCTCTTCAACTTAGAGGTCGTGACCACCGCCAATATTGACACAGCCCCACATAGTGATGGTTCTGTGAGTGAATCTAATCTAACGTTACAAATTAGAGTCTAGGTCAAACAGTGAAATACAATAAAAATCACCTTTCTCAAACTTGAAAAGAAACTGGAAAGATAACAAAAAATGTTATTCCTCCAATTTTATGATATGATGTAGAAAAATGTCTATAAATTAATAAAGTTTCATCTCCAGATTACATGACAAAGAAGGTAAAATTCAAGGTTTAACAGAGATCAAGAGGTCATTGAACTTTGTCACAAAATTACTAAATGTGGTCTATTGTCTCGAAAGGGTTAAAAAGAACCTGTACATAAAGACAACCTGCTCATACAGACTGCTTTACTTGTCTCCCTTGAGTGGTCTTTATACAGGTATCACTGTACCTGTATGATTAATCCAAACATACCTGAATATAAAAATCTTATCATTTTTCGCCAGGCGTCTTGGAGTAGAACTGGGTCAGGTGGATGTTTACACACAAGATAACAAAGGTAAAATCTTACTAGTCTTACTGCATTTATCTGTGTTACATGTAGCACTGCAGAATTTCTTTGTTTTTGTTTTTGTTTTCTTTTTAACAGTGGCAGTGTTCTGTTGATTTTATACAGTGTAATTGTAAAATGAAACCCAGATCAACCCTAAATATTGTTTTAATCATACATATAGATACATGTATAGTCAAAGATGCTCACATTATAGCCTGTCAGATTTTCTTTAATTGAAGCGCCTTGATCATTAAATCTGTCCGTGAACCACTGATCAACTTTTTTTTTTTTTTTTTTTTTTTTTTTTTGATTCATGTCAAATTTGCCTAAAGCTGCCCAAGTTTTGAATGAAATGAATGGTCAACCCATTCAAATGCATTCACACAATGGTGTTGAGAGCATGAATTGGACTGCTGATTCTAGCCCCAACACCGAATTCGGGTTTATAAAATGATACTAATCACATTATTGATAGCTCAACACCTAGTGAAGTCAATCCCAGCACCAGCTTATTTCAGGTTCGGTGTTGTGGCTGGTGCTAGGTTTGCCCCAACACCAAACCAGCTTTCAACACCGAACTTGAATTCACCCAATGTACATGTAATGAAAGTAACTTCTGACCATTCATTCCAAACTTTGGTGATTTAAGGTAATTTTGACTTGTTTAAAAAAAATGGTTAGTGTTCAGTCACCCATGATCACGTTTAGGTGAGCAACCTACCAAATTAAAGAAGACATCAACTATCATACCATTATAATTTTACTTGTTAAGATATTAGGTCTTAAATATAGGTTTCATTGTTGTTGTTGTTGTTTTTTTTTTTTTTTTGTTGACGTGCACTTGATGCATGAGTATGTTGTTCTGAACAGTGCATGCTAGAGCTATTGGCTACTACATGTACAGTATATATAATGAACACTTTGTCACTTCAAATGTGTAACATACATCCAGACAGTGGGGGATTGAAGGAGGAAGTTAAAATTACAAAGAGGAGACTTGTTAAGACTCCCGTGAAACGCTTGTCTGGACCAGGGAAATGTAATTCCCTGTCTGGACTTAGCTATAATAAGCCAGTTTGTAATTACAATTTGCGCATGTGCAGGTAAAGGTCGTTTGTACCAAGTACAATTGACCTTTACCCTTTTGTACGCACCATAATGCCTGCCCCAGTAAGATTTTACATGTTAAACAAGTAGCGGGTCCACCAAAACAGATGCGTGTGCGTGTATAAATTGGGGTCATTTCGGGGTCATTTAACCCCGCGTTCAGACTATCCCCCCTTTAGCGGGGGAAGGGGGAGAGATCTTATTTTTTTTTACAACCGAGTGTCCATACTATGTTCGAATCCCCCGCTAGCCGGGGGACAAATCATGACTGTCTGTGCGTTAGGTTCTTTGTCTCCACTTTTCGCGCATGCGCACTTATGATAAATACAGGTGCGAGATATCGGATTACGAGCCAAGGTCGCTCTCCCATCCAAAAACCCAACATGTTTGAGGGGAGAGGGGGAGACGGAGACGGGGAGAGGGGGAGACAGGGAGACGGGGAGAAGGCGAGCTTACACATTTGCCGAGGGATAGTCTGAACGCGGGGTGTACCATGAACTAATTACGAACTGGCTAATTAGGGGGGAAATTCATGAATAACCATATGGCTACAGTGATATGATCTGTAATAACTCCTCTTTCCGGGAAATTATACATACAGGTATACTCTGTACAATACAGAATTCAAACCACATAAAGGTATAGGTAATGAAGTAGGTAGAGTTAAGGTTTTGGATTTCTTATTCTTTATGAAGCAAGCAAGTGGAAAGACAAGTTTGGTGACTTGCAGACAAATAAATGTGTAATTTCTCAAAGAAATACATGTAGATGTTCAGTTCTTCTAAACAGACGGGAAGGGGGAGGGGTTGCTCTAAGGCCTGTTGCATTTACTACTAACATATTGGTTTACCGTCGTGTCCTTTTTTCCCCCAATTAGAAACAAAGGTACAAATTCAAGAATCAGTGAGAGGCAAAGATATCTTCATACTTCAGACCGGTGCAAAGTAAGTCTTCTTTTTTTTTAAAGTGTAAAGTTTTGATTTAACTAGCCATCATTAGACCCATTTCACAATGTCGTTATGTCGTAAGGGAGCTTAGCGAAATGTGATGGCACATTAAAATGTGGGAAAGGCGCATATGACAAAATTATTCAAAATCATAATTTTATTCTATAGAAGCAGAACAAAAATATTAGGATGTACATTTAGAATTAGTATTTAACTCTATGAACAATTTTTAGGAAAAATGGTACGAAAAATTTTATTCAGATAAGTCTGTGATTTTAGATGCACAGACAAAACTAGCAAGTGTGCTCTTTGTGTCTTTCCCATGTCTTTACTCGCCATTGAGTTCCCCTAAGCTACCTAAAGAGATCAAACATTTATGTTTGCAATATACAATGATGTATAATTGGCATTTACCTGTCTGGACAATTTGCAACATTTTTACTTGTTTGATTCATTTCAAGATTGCTCCAATATAGCATGCATTGTAAAAATTTCCTATAAGATCCATGATGTAGATTATGTAGAATTAAAACTGAATGGAGAAATGATTTGTTTTCAGAATGTCAGTGGAATAGCCTGTGTATTGAAAACAGTCAAAGAGTCAATTCAAGTTACATGTACATGTATCTAGAATATCTAAAATCTCTGTTTATAAGGAAGATTCATGAGAGAATATCTTAAGAAAGAATTTTGGTGCTGCCAATCTTGACATGGGGAGTTACGACAAAGATTATTTCTTGTATCTTGATTTCATGTGTATCAGAGATGTGAACAATGCAATCATGGAGCTATTGATCATAGCTTACGCTTGTAAGACATCGTCTGCTAGGTCTATCGTAGCTGTCATCCCATACCTTCCATACAGTAAGCAGAGTCAGATGAGGAAAAGAGGCTCCATTGTTGCCAAGCTTCTTGCCACTATGCTCTGCAAAGCAGGTAAGCATTTTTGACTGGTAAATCCTTATTCACACAGAGTGGGTTAAACCGGTTTTTGTACAAAATATCAAAGCAAACTAAAAACCATTTCACATTTAAAAGACTGGCAAGTATGGTTTTAAAAAAGTAGCTGTGCACAACAAAGGCACCTAAACGTAATTTTTCATATTGTATGTTAAAATATACAGACACAATTATCATATTATACTAAAATCTTTGGTATGTAGTCAGTGATGTATTAAACAGAATACCTTGGACTTCCTCAATTTGAATTTAGCTTGCAGATTAGTCGTCTTTTGTTTGTTTGATATTTGCAGGTGTAACACATGTGATCACAATGGACCTACATCATAAAGAGATCCAAGGGTTCTTTGATGTTCCTGTTGACAATCTCAGAGCTTCCCCATTCCTAGTCCAATACATTCAAGAACATGTAAGTGCTATCTTGTATACATGAGTACTTTCAGAGAGCATTCCCATTCCTAGTCACTCCATGTTAAAGAGTACAGTTGAAGCTCATTATAAAGAACACTGTTATAGCAAAGTTTCATGATACCAAGGTAATAGACCGCTTCGGTAATGTATGCAAATTTTATACATCCCTTTCAAACAAAGGTTGTTCTTGACAACCTGAAAGCTTGCCGGAGGCTTGCCAGACATAGCAACAAGTAATGTATGCAAACTGGATGCCAAGCATTGAGGCTCATTTATAAAAAGCGGGTTAATGGAATAGCTCGTCACTAGGTGCTCAGAGAAGAAGTGTGCATAAATTTGTATACATTACAGAACCGGTCTGTTGTGCTGGTCCCACTTCTATGTACTGGTCCCACTTCTATTTACTCTATTATTTTGTGCCTTGTTATAACAAGGTTCCCATATAACAAGGTAAGAAAAAATTCTTGGTCCAGAGGAGTTTATTATAACAAGGTCCCGCTGTATTTTCCATTTAAAATGGTGGGTATTGAAGTATGGTTGGTTAAAGTGTTAACTGACCTACTGACCTAAAATCTATTAAAGATCTAATCGTACCTGACCTCAAAATGATAACTTTGGACTCTTTTGGAGCATCCATTGTGCCTGAAATGTTTAATGAAATATCCTTGTTATCGTGATGTTTTTCAAAGTAAATATTTAGTTTAGATGCTCTTATTGATGGGACATATACTAGATCATATGTCTGTGAAACTTTCCCTAGAGAGTATGCCCTACCTAGGTCATGTTTCCAACCCTGAACACACATATCTGTGAAGGATATCGTGAATGTAATGGACTCTGTACTATATAGAAGAAGGAGTTTTTGACAAGTCTTGCTCTTTATGCCTAAGAAAATCATTTGCTGTAATATCTGGGCCTTTGAATGTTGTTAAAAGAAATACGGCACCATAAAAATGCTGCGTATTCTTATTATTCATCACTCAAGAGAATGAGTTTGCTCTCTTCCTTTGCATCTTACCTTTAGAGTTTGTTAGTTATGATCCGTCTTGTGCAGCTAAACCCGATATTTTGCTAATATTGTTATGGCTTACTAGATGTTTTACAGAATGAAACATTCAGTTTGCTCAACAATAGGCCAGTATTACCAGTAAAACATCACACAAGAATCATCAATGAGAACCCCCAAGTACTAACTTTGTGAAAGGTAGTATTGATCAGTTGGATAGATTATCAATTCTTGGATAAATCAGCTACTCTGACGATCACTTTAATGAACACTTTAACAGGTATATAATATTCACTTTTATAATTTTATTTCATTGGTAGATTCCTGATTGGCGGAATGCTGTAATTGTTGCCCGTAACCCTGGTTCAGCAAAGAGGGCAACATCCTACGCTGAGAGGCTGCGTCTAGGGTTAGCTGTGATCCATGGAGAACAGAAGGAGTCTGAATCAGACAGGGTTGATGGTCGTCATTCTCCACCCCCAGTTGCGCCAGGAAGCAGCAATCAAGCTCTGGGAATGCCTGGACTTCCTTGTAAGTGTCTTTCTCTGATCTGCACCCCTGGTACCTAGTGTAATTCAATAATTGTCAATACTCCTTCTTGTCAACTTAAATTTTAATTTTAAAATGAGTACTAGTATTCATTATTTGAAAGATTAGTGGCAGAGAAGGGTTTAAAATAGCTCTAGAAAAACAAAAGAATATAAAAAGAAAGAAAAAGTTGTCTATCTTTCAAAAGCCTCACTGAACTTCTTTGAATTATGATATGAAAGAGAATATTAAAATCTTCAGACAGTACCGTTACATTATTTGTTGAATGTAGTTACGCTAAATAAATTATGAGATGATCAGCCGTCGGTATCAAGCGTTGTAAGCATGATACAGTTCTGAAAATTCTTGTCGTGTTTAAAACAGAAAACCACAACAGTTAAGTGTAATACATATTTGTATTGACAATCTTTTTCTTTTTACAAGTGGGCTTTCTTTTTTTTTTTTTTTTGTCTGCAGTGTTCACACCCAAAGAGAAACCACCCATCAATGTTGTAGGTGATGTTGGAGGAAGGATTGCCATTATTGTGGTAAGTTGTAGAGTTTATTAATCATATCCTGCCTTTAATATACAGCAGAGGTTACATATTTGTCAGTAATGTATTTCTCAAGAAAGTAGATTAGTCTTGTATTAGTGCTGAGTGGCTTCGGTGATTTGTTCTTATGGAATCGTTCACTGTCAACGGATGAAGTTGCAGATATGTGATTGCCCTGTAATTTTTCAGAGTATGCAGAAAAGTCTAAAAGGAAGGGGGAAAAATTTGCCTTTGATTACTTTAACTATATTGATATTAAATTATATTTTATACATTGTTTCCAGAAGAATGCACTCATCTCTAGTTCTGATGTAGTAATGAAAGAGGGTATATGTGCATTAATGCCATACATTTTTAAAAAGTATTATATTACCAGTATTCATTAATTCTTGCGAACTATTAACTCAACAAGTAACATACTGCAGAATTTGGGTTCTTGCTCCATGATAAATGAACACTGTCATCATAGTTTCTATCAGATTTACACGGGTCTCTGATTGTAATTCTCTCTCTCTCTCTCTCTCTCTCTCTCTCTCTCTCTCTCTCTCTTTTTCTCTCTCTTTCTCTCTCTCTCTCTTTCTCTCTCTCTCTCTCTCTTTCTCTCTCTCTCTCTCTCTCTTTCTCTCTCTCTCTCTCTCTCGTGCTAGGATGACATGATTGATGAAGCAGAATCATTTGTAGCAGCAGCTGAATTGGTGAAGGAGAGGGGAGCATACAAGATCTATATCATCGCCACTCATGGTCTCTTGTCTTCAGAAGCACCTAAGATCATAGAGGATTCCTGTATTGATGAGGTAACATGCACTGTTTTGGTATTAAACCTCCCTCTAGTCAATAGGCATGGCCATCACAAAATCTACATAATACTGTAGTTGGTCTATAGGTCATTTGATCAGCATTTCATAATCTAATCATGCTAAGATTGGTCATAATCTTGGGCTTTTTTTGAGATATATCATAGCAAAGAATAGTATACAGTTAACAGCTAACAGTCACAGTACTATAATCACCTTAGTTGGGTAAATAATTACGTAACCACATGTTCGACGTTTTTTGGCAAATTTTCATAAGCCAAATATCGGTGGTCATGGATACGATGCTTTGTATTTTGCATCGTATGACATTCTACATTAGAAGTGCCATAGATATGATCATAGATTTCATTAATACTCTGAAAGTTTTGATATATCAAGAATCACCAAGACTCTATTTAAGGCAATTTGGGGTTATTAGGTCATGGCTAACATAGATTCAGGTACATGGTAACCTTTGTTATAAGTTATCCTGAGAGCAGTGTATCCCAAGCTCAATGTGGTATTTATCAGTATTTCTGGTTATTGAAACTTGAGGTGCTATGTTTTGCTTTCACAAGGTTGAAGGTCATAGTTGATGTATAGATGCAATATCTTGTAGCCTTATCTTCTTGTCAGTATAGACAATCAAAAGTGAAACTTTTTCATCTCCCTAGTGTACTTGCAGGTATGTGATGAATACTAATGGAGAATGAGCAATAATCCAATCTCTTTTCTTTGGCCACAAGTCAATGTTGAGAGCTATATAGTTGTATGAACCATTGGATTATTTCACGCTCTCTCCTTCATACACGTACATACATGTATGTCTCGGTTGCCAAGTTCTTTCCCATGTTTATTCATGTATAAAGGAAGTTTTTGTGAAGATAATGGTTAAAGGTGGTTTAAAAGAAAGAGCTTACTGGTTCGTAGAATTTGGACGATGCTAATGATGCTATAGGTACATTCTTGAAAACAGTCTAACTTGGGTAAAATTTTAATGCCGCCGAATTGCATAGATTTAGACCACCATTTTTACGAATCAATTTAATTCTGTAACTAAATAAAGATGCAAAAACTTGTCTCTCGGGTATTACTTTCTCATTTTCATTTCATGACCAAATGAATTTGTTTTATTTTTTATAAAATAATTTCAGTAATTCATACAGAATTTAGGGACAGTTACTTGGCCTGTCAGTGGACCAAAATAGGATTTACTCAGGCTGCTTTCAAGAATATGGGCTATTATAAAAAGCCTCGTTGTCAAAAGAAGAAGAATTGGGACCATGCAAATGTTGATATTATAAATAGCCGTATTATGTTTTCCCTGCCTGTCCAGGTAATTGTGACGAACACCGTATCACACGACCTCCAGCGACTCCAGTGCAACAAGCTGAGGACCGTAGACATCAGCCTTCTCCTCTCAGAATCCATCAGAAGAATACACTACGGAGAGTCCATGTCGTATCTCTTCAGGAACATCCCCCTCGAAGACTGAGATGAGAGTATAATAGGCATTTGGCTATATGACATATACTCAGGCAACAATCGCTCCAGGGGGATTTTTCATAAAGCTCTTGGTAAAGTTACACATGACTTTACGAACAACTTGAATATGAAGTGCCAGAAAGGATGCCGAAAGTTTTTCCTGATGTTTTTAACAAAGTGTGACTGTATTTCCAATGACCTCAATTAAATTATGGCAAAAACTATACTTTTCATTAAAAACGTTTGTTATAATAAGAATGTTAATCTACGTCTGCACAGTTCAAGTTTAGCTGATGCAGTTAAAAATGATTGAGCATCCCATTTGGCCTGTCATATTTAAGTCATTCGTAAAGTCATGCGTAACTTTACGAACAGCTTTATGAAACACCCCCCAGGCTTTATTTCATCAAAGATGTAGCTTAAGGGATAGTGTTGCAATAGGGATTTAGGTTAGGTTTAGGGTTAGGGTTAGGGTTAGATATGGTGTTTTGTCCGAGGCTGAAGTTTTGAATTCAGTTAATGTAGGGGTTGACTGCGGAGCGTTTGTCACTGGAGCATGCGCTGTACACCCTTGGTGTCAATTGCTCCGCGATCATTTCCCTACGCTCACCGGATTCCTAACTTCAACTATGGACTTCAAGATAAAGTTGAGTTCTGGGCCCCGTTTCATAAAACTTGCTTTCACTGACAATTTACAATAACTGTTATAAGCTACTGAAATCCTTGCATCTGATTGGCTGAGAGCAAATTTGACGGTAAAAATCACCGACAAGACACTTGATGATAGGCCCCCCAGTCATGAGATTGAATTGTGAAAGAAACTGTCTCAAAGCAATTGGGAAAGGTTGATTATATAGAACATAAGAATTGGTGTATGCTGTAAGGTTTTGGAATCACCAAAATGATAAGAAACTGACTCAATCCTGCTGAGAGTTACATGCACTGCACACAGAAATGTGTATATGGGACTACACACAAATGTTCGGCCCGAACATTTCAGCTGTTTCTTGTCATATTTTTAATGTGAGACCATTTCAAGAGCAATCTTTTTCAGGTGACATATCTACTATGATAATCTTCCAGACTAACATAATCAGAATGAGAAAGCTCACAAATTATTTTTTACCTTTCCCAGAACTCAAGCTTCCCTTTAACCCTATATATAACCCCTATTCCTAACCCTAAACCTAGCATAAAACCAAATTGCAACTCTAAAACTCACCCTAAAGCTTTGATGAAGTAAAGCCTGGAGCAAATGTAGCCAGAGCATGTATCAGATCACCAGGGGAGCGTTTCATCAAGCATTTTGTCCGTGATTTTTACCGACAACTGTTATAAGCTACTGAAATCCTTGCATCTGATTGGTTGAGAGCAAATTTGTCAGTAAAAATCACTGACAAAATGCTTGATGAAACGCTCCCTAGGCTTTCATTAGCTAGTACTGCACAGAGATATCGATCAACATTCTATTTTACATGCATTTCAATGACAAGGATCTACTGGCCTCATATCAACGATATCATAACAATAATGATAATAGCAGTGTTGGGTCCAAGACCAGAGGGTCCGAGATCAAGATCAAGATCAGACAGTCCGAGATCCAGATCAAGATCCAGATCCGCAGCTCAAGATCGAGATTAGAACATCTGAGATCAAGATCAAGATCGAGGTTACTGATGCCGATCTCGAGGTACCCAACACTGAGTCGTGTTTTTGCCGATTGGTGAATGATTTTAAAAGCTTTTTCGTTTGATAATTTACGTAATAACAATGTTGATCTTGAGCGATCTCGAGCGAAAATTCCGAGAACAGAAGCTCCGAGATCAAGATCAAGATCAAGATCAAGACCAACACCTTTGAGATCAAGAACAAGATCGAGGTTACTGATGCCGATCTCGAGACTGGGCTTGAGATCAAGATCGATCTCGAGGTACCCAACACTGGATAATAGTAAAATCAGTTTAGATAGAAAAGGTATTGGATCCGATGAATCATTGCTGAAGGCTCGTGATCATTGGTGAGCACCATACATTTTCTACGTAGACCGATTTTACTGTTATCATTTTTGTTATTGATATGTACCCAGCCCTTGAAATAGAATCTTTCAAAACATAAAACTTTTGTGAATGGTTAAGAATGTATTGTTAAATCTCAGTGTTGTGATTCAGTGATTTCAAGGCATTAAAATTGTTCAAAACTGATCCACATGTGAACGCCCTTAAAGTTTGCAGTTTTTCAGCATTCAGAAATATGTTTACAGTATTGTTTTAATCTTCTTACAGGTGTTGTCAGATTGTATGAACTAGGATTTCAGCAACCTAGAGAGAAGAGGGAAAATACCATAGCTGTTTATTAAAGCAAGTTTTATTTATTCAATGGTGTATTCATTACCCATCTATGTCATTTAATATTTGATATTATTTCTCAATCTAAAATCCTTCATGACTTGTATGGCTGCCAAGTGTATTATACATCTAGCATAAGAAATCAAAGCTTTCAAATATATTTCATCAAGACCTGGAATGTTTACTGTACTACTCATATATTCTTGAAATGCTCTCATATTTGTTTTGGAAGAATATGGCAACAAAAATGTGAATTGTTTTTTGTTGCATATTCTTGAAATGCCATCTGTATGTCAAGGATTGTTCACAATATCTTTTGTCAAGACACGTCAAGACACATATATACCCCAATCTCCTCTGTGTATTAATCTGTCCATGGTTATCTGCGATGCTTTGAGGGTGTCTTGTAAATCTTTGACTTTATAAAAAAAAATGTACGTGTGCTGCAATGTATAGACTACTATCAGTCTAGCATGACTATAACCGAGAGATCCCAGTAGCCTGACAGCCTGCGATGCCAGTCTTGTGGGCCTTTGGTCTCTTGGCCCATGGGTCTTGTGGGCTGTAGCCCACTGCAACATTATTCCCTAATCTCTGTAGCTGCTCACTAAGTACATATTAGTACCTGAAACCATTTGTTAATCAATTAGCATAGAGAGTATTAGTTGCAGCAGAAGGCAAAGCATCCTGATCAGTAACTTGTATAAGTTTTCCAGCTACAAGAGCCTCCCAAGTGGAAAGAAAGCTTATTTGTTATTAGGGCATGCCATATGCTAATTGCATAGATGAACTCCAATTTTGATTCCGTAGCAACAACAACATGAGCTCTTCACTCTTAACTCTATGGTGAAATGCTTTGTGATTATCGAGAATGATGTTACCATGGATACAAACAATCATATTATTGATTTACTAGTTGGCTTAGTCCGGGATTGACCTGGTTTCTCATGTAAACTTTTTGATTAGTCTCTTCTTCATGGGTGCTTTAATGCTGAAGATAACATTTGAAGTTGTTTAAGATGGCTGGTTCAAGTTATAGTAGAAGACAGTGATTTCATATTCATATGATATGAACATTTCATTTGGTCCTCTACATTTCTAGTAGCTCAGTGTACATATACATCTGTAATAAGGATGTTAACCTGTGTGGTACGATTTGATTTTGGTATAAAATGCATTTTCCATATAATCCATCCCTGGAATGAAAGCTTTCAAGGTTTTATGGAATGTTTATATGTAAAGAGATTGATTTTGCTGCTGATCATATGTTGTCCTCACTTTGTACTGTACTGAAGTAACTTAATGGGACATTTTGCCAACAGTGCCAAACAGGAATACATGGTGTAAATTGATGGTTTTTAGAATGAAAGAAACCAGTGAAAAAGATGGTGCACGATATACTGGAGATATTATACAGAATAAATGCAGATCAAAGACAAATAGTCAAGGCGAAGAGACCATAAAATCTGAATGTTAACAAATTGAAGAGTGAATTTTACAATTGTGCATTATGTATTGTCCACTGATGCCTACATGTGCATTATGTGTAAGTACGGTATGTATGATTTGCAAGTTGTATAGCATGCGCCGAATATAGAATTCCAGTCAGATTAATATATGGAAGTAATGAAATTATGTGATTGGAACTTACAGCCTCGTATCTTTATTTACATAAACATGTAGCTTCATGTAGAATTTATCTCTAACTAACCCTAAATCATATCCTGTACAAGCCTTATCAATGCACCCTTTTGGGTTATTTCCTATGCTGGAAATGTATTTATTTTAATGCACTCATGGGCCGTTTTGTACTCAGTCCAGGTATTGTATCATGAATGAAGTTATATCTCATGTTATTCTTCATCGCTCTTATATACCCTGGTCATGTGATCATACATGTAACTCTGTTCATGGTAAAATTTATTCTGTATAGAATTTAAGAAAGAGGAAAAATGTAGGGAAACAGTGGAACCTCGTTATAAAGAACACTGTTATAACCAACTCTCATTATAACAGCATCATTTTTCCAGTCCCACTTCTTTGTATTGTATAGTTTTTTAGCCCTGTTATAACAAGGTTTAGGTATAAAGAGTTAATTTCCTTAGTCCCAAGTAGTTTGTTATAATGAGGTTCCACTGTATAAGATATACATGTAGTAGGCTTGCAAAGCATAACTAACTGATAGCAGCATGGTTCTTGGAAGCATTAACAGAAGTATGGGAATAATAGACCACTAGATTATCACATTTTTGTTAATATTAATTAATATTACTATTAATAAATAAATAATATTAAAATTAATATTTTGGTTGATCCATCGTTACCAAATATGAGACCCTGTCAGTTGCCTTTTCACACAAAGTCTAGCCTACTGTTTTTAGCATTACCAAAAGTCTTTTATTCATGCTACATGTACGTAGCTGCATCGAGTTCAGATCTGGGCCTCGTTGCATAAAACTTACCATTAACGGTAACTTTGCCATCAATGGTAACTCCCATGGAAACCTTGATTTTGATTGGCTGTTGAGTGATGTTACCATGGTAGTTATCATTGATAGCAGAGTTACCATTAATGGTAAGTTTTATGCAACGGGGCCCTGGTGTTTTGACTATTAGGTAGTCTGAAATAGATTTTACATAGAAGTATAAACCAAAGCAGTGTTTCATTTATTTGAATTTCACATTCAGAGATAGATATGACCCTTGACAATATTTGACCTGGTTTTCTGTGTATACATGTATGTGGAATCAAAAAGTAACTTTACTCACCAGTATTTCTGTTCATTTTTTTTTCAAATTTACTCCAAAGTATGAAGTATGAATCTCTGAGTTAGGAGTTGATTTAGCGTGTTTTGTTTCTTCATCACCAAGTTTGACATCCTCTGAAGAAAATGTTTTCTTTGTGGTTAAAGTAAAGAACAAATGTGTATGAATATGCCTTGTTTGTTCTGCCTCTGAAGTATTCATCATTTTGTTTTTTTGTTTGTTGTTGTGAACATATGTAGATACGTGAATATTGTCTTCATTATATCTGCTGTTTCTGCAAGAGATGGAAAAATAAAATACTTGTACAAATTTGTGAAAGTATGTGTCTTGTTTTTAACCAAGTGTTCCTTTTTCTTTTTTTAACCAAAGAGGTTGCTTCAATGTGAAGGTCTTTTTTTGCCCCAGTATCTACACAGTCTCAGACAGCTGTCTAATAATACATTGTAATAAGCCAGTTTGTAATTAGTTCATGGTACAAATGACCCTGAGATGACCCCCATTTGTTTTGGTGGATGTGCTACTTTTTAACATGTAAAATCATACTGGTGCACACGTCGTGGTGCGTACGAAATGACAGCGCATAAAGGTCAATTGTACTCTGTACAAATGATCTTTATCTGCACATGCGCAAATTGCAATTACGAACTGGCTTATTGACTGGTTCTTATAGGGATTTCTGAGCATATTTCCAAGGCTAGAATCACATTCCACAAGTCTAAAACATGGAAATTATTCAAGACCCTTCATAATCCGTAATGAATCCCTTCTTTTGTAGTTTACAATAAGATGTTCCATTTTGACACATATCTGGACCTCTTCATTGCTGACAATTTACAGTTTTCTTTCTCTTTTGTACAGAGTTGCGATTGACATCCGTCTCAAATTATGTTGCAATCAATCGCAACTCTAAGACGGGGCCTAGATGTATGTGACAACATGGGCCTTGAGGCACTGAAAAGGGACAATTTCAGGATGTGTGGGGTGCGTAGCTTTAAGTACTTACAGTACTTGCATAGGGGTATCCATTTGGTGACAAATTTAGGAAATTTATTTTACACTCCTAAATATATACAGCAGCTTACAGCCTTTGTCAAAATGGTAGTCTTATTTAAATCCATATGCATGAACACAAATGTATCTTTTCTTTAACATTGAGCTACCTCATGTATGTTCATGAATGATAGAAGGTAGATGAATAAGCAGTTACAAAAGACAAAATGATTAATAATATTACTTTCTTTAATTGGAAGGGCACTTCTGCAAAGTTTAATAAATGAACATACCGGTAATATCATTACTCTTTCATGATACAGATACATCAGGGCCCTGTTTTTTACAAGCTACTGAAATCCATGCATCTGATTGACTGAGAGCAAATTTGTCATAGAAATGTGACAGTTGTTACCGATAGCAAGTTTTTCAACAATAACTAAATGTTTTAATTCAAAGAGCAAGCATGTCAGACATAGATTAGGGAATATAGAATAGGGATTATAATGTGAAATGACCCAAAAGAGAGGAAAAAAAAAAGTGAAAAGCAGAATGTCCTTTTTCTATAAAAGATAGAGAAAAGGACAAAGATCACTTTGATACATCGTTAATCATCAATAGGTAAATGGCCAAATCACAAAATCAATTTCCCTGATATTCAGAAACACAAAGTACACTACAATGAAATGGCTTCATTTGCATCAGTATGTGTGTTAAATCGTGTTTCATGTTTATTCTTTCATGCCTGCTTTGCAATCCCCGAAGAGTGTGAATGTATTATACTGTAAACGCTGTTATTTTTGCACGATTAAAAATTCGCGCTGCGCAATTACACACTCGTATGTACACCCACTCCATTTATTAATTTACACACACGCAGTCCATTCAAATACATATGGCATGTGCAACTACACACACGCGAGCTCAAAAATGAATTGGACACACAATCGCTGAAGCTCGCAAATCAACCCTCATAGGAAATCAGGCTAATATTTTCGTGAGTTCTAGAATTCGCGCTTGCCGAAAATAGCGTGAAATCTGCGAAAATTAATGTGCCACAAATATTTCTGCATTTACAGTTTAATACAGGAGCACTATTAAGGTTGAGTTCTGGGAAAGGTGAAAAATAATTTGTGAGCTTTCTCATTCTTTATACACAGGTATGTCAGATAGGAAGAAGATCATAGCAGAAATGTCACCTGAAAAGGATTGCTCCTCAAATGCCCTCATATGAGAAATAGCTGAAGTGTTCAGCCCTAACATTCATGCCACATGTGTGTGCAGTCCCATATACCCATTTCTGTGTGCAGTGCATGTGCTTTTTAGCGAGCTTGGGTCAATTTCTTATCATTTTGATGATTCAAAAACCTCACAGTATACACCAATCTTTATGTAGACATGCTCAAACTGCTTCGATAATGTAACAAAATTTTACACATACCTTTCAAACAAAGGTCGTTCTTGACAACCTGAAAGCTTGCCTGAGGCTTGCTGGACATAGCAACAAGTACATGCAAACTGGATTCCAAGCATTTAGGCTCATTTATAAAAAGAAGGGTAATGGAACAGCTCGTCACTGGGCGCTCAAAGAAGAAATGTGCATAAATTTGAATACATTACAGAACCGGTCTATTGCTTTGAGACAGTTTCTTTCACAATGTAACTGCATGACCAGAACCCAACTTTATATTTAAAGGGAAAGTCCACCCTGGTATTTATTTGATTTGAATAAAAGCAGAAAAATATGAGAAACAGTTCAGTGAAAGTTTGAGCAAAATCGAACAAGAAACAAGAAAGTTATGAATTTTTGAAGTTGAAATCAATCAAACAAACACATATTGGCAACTCGTTGACGTATCTTGCAAGCTCCTCTCCCATTTGATCTTAACAGAAAATGTCATAAATTTTTATTTTCTTAGTTGTTGATGAAGGAATACATTTGTTTCATACAGGTTTTGTATAAAACCTATATATCTAGGGTGCATGTATGACTAAATATCTTCTTTAGAAAAAATTGATTTTTTTTTTTTAGTACCTGCACAGGGTAAGTGGAAAAGGACCTCGCAAGATACGTCACCAAGTTACCAATTTTGTGTTTGACTAATTACAACTTTAATAAATCATAACTTTCTTATTTTTTATTGGATTTTGCTCAAACTTTCAATGATTTGTCTTTTGAATTTTTCTCTTCTGTTTAAAACCAACTTGATATCAGTGTGGACTTCCCATTTTTAATGATTGGCCAGTTTCTACTAGTTGTAATGAAAAAAAAAACAACAAAAACAGTCTGCGATATATAAAATTTCTCCTGATGGAGTATGATGAAACAAAGGATAAAGAAATCAACATTTATCTCTTAAAAGTTTACTCATGATAACTGTATTAAGAAATCAACATTTATCTCTTAAAAGCTTACTCATGATAACTGTATTAAAAGCTAGTGGCACATAATGATCTCACTATAACTTAACAATAACCCTTTCAATTCATTACAGGGCTTTACAGGCAATATAAAATGTGTGTGTGTGTGGGGGGGGGGGGGGGGGGTGTGCTATCATAATGCAATCTTCACCTCATGCATGCTGCTAATACTACATTTTTTCTTCTTTTGAATACAGAAACCCATTGCACAGACTGAGTATGCAATATCCATGTCATTAAATTTTGTCTATTTGTGGCATACATAACATTATGCTCAGGACTTGCTAATGGATACCTAAAGTGAAAGGTTGAAGATTCCCACCATAGTTATATTTATTTAATGTAATATAATTGAAGGGTACACAAAATCAATGTTAAATATTGTTACATTATGTGACATATTGCATTATATAGTTGCTATTTGTTTAATCCTTGTAACTCCAATACATTTTGCTCCAAACATTACAGAATGAATTAATGGGCATAGGCTTACTTAAAAGTTTTCTTTTTTCTTTTTGGAATTTTGGATTTGAAGTCAACAGAGCATCTAGAGAATGGACCTATCCATATGTAGCATGACAAATTCAGTTCATGTTTATTATTCCATAATATAGGCCCGTTTTGAAAGGCCATTTTCGGTAGTCGATTACACGGACATTTTTTCGGACGAGTAATCGACTACTCGGTATAATGATTTTGCCAATAAGACAGGCCGACTGCTCCGGCCCCGAAGCCCGCAATCTTTTTTCGGCCGGAGCACCAGCGTAAAGCCATGAAACCAGTTTCAAACAGCCTGTGCAACAACCGTAACTAATGTCCGATTTCTGTATTAAAATGTTACAATTAAACAAGTTTAAAACGATCAGTGTTGGTTATAAAATTCAAAGCAATGCAAATTATCTCCTACCTACTTTCATGAAGACTAAATTAAAATCAAGGTAAAATAAAGCGAAATAGATCGTCATTTTCTTCCCCCTTTTCAACACAGTCGTAATCATGATAATGCAGTTGTTTACCAGTCGCCAAGAGGTGGCGCTCGTACCCGGAAGTACAGTTGGGTTCGGAGCGTTTTAGTACACGAAATCCCATTCATCTTTCTCCGTATTGAAATTGTGCACATTCTGAGCGTGGGATCGACATCAAATTCAATGCCCTCGTCAAATCGACATGGGCATGCCCGTGCATGACCTGTCGGCAACGAACAAGCGCGCGTTAGCAAGTAAGAAGTATTTCAGTGTCGTTTTGTTTTCATCTGTTGCTATCTAGAAAATATTCTGTGCTAATACACGTCCTTTCATTTTTGCAAAATCTCGATAGGAGCTCGCTTACACGGTGAGCTATACGGTGTATACGGTGACCGATGTGTGTGCGGCTGGCTCACACACCCGCTTATAACTGCAGCTTCCGATGTAGCGGGAACATACACAACCAGACTTTGTTTTTACTGCTCGATCCTCGAGAACTTAGCTGCCGAAAAGAAACGCTCTCATGTGAATTCTATTGATTCAAATGACATTAAAATATCTTAGAACTAACAATTAAGTGATAAATTTCTATATTTCATTCTGAATGAGAGGTTTTGGGGGGTTATTCACAAGTTCTAACTATGTTACCGAGTAGTCAATGGAAATTTCATTAGTCGTGTAGTGACCCTATTGGGCGAGTACACGGTTAATCGAGTACTCGAAACGGGCTTACCATAATACCACCACAACAACAAAAACCTTCAGATTTGCTACAGTAAAAACTCAGTCACTGCATTCCTTATTTCCAAGATGCATGACACGACTGCTTTATCTGCCCTGTGTGTATAAGACAACTGGAGCACTCTGTTTTACATGTTACATATGTGACTTGGTGCAATGCAAAATATATTTCTAACCCATGCCAAAAAGATTGCAGATAATTGTACCAAGAAAAAACACATTTGCATTATATTCATAGGTTACAATTTGAATTCAATTCTTTGTACATTGTACAAAGTACTTAGTATACTACAGGGGCCCGTTGCACAAAGAGTTGGGTTTAAACGCAACTCTTAAAATCAAACGCAAGTCCTGAATGCGCACTTCTGATTGGCTGAAAATAAAGTTGCGTTTGATTTTCCTGAGTTGCGTTCAAACGCAAGTTTTGTGCAACGTGCTACAGGTCTCGTAACTACCTATTAGCAGGCAACCAAATACTACCTAATCTCTCCACTTCAAAATCATCAAAATTTCATGCTACAGCACTTAAAGCAGTCCTGAATTCACTTTGAGCAGCGCAAGACTTCAGCCACTTCTGAACATTAGATGGGGCTCCACTGGCTAAGCCCGTTTGGTGCAATGCGCTCCACACTGCGATGTCCGCTACAGTGGGACTGCCACCAACAAGCCATGCTCCCCTTCCCAGGGTAGAATTGAGGCCTCGGACACCGGCGGCTTTCTCCTTTGAGCTGCCGTTGAGCAAGGTGGAGCTTGCCAGGTCTAGGAAGTTGTCAATGTTGGCAACAGTGATGATATCGTCAGAGGCATCATAGGCAGGGGTCAAGAGACGGCTCAGATAGCGTAGGATGTTCACCTCTCCTTGGATCGGGGTCTGGGAGTTGGCCTGAATCTTCATCTCTGGACCTTGGGACACTGATGGAAGAAAAACAAAGGTATGTGACTGCAAAAGAAGGCATGATGAATGCATCACCATGAGGTCACTCCGTAATAAAATCCTTTATGTAACACGATGGATTAATCTATCATGTAGGTATGATTGTCTCATTAAAGTTCAAACAACATACATTACCCATTCCTAGTTTTAATAATTAACAATAATGGGAAATCTCTTTAACTGCAGACAGAAAAAAAAAAGAAAATAAAAAGGAAAATGAATGGCGTCTACATCAATGAATAATTTGTAAAAAAAGAAACTCATGCAACTTTTACTGAATTGCTACAATTGATTTTTGCAATTTGTTAAGTTTTGTAAATTGTCTGCCAAAAAATGTAATTAAAAATTTGTAGAAGTATCATGGCACAAAAGTTTCTGAGTTTTACAGTAAATCATCAAGTTATAGCTACAATTACCATTCTTCCAGATGAGAGTGATAGAGAGCTGTGCATCCATCCTTTGCATTGGTTGGCCACCATTCTGACTGAAGTAACTGAGTAGTTTGTCGGGGACAGAGGATATAGAGGAGTGAGTGTGGACCTTGGTCAAACATCGGAACTGCTGCTTCAGCTGCTCGTAGAGCACCAATAAGGAGTAGGGAGGATTGTTGGGGTTTGCATAGATGACCACATCATGGAGACAACCTGAGACCTAAAAAAGAAAAGTAAAGAGACATTATCAAAACATATTTATAACTAAATGATGTTTCGTATTTTAAAAATATATATTTGCCACTATCACAGAATACGTTAGCATAAAACCAGCTGAAATTAAAGAAACGGAAATCTCAATTATAATTTAATCTGAATTATAAAACCATCTCTGATGAACACAAAGTAGCAAAAGACAAAATGAAGTTCATTTCCCATTTCCCTTTTTCATCTGGAATTCCTCCTTTACCCACTGCATTTATCAACCTTTCCTTGGTACAGGACCATCTGGAACATCACCTGTTATCTAATATCTATTCCTCCTCCCCCCCCCCCCCCACCCCCACCCCCCCCCCCTCCCCCCAAGAAATTTTTACGCCTGGTTCACACATGACACGATAAGCTGCCTCAAAAAAAAACTACCACAGCAAAATATCAAGAATTTGACACCTAGGCTAAATGAATGGTAATTAGTGGTGGGGGGGGGGGGGAATGTATGTGTTACCAGAATAAAATGCTTTTAAAGTGAATATAGATCTACATGTACTTTGCTACTTTTTTTTTTTCTTGGACTGATTTGGTGATGGTTTACCACACGTGTGAATGAGGCCTTAACCTTGAACAGATGAAATGCTTACCATGTTTGAGGATGATGGAGAAGAAGAAGATGAGGAAGGACCAGATGTCTTTGTGTCTTGTGCAGAGGGTTTAATCTTGCTTGTCAAGGCAGCTACTTCTCTCTCCATAGAACAAAGATCTGTAAGAATGGATTCCTGGCGACGTTCCAGCGCTGCCACTCTAGGGTCAGCCTGCATGTCATTAAAAAAAACAACAAACAAATAACAAATTAACCCAACCGAACCATGAAATCATGTTTACCATAAAGAATTTTAAAATTAAAGATTCCTACAGGTCACACAGACCTGTATTCAAAATGTTTCCTTGAAGTGACTTGATTGTTAAATCATCTAAGTTTAATATGCTCTAGTCTACATATCACTATTATCTTCATCATCATCATCAAGTCCCGGGGGGAACACTCAAACCCAAAAGTGGTGGGTATGTGCCGCCGGCAAGACAAAAAAAGGGGGCTTTGGAACGAGCATATCATGCAAAGGATGGTCTTCGGAACTACTAACATTTTTTAAAATGGGGCTCTTTGGAACTGGATTACAATATACATATGATGCTACGGAACTGGGCATCGTTTCACCAAACCGTCATAAGTACAAGTTCGCTGACATTCCATTGAAACGCATGTTAAATTTGATACACGCATTTCAATGGGATGACGGCGAACTTATAACCGTTTCCGTTTATCAGTAGAGGCGCACGGCTGATGTGGGAGACTCTCCCACTTGGGAGACAGTCTCTGATATTGGAGACTTTGCTAACAAGAGGACAATAGAAACAACACCAACAACAAGGCACTTTTTCTCTGCCAAATTTTTTCCCCTCAGAAATCAGAAGCCCATATGTTTTGTGTGTGGATCATAACAAAAAATGTTATGAAAACAAAAGTAGACAGTGGATTTTTAAAGTAGACGGCCAAAAGGGGTTCTTTTTCATGAGGAATCTGCTTATCACATTTTCATTTTGAGCCAAGGTAATCCCTTTGCCGCAAATGTAAACAAAGAAAATTGGTCTCCTAAATGGGAGACTGTCTCGCAAATAGGCCATCGAAAATGTTGACAAAAGTCTCTGATAATAGAGATGGTCTCCCAAATAGGAAACTGTCTCCAATATCAGCCGTGCGCGAGCCTCTACTTATACTTATGACCGATTGATGTAAGTTCATGAAACGCTACCCTGGTTCCCACACACACGCTCCCATTCACTAAATACGCTGTGTGTCATGGCAAGTCTATGGTGTCTTCGAAACGGGCCGGGCGGAGCGGGCGGAGCGGGCCAGAACGGCCGTAACGATGGAATGAAAAAAAAAGCGGTGCTTTGGAACGGTTTTCTCTCTTTTTCTCAACAAGAAAAAAATGTAGGCTATGATTTGGAAAAGAAATTTGAGTGTAAAAATGGGGGTCTTCTGGGTGGCACATACCCACCACACACTATATACTGAGTGCCCCCCCCCCCCCCCCCCCCCCCCCGGCAGCAAGTTCATGGTCTGAGATAACTATACGAGCTCTGTGGCTTATCAATCTGCTACTGGCCACAGAGCTATACAGCCCATGCCTATACTGCGTGTGGAGGAAGATATCAACCAAAAAATCTAGATCTAAATATCACCATTTCCCACATACTGTGAGCCATGCAAACCACCCTCGGAGTTTGCTAAAGGGGTTACCTTCCAGGATCAACTAAGATTGTAAAAATTGAATGAATAAAAAAGAAAAAAAGCCACAAAATTGGCAGGTGTGATCAGGTTTTTTTACCTTGCACTTGTAACTTGTATATATGGGACTACACATGCAAGGTAAGATTGGTGTAGTCCCATATATACAAGTTACACAGTGTAACTTGTATATATGGGACTACACCAATCTTACCTTGCATGTGTAGTCCCATATATACAAGTTACAAGTGCATGGTAAAAAAACCTGATCACACCTGCCAATTTTGTGGCTTTTTTTCTTTTTTATTCATTCAATTTTTACAATCTTAGTTGATCCTGGATGGTTACCCCTTTAGAAAACTCCGAGGGTGGTTTGCATGGCTCACAGTATGTGGGAAATGGTGATATTTAGATCTAGATTTTTTGGTTGATATCTTCCTCCACACGCAGTATAGGCATGGGCTGTATAGCTCTGCGGCCAGTAGCAGATTGATAAGCCACAGAGCTCGTATAGCTAGGTCTGAGAGACGGCGAGAGCTCCATCATGGACTAGCATGACTAGACACCTGCAGAAATTAATGTTTAATTTTTCCCCCTTTCATTTCAGTGGATCTGCAAATAAAATTAACTAGACTACTTTAATCACATTAAAAAGCAAGTTCCATCCTCCATCGAATCATTACATTAACATTTCACAAAACATCTGTCATCTTAATTGTTTCAGAGCTCAACAGTCATTGAAATTCAATGAAAAGCAAAAACCTCGCTCTCACACTCTCTCATTCTCAACGCCCAAAACGAGACTCATAATCTCATAGTTGTGTATATTCACCTCTTCGCTCTTTGTTTGTGATGAATTTCCCTGAATATTAGCCATCTTGAACATGCAGTCTGGGAGATCAAGCTGCGTGTTGTCAAAATCGTAGAATGGTTTAAGCTTGAACATTCCTGAAGTGCCACTCATGGTTATAGAATTCCGATTCTCCTGTCTATCTATTCAGCGTGCGCATATATGCAGCAAATATAGGCCACGTCGGCGATTCTCTCCCCTGCTCTCTGGGCGCAGTGCCGCCTCGATGTGTTTCGCTAGCTAGCTCGGGTCACGTCCATATTCACGTGTGAAAGACGAACTCAGCACTTTCGCTGCACTGCTTCATCCTCGACCTCAGCAAATTCGGTCCCTTTAAGACTCGGACAAGAGAAAAGTTACCTTGGATTCCTGTGGAGTAGGCCGATAATGATTCATTTTCAATAAATAATCTTAAATTGTATCAGTCACCTGAAAAAAAAATTGTGAACAGCTAGAAAGTATATAATGAACCCCAAACAACTTTATCTGGTGTTCTATAGATCAACAGTTAAGGATCAGAATAAAGAAAATAGAGGATAACATGAAGATGCGCGCGCGGAACCGAACTCCGAGTTGGGTTCCGCGCGAGCCTTTATCTTGGCATGGCGAGCGCTTTGATGTTGTTGTTGTTAATTTAGTTTTTTACGGCGCTTCATTCAATTTTGAATATTTACGCCAATATAATTGAATATTTACGCATACAGGTGCATCGAGTAGTCTACTCACGAGTCGCTTTTACGCTTATAGAGAGTGTAATTAAACTTGCAATACCTAATTTCAATTAAAATATTTGAAGCTCATAAATCGTGGGCGGTGAAACCGGGGGGCTTGGGGCTGCAGCCCCCCCCCCCCCCACTTGTTTTAGTAGACACGTTTCATAAAACCTCAGAAAAAAAGGTTCCAAATTAATGAGTGAAATCACATCAGCCCCCCACTTTCAAAATCGCTCCGCGGCCCCTGTAAATGAACGACATGGAACATCTTAAACATACACAGCAAAATACTTTTTTGTGATTGGTACCTGGCTAAAACAAAAACAAAAACAACAAAATAACAAAAAATTTGGAAAGGTACTTTCAGGCGGGTCGGCTCGCTATTCATACTAGCATAAATTACCCGTGGCACCATGGGGGGGGGGGGTCTTCTCCTATGGACAGCCCAAGTACCCATTCACACTGAAAGGCAAGTAGTTTATTGATTAAATATATTTGAACAATTGATTCATAGCAGACTTCTCTTTAAACATAGGAGGTTCAATTTAATTAGCATCATCGGTTAAACTGGGGGAAGAACTTAAATATCATTACGGAGTGAAATCAAAATCTAACTCTATAGAATGGAAAAGAAAATGTATTGTAACACGGTGTATTTAGTAATCAGTCAAGAGGCAATTATCGTATATAGAAATGTTATCATTACATGTATTAAGTCAAAAATAAATGTGTAAGTACATGTACCCTACAATGTACAACAGATTGCATTTGTTTGTATTTCTTCGATTAAAGGTTGCTCAATCATAATATAGTGTAATGTTGAAAGAAGCGAGAGAGAGAGAAGGATACAGTGGGAAACAGTGGTGGGGAAAATGAGAGAGAAAGAGAGAGAGAGAGAAACAGCCAGTGGGAAAAATGAGAGAGACTCATAGACAGTGGGAAAATGATAGAGAGAGAGAGAAAAAAAAATAGACATGCAGGGGGGATAGATAGAAATTATAAAGAATACAGGAGAGAGAGAGAGGGGGGGGGTTAGCTGTTGTGATGAAAAGTGATAAGATTTGTAGGGCCTCCATGCACTGCATGGTATGTTTAGGTTTCCGATATTTTTTTCCCCCTGGTAGGTTATAGTTATGCATTGAAGGAATTGATAAAAATCTTAGAACATGCACTGAAAATGTATATCTTATGGAACTTGTGCATCTTTTAAACGTTACATTGGCATCTTCACTTATTAGAATACAATATTCAGTTTCATTCAAATAAATAACAATATTGGCATGTGTATACGTTAGATTATGTCTTTTTTCTGATAGAAAGCACAATGTAGAAAATATAAACACGTCAGCTAAACAGTAAAGACAATAAGATATGCTACAGTATACAGATGAAAAGATCATGATTTTGAGATGGCATGTTATAGGAGATTAACTGCACCTTGAAAGATAATGGGGGAAATCTGAAAATCTGTGTACAAAACAAATGGAGAGTTGTTCACAAAATCAGCCATTTTGAAGCAATTTTGCCAATTTGAGGATCCCCATAGAAAGTAAAACGAGACTTTTCAAACTTCCATAACTCTCTCATTTTTTAACCAATTTTAATGAAACTTTTTGTAAAGTGCTTCTTTGAATTGTCACTTTCCAATAAAATTGATTCTCTCCTTGGGTTTTGGTTTCCTTTAATGTAAAAAGAAAGGACTCTGTACGTCTGTTATAGATACACTGTATTGGTTGTTTAAGCGATAAACCATTTTTACTCTATTATATTCATGTCTATATTCTTAATAAACATTTATATATACATATATACAACAGAGTGTTCTAAACAAATGTCAAACAAAATTTAAACGTGTCATTTGAAGGCAAAACACAGTGTACAGATAGGATCAGAATATATGAGATGGCATGTTATGTGAAAACAAAGCACTATATGAATTTGTATGTTATACACTGCGAAGACGAATCTAGATCGAGAGTCAGATCGACGACGTCGACATCGAAGCCGAAATAGAGCCGTTCCCGATGTCCGATGTGACTGAAATTCAGGTGCTAGTTGTACTTGTAGTTCTAGATTCAGGCGGGATGTGCATTAGCGCCGGCAATTTCTGACTGTTGAACAATTTTCAGATTAGATCTAACGTTACATGTACAACCATGGATTCACTGGACGGAAACACACTGAATGTTAAAGGAAACCAAAACCCAAGAAGAGAATCAATGTTATTGGAAAGTGAAAATTCAGAGAAGCACTTTACAAAAAGTTTCATTAAAATTGGTTAAAAAATGAGAGAGTTATGGAAGTTTGAAAAGTCTTGTTTTACTTTCTATGGGGATCCTCAAATTGGCAAAATTGCTTCAAAATGGCTGATTTTGTGAACAACTCTCCATTATTTTGTTTTGTACACAGATTTTCAGATTTTCCCCATTATCTTTCAAGGAGCAGTTAATCTCCTTCTGAGCTCAACATATATAATGGGAAAATGTATTTTACACCACATATGTCGAGTTCAGGAGGAGACAAGGAGCACCCTGAGAGATAATGGGGAAAATCTGAAAATCTGTGTACAAAACAAATGGAGAGTTGTTCACAAAATCAGCGATTTTGAAGCAATTTTGCCAATTTGAGGATCCCCATAGAAAGTAAAACGAGACTTTTCAAACTTTCATAACTCTCTCATTTTTTAACCAATTTTAATGAAACTTTTTGTAAAGTGCTTCTCTGAATTTTCACTTTCCAATAAGACTGATTCTCTCCTTGGGTTTTGGTTTCCTTTAATGAAGGCCGAGTGCAGTGTAGATCTACGCGCGACGCGACGGTTCATTCATCGTATAATGTATGCCTATGTAATTTCGCTGACCCGAAAAAGGTCGAAAGGACTGGGAACTTCGAAGCTTTACTCGGGGCCTGCCAAAGAAAGTTACGAATTGTAAAAACCTTTTGAATAATGCGACCAAAATACCACAAACAACCCCTTTCATGACAATCTGGGAACAATATATTATAACCACCCTGCCGGAAAGAACACAGTGTCCCACAGTGTGAAACACAGTGTGCAACACAGTGTGAAATCATCTTCACACTGTTAAATTGGAGCGTTTTAAACATTGTGAATCACATCTTCACATTGTGAGCGAGTAAATTCACACTGTGAAATCGAACATCACTATGTGAACACTCTGGTAAACCACACTGTGGAGGTGTCCACAGTGTGAAATCATCTTCACACTGTTAAATTGGAGCGTTTTAACATTGTGAATCACATCTTCACAGAGTCGACTATGTGAACACACTGTGAACACACTGTTAACACACTGTGGGACACTGTGTTCTTTCCGGCAGGGCACGTTTACAGAAAAACCCAGCTCGATTGAGTGCAAAATCACCGAGAAAAGCGCCGTCAAACAAACGGAAGGACAGGCAGACAGACAGACACACAAGATCTGAGCTTAGCCAAATTATAGTAAGGATGAACCGCTATTCATAGAAAACCGATATATTCATTTAACTGACACGCGCTGTGAATAGCGGTCCTTATGAGTAGCTACATGAATAGTGGTCCTTATGAATGAATGTCCTTATGAATAGCGAGGAAATTTGTCTATGGTTTGCTCGCTATTCAGAAGGACCGCTATTCGTTCAAAATCGCTATTCATTTATAGTCACGCGTTATGGATAGCGGTCCTTATGAATAAGTGGTCCTTATATGAATAGCGGTCCTTATATGACTAGCGAGTTTACCCCATTTAAGGAGGGGGCGGGGAAGGGGAACCGGGGCTGATAAGCGGCCAATTTTTCAAAAATAAAGTTCATCTACTGTGACAAAAATGTGCCCCTTCCAGGTGAACAAAATATGCTCCTCCCGCAATTAGAATTCCTAAGGAAGAGCAATCGTATTATAGTAGACAATATACACCCGATGGTGAACCGTTTACCTCGGAGAGGAACAAGTTTATAAGCATGATAAGGAAATTGCACCTTCACCGACTCTTGTGCCCTCGTAAGTCATGTTAGTGGCCTTTAGTTTTTGTGCCGTTACACTGAAGCCCTGAGCATGAGGCTTTTTCAGATAGACGATGTTAGACGCCTTCACCCCTATACGACAATAAGTGCCCCCAGTCCAATCATAACAAATGCCCCTCCCGCGATGTGCCCATGCACAGAACTCCTAAAGAGGAGTTCTGTGGATGTGCTTCCCGACTGGTATTATTGCTCCTATAATTTTTATACAGAATCAAGGTTTTGTAATGTGTGCTATGCATATCAGACTACACGTACTAAATCTGTGTGATTTGTTTCTGTATAATTATGCTTTGTTCCCTCATTACAGTTTTCCGCGGCCTATCCTTTTAGCCATGGCCAGTAAGTGACCTACAGATTTTCTGCAGAATGATGCTTGCCCTTCCTGAGTCCTACTTCATGTTTAAAAAAAAAAAAAAAAAAAAATTAAGCGTCCCAAGCAAGGCCGTATACATTCAGGCAACCGTCTTCCAAAACTGTGCTCCGTGAATCGTGAGACCATGCCCCCCCCCCCGCCCCCTCCCCCTCTCCGTGTACCGCTTCTTGACTTTCTGAGAAGCCTGATTTGCAGCTTTCGGAGAGTGTATAGGCCTATAACTCCTATGGTGTACATGTAATCACGAATGTTCCTATCTCCATCAAGTATGCCGGGCATCTATGTAGGCCTCATGTCCCATAGCTTGGAGGCCGCCTTGGGGCGACAATGTGATGGATCTTGAGACTCAGAGACTCTTCTCCATATTAACTTTCTGTCCTCCGCTGTTCTTGCTGCTCAAAGTTCCTGAAGCCTACTTGGGAATCCACGTCTCCAAGTCCCTTGAAGAATAGTGACAAAAGTGCTGAGTTTGACCGTGTAAACATTTTATACACGCATGCATTCTCACCCCCCCCCCCCCTCTGTTTTTTTTTTACCTTCACAAGTCGAGTTATATGCTCAAGTTGGCATATCTCAATATAGCTATTGGCATATCTAGGAATTAAAAAATGTTGGATTTTAATGATGGGACGGGCTCAGTGCCAACCGGCAGGCGATTATAAATCCTAGTATGCAAGCTATATATAAAAACTTGTATCATAAACTGATCAAGGCCCCCGGGAGTGGGTATACTCTCATTGAGGCCAGTACGGCATCCGCGTCCATGACAACGAGTATTAAAAAGGGTTGTTTTTTCACCACCAGACGGGTAACCCGAGGATCTCGTTTAGGGTATCAACTGAAACAGGAAAATTCTGAAAAAAGGGTATCAAGTTCATTAGTTATGAGAAAAGATCCTCAAAAAGGGTAAAAAATTTGACAGTACCATTCGGCATCTGAAAATCTTCCCACCTTTTTCATGATTCCGAAGCCAATCATGGAAAGTCTGTAATGTGTTCCAAAGTATATAAATATTTGTCTTTATCTTTTCCTTTCATTTGTTGGCCAAAAAAAAGGGCCAAGAAGGACCAATCCTCGTATAGGGTGTACAATAATACAGGGGCGGTTCCAGGATTTCGTATAAGGGGGGGGGGGCACACAAATGCAGGATTGTCAACTTTGGGAAACTGCTTGGAGGAAGACCCATATTTTTTTGGTCTCGCTAGCCCTCCAAAAGTCGCTCAGTGGGGGGGGGGGGGGGGGGGGGGGGGGGGGGGGGGGGTGGCGACCCAAAAAAAAAATTTCGCCAGCCCTCCAAAAGTCGCTCAGTGGGGGGAGGGGGGTTATGGGGTCCAGTTCCCCCTCCATAATTCTCTGACAAGCAAAAAAAAAAAAAAGGTTTTCTGGTCGAAAAGGGGGGGGGGGCACAATCGCAAATAGGAGGGGCACAATGCATTGTTTTCCCTCAAAAAGGGGGGGGCACGGGCCGGGATTGCCCCCCCCCTAAATCCGCCACTGCAATAATATGCAAGATCTAAAAGGATCTAAAATAAAAATCAGAAATTTTTCGCGGGTTTATACCTGTATAGGGTATCAAAAACCCCCTCGACTTTAAAAATCTTTGTTTAGTGTGCTTTTGAGAAAGGCATGGACTTTTTTTGTTTGTTTTTTGCTTTAAGTATGCCGTACAGGACTCAGTGAGACATACCCCCCCCCCCCCCCCCCGGGATGGCCTACAAAATATTTTCATTTTTCAACCTATTCAGGATTTCAGAGACGGTAGAAACTTGATCAAAATTATTCAAGGTACAAGTTAGATGAGGTTTTACGTTTATTTCTCGGCCGATTATTTAGGGACGAGATGTCTGGATGTGTTTGTGTTTGTTTTTGTTTCTTTATATTTCTATAATACGTATCTGTATTGCGTATGATGTGTGTGTACGTAACTCCTTGCATGTATCGCTACTCGTTGTGAAACGAACGCGCTGATTGGTTAATTTACCGAGAAGGCCTTGATTGTTCTTGTACTCGATAGGGTCATTATAGCACATGCCCCAAACTAAAAAGTTTCATATTCATACAGTTATGGTATTCAACATTAGTCATATCTGATCAAGATTTACCAAAATAGAGGTAAAAGAGAACGAAAAGGGGATAAGCTAAGAAGCTGTGCTTGGAAATCCCCCAACACAGTTGAACACAAGACCAATTACAACCCTTAGCTGTTGAGGAATATTGTCGAGTACAAACGTGATATCCGCTATAGTTTTCTAAATTTGGATATTCTATACATCTTTAGTTGTCATTCAGCTAAAAATATGAAAGAAAGATTAGGTAAAATATCACACATGTGAAATAAATGTAATGAACTTGACCGGCCGGCATGAATGGGATTCAATGGGGGCTCGATCGCAAATTGAATGCGTAATTGGTCACGTGGTCAGCTACATCAGAAAATGGCGGACATCGCAGATCTTGCGTGCGATTCGTAAATATAATGCCGAAATCGTGTTTCACCGCGAAGCTAGTGGATCTCAAACCTAAGTTAGGTGTGCGTTAGGTTACCAGGCACCCGCTAGCAGCCGCTAATTTGCATCTCAAGATGAGAAGAGGACGTGGACGTCCGCCTAAATCGCTTGTCGATTCACTGGATGAGACGCCGGTAAATGCAAAGAAATCTGGTGGAGGAGCTGGAGTTGGACGGGGCAATGGAGGCCAGAGTAACGGCTCAAGTCCTGCAAGCTCTCGCTGCAGCACTCCGGTAAGTCAAGCCAGCAGTACCGGTGCAGTTGGCCGAGGGAGATCCCCCCGATTACGTGAAGCTGCTAGGCGGAGTAAGCGGCTAATCCAAGAGGTCATAGAAGCCCAGCGAAATCCTGCAAAGGCAAGTCCAGCTAGCACTAGCAGCAGTTCCAGTGGAAAAGGACCAGGAAAGGGGAGAGGAAGAGGTAAAACAGCTCAGACACAAAATAAGCCTGGTGCCAAGTCAAAAGCAAAACCAAAAGGTAAAGGGAAGGGAAAAAAGGCCAGGCCAAAATATGAAAGTTCAGATGAGGAGGAAGGGGATTTCAATGAGGAATTGTTGCAATCTTCATCCGAAGATGAAACTAGTTCGAATAGCTCACACTCTGATTTGTTACCAGACGAAGATGATTTGGAAGAAGACATTGACAGTGATGACAGCAGCAGCACCGCTGCTAAGAAGAGGTTATTACTCTCTCGGACGAATCGATCTTTGGCATTGCCATTCCTGGAGGAGGAAGAAATTCCTCATCTCGAACTCCCCAAATCTAGTACGGATCTCCTCCTGGACAACCAGGATATAATGCAAGCATTAGCTGTGTATGAAGTTCTCAGGCATTTCAGTCAGCAGTTGAGACTCTCGCCATTCCGGTTTGAGGATTTTTGTGCAGCACTGTGCAGTGAGGAGCAATGCCTGTTACTTGCGGAGACCCACATTGCACTTTTGTACAATCTTGTAAAAGAAGACGAAAGTAGTGGCACAACGTTTGGTCCTCAAGACCAGCGAGACAGTATCAATGTTCAGTTTTTGTTCCTGGATAATATGACTTGGCCAGAGGTTGCAAGAGGGTATGTTGAAAGTGACAAAGAATACCGTAGCGCCTTGAGCGCTTTGGAAGGAGAGAACTATCCCTTTGCCCCTGTGAGTGACAAATTAACAGTTCTGCATCTCCTTTGTGACCAGTTCTTGGCATCCAACAGAGTGCGTGAGGAAATTCTGAGTGAAGGTGCAATAACCTATGATGACCATTGTAGGTCATGCCATAAACTTGGGGATTTGATATGCTGTGAAACATGCTCAGCTGTCTATCACTTGGAATGTGTGAATTTGGTGGAAGTACCAGAGGAGGATTGGATGTGCTCGGTATGCAGACAGCATCGCGTCCTAGGAGTCTATGACTGCATCTCGGAGGTGGAGAAAAGTGGACTTCTTATAAGACAGGAACCCCTGGGTTATGACAGGCATGGCAGGAAGTACTGGCACTTTGTTCGGAGGATTGTTGTGTAAGTATCTTTTTTTCCTTCCCTCTTTTTCCTTCTTTCTATAAAACTACCTGTCATAACTTTACGAGCTGAAAAATGCTATGGGTGCAGATAGCAATTTCTACTAAGATGCTAGTTGGCAGGATGTAGCAGTCCGGATATTAATGTCAAGGGGACTTTAAGAAAAAGAGCTCTCTGGAACAAACTGAAATGTGAAAAGCCTCTATAAAATATTTTTAGAGTGCAAATTATTGCATTGTACATTTCACATTACATGTTCCTCACACCTGATTGCATGAAAGTATGGCTGTATTTTTTTCATGGGGGGGGGGGGGTTGTTGGTATACTCATGGGACTTCTTTAATTGGAGGAGAATGAAGAAATGAGCTTAAAACTGAAAGAGCAGGTTTTGTCAAAGTTGTAATCATCAATGAACAAAAAGACATTGTCCATTCTGATTTCAAAGAAGCGCCTCCCCCAGAAAAAAAATAATGATAAAATTGAATAATAATGTGTTTACCTCTTCCCATGTCCTCTTTGCAGTCCAGTGGGATTAGAAATGTTTTCTCCCCAACCCCTCCCCCCCCCCCCCAAAAAAAAAAGGGGGGGAAGAAAAATGAATGAATAAAAAGTGAATTCAATTGAGTTTTTGAAAATATATTTTACTCAGTGTTGCATTTCAATGGGAAATTAAGGCTGGAAATGTAGTTATTGCATTACACATTAAGAATGAATTTCTTTTGTATACCATCTACCATTTTGAATTTTTGCAGGTGTATTGGAAGTAGAAAATTTTAATTCAATGTATGAACAAACTATTGAAGCAATTGGGCATGCCACATAGAACTGTCATTTGGTTCATGCATCACTCACCCAAAATACTAATGTCACCACCAGGACTACTAGCTATGCAGAAGCAATCCCATATCATTACAGATCCTCTATTTGTACATGTAGGCCTCTCCTTCCTCTTGACCATCAAACGATGTGGAATTCGCAATATGGAAGTTGGAGTCATTGTTGAAGATGACTTTATCCCAATTGTCAAGTTTCCAATCTTCCTGCATCTGTGCAAAATGCAATCTTTTCTCTTTTTTGTATCTGTCTCTCATTGACAGAGCACTTCTTCCTCACCTTGAGACTTCAGTCCAGCTTAAATACATGTAGAAGTGTGTTGTGTACAAATAAGAGGAGCAAAGGGCATTTAATGTTGACTCCCAGTCCTGAAGATTGCTTGATGTATGGCTAGAGTGCCCAAGTCTGCGCACACGCGTAACTGCGCGATTCTGATAAAACAAAACACGCAACAAACACGAACTTTTCATCCTTATTAGAGCAATTGGTATTCATGCCAAAAACGAGTCAAAATGATGTGAAAAGGTCTTGTTTCAGATATTTTATGCTCAATCCTCAAAATGTTATCTTTCACGTCAAAACTCCCGAACTGCGTGTAAAATGAATTAGTGTGCAGACATGGGCACCATTGTTTTTTTTAACGCTTGTGAAAATGGCATTGTTCTTGCTCTAATTTTGATGAGATTTTTTGCAAACTTAGTCTTTAGAATATCAGGAATAATATGAAACTAAGCTTTAGAGGAATATTGCAGAAATTCTTGTTCATTTTCAGGTCAAATCTTAGGTGCGCAGACATAGGGCTCCCCATCATAAATGGTTGTTTGGGGGGGGCATGAGTGGACAAGATGGTAGTCATCTTGGGTCAAAGAAAGATGTTCCTTCCTTACCAGGCTGCATTTTGGTACTCCCAATTCTTTCATGTTTCTGTTATGTACTGCAGTTTTAGAAAGACCAAGCTTTGTTAACACTTCTTTCTCTATGTAACGCTTATTTAGTAGGACCAGGATGGAGACCTTCATAGTTTCATCTAACTCTTGATTTGGGCATATGAATGCTAATGTACTTAGCCACTCTCTCCAAGAATTACAGTACTCATACACAAGCCCTACTTTGAAGTTAAATAGATTTGCATGGTATCAGGACTACTGACTGACAACTCAATTTTAAGAAAGAATACTTTTCAGTATTACTTGAACATTGTTCTGAAAGGAGACCTATGCCTTTTGTTACAAAAGCTGTTGTTTTGTTTGGTGTAAAATGTAGTTATGTGACAATATATATTTTTTAAATACCCCCAAATTATCTGGCCCTCTGGGTCTGATGATATTTTCCAGGGGCTCTAACTTTTTTCTTTTTTTTCTCTCTCTCTCTCACTTTTTTGGTTGTAAAAGTGAAATTAAGGTGATGACCAATTTCCTATTCTCTGTTGTTTATTTGTAGTGAGGGTGAGAATGAGCTCCAGTACTACTCTACCAAGCCTCAACTTGAAGAGCTCATGCATTCTCTGGATGCACAGAAGTGGGAAGAAGACCTGTGCCTGGCCCTGAAGGACTGTATGGCTGAGATCTTAGACCAGATGCAGAGGACCGAGGAGCTGACAAACAGTGCTAGGGGGAACCAGAAATCAGTGCTTCAGAAGTCAACAGGTAAATAAAAAATTCAAGTCTGTATAGTTAAAAGAGACAGAAGGTTATTACGAGTGCATATCATTCTTGGTGCTAATCCCAAGCAAGGGGGATTTCAGAAAGGAAAAAAACACCGAGGGCAAATTCTCTCTGACAATGGTACCAACATGGATAATAGATGTGTCAATGTACACTTTCAATCCAAAATTGCCTTTGTCAGGACTCACAAACCTTCCCTTTGGATGTTGCAAGACCACACATGTACAATGTACATGACTGAGTTTGGAAGAAAGATAAACAAGTTCCTTGCCGAGGAAAATTACATTGTTCAGTCTTGGCGAATCAACTGGTGTGATTTCAAATACAGTACCAACATTTGTTGACATCAATGTATGTAAATCATTCTCAACCCAGGTGACGTCCAACTGGTGGAAATAAATTGTTTGAATGCCTAGAGTGCCCGAATTGGCCCCACAGCAAAAAAGTGAATAATGATATTGATTGAAGCTTGTCATATACTGTTTAGTATAGGAACAGCTCAATTAAAATCTCAATAATATATGTAAAATGATTTACTAAATGATTAACAATCGAGGAAAAACTTTTATCAATTGTCTTGTTTTATTATCAGTATTATTATTATTATTGTCAGTACTTTGTCAGTTAGTTTCATGGACAGAACTGAAGATACATTGCAATATCTCTGAGCAATATCACCTGATGTAAAAACGAGAAAATTTGATTAGATTGGATGTTGAAGTTCATGGATTGCACAACTTCTTTTGATATGGTTGATTGGAATTCTGAACTTAATACAAGAGCTGATATTTGATAATTGGCTATGAATGAGTCTGCTTTTATATTGACAGCATTCCTGTGTACACCAGGAGTCCTATTGATGGATATTAATGGCAATAATCTAATTCGTGATTGTATATGTTTTTTCAGAGGAACTGAATGCCCTAAAGGCTGAGCGAGAAGAGGCACTCAGGAAAGTGGAAGAGGAGAAGCGAAGGCTGGAGGAAGAAGCAGTCATCGCTCAAGCACAGGAAGAAGCTGAAGCCAAGGCCGAGGCCGAACAGCCAGAAGAGAAGGAGAATGAAGAGAAAATGGAGGTTGATGTGGGAGGTGATACAAGTAAGACTGCTGAGGAGGAAAGGGTTGGGGATTCAGAAACCAAAGTAGATGAAAAAACTGAAGGGGAGTGTGAGAAGAAGATGGAGGTTGGAAATGAGGAGCAGAAGGAGGATGGAGACAAGACTGGTTCCAGCCAAGATGGTGGAAACCCAGATCCAGAGGTCTCAGAAAAGAAAGAGGATGGGGATGATGAGAATAAAGATGAAGCAGGACAGAAAAGTAGGACTGTCATGACCAGGTCAAGGAATCCTAACTACAAACCCCCACCCCCTAAAGCTACTCCCTATCTAACATACACTACAAGCATTCCAACTCGTACAAACACTTCTCTTGTAATGACAGGCAAGAACAAGACTGAAGAGACCCTTGTCATTAACTCCAAAGGGGAGATCAATCGTATCGGAGGAGATGACACCAGCAAGGGCATTGTGACTAGGAGTGCCATGCGGCCGGAATCTCTCTTCAAACTTGGCATGGAGGGGACTTACAAGTCTTACAAGAATCAGTTCACCACCAACAGGCTTGCCCTCAACAAACCACAGCATGCAGAGGAGCGAGATCGCAAACGCTACCTGGTCAACAAGTTCAGCCTGACTCCTGCCGCCGAGTTCAAGTGGCATGGCAGCACCAACAGCAACCGCATGCTGACCATCTCCACCCTCCGCCTCACCATCACACAGCTTGAGAACAACATCCCCAGGGCTCTTATGCACACCAACTGGACTGTCCACAGGAACAACTGGATCAAAGCTGTCCACATGTGCTCCAAGCCGCATGCCTTTGCCCTGGCTCTCTCTGTCCTGGAGTGTGCCATCAAGCCAGTGGTCTTCAACTCCTACTTCTCTGATGGACTGGGTCACGTCAGAATGCTGAGGACTACAGCCATGGACAAGGAGGAGAGGAAGAAGATTGACAAAAAGAAGAAGGATGAGGACATAGAAGAGATCCAAACCAACTGCAGTTGGGTCAAGTACTGCTTCCCCATAAAGCACCAGGTGAGTGTCAAATAATGAATAATCAAACATTTGCTCCGACAACAATTGTTTCAGGCTGTATTTCGTCAAATGTATTTATTAAGATGAAGTTGCATTTGGGTTTGAGGTTAGGTTTAAGGTTACGGATAGTATAGTGTTGGGTCCAGGGTCAAAATTAGGTATTATCTTAACCCCTACCATGCCGTGGGCGGCAAATCCCGCCCAAAATTGTGAGTGCTGAACATTTCGTTTAGGCTCAGAATGGGTTGAAAGTTTTTCTTCATACAAAAACCTGTGCCTTCAATATAATGTTTATTCTTATGCAATATATCTTTGCCCAGTTTGATCATGAAAAACCTCATTGAAAGTTAACATTCAACTCCTGAAAGTCCATATTTGGAAATTGCTCAAAAATCTGGTGGCATGGAAGGGGTTAATGTAGGAAAATGACCGCAGAGATATTGTCACAGGAGCATATGTCATACAATCGGATGAACAAGGTATAATATTGGCACTGATGTGTCTTATGTGTCTTGCATGTATTGCATATCTTAAAACCAAATTCTTAAAAATGATTTGATAATGGAATTCTGATGTATGAACAGAAAGTACTGGGAGATAAGATTTATCATTTCTACCCCTAATATCCACTTCATGTGATATTTGAATGAGTTTTACAATGACAAACTTGGTATTTCCACAAATAAGGGTCCCAATTTGTGACATTCTTGGTGTCCCGCTTACATAGGGAACACACAGATTTTTGTGGCTCAGAGTGTAAGATGCCAATCGTGGAGTAAGACTGCAAAGTGATTCTGAGCATAACATACATGTATTACATCTTCACTGCTGGAATAGTAGTCAATCTTACTCCACTATTTTTCTCTACCCAGAGTAGTACTGTATCAAAACGGTTAAACGTCCGGAAAATGACCGTGAGGTCGTAAAACGTAATGGATTTCACCGTTTTCGGTTAGCCTTAAAAAGATGCTACATGATTTTGAATACATGGGAATGTTTAAAAGCAAAACATAAAACTTGCTATAAAAGCCTAATTTTCCTCCTTTTTATTCATAACAGTGCTAAAAAGTATCAATTTACCTACAGTACCATGATTTGATTTTAGAATGTCTTATTTCTTGTTATTTTGTGGTTTAAAAGTCAGTACTAGCTTCAAATGCCATTAATCTTTCAGCATTGGGGCTGCCATCTTGGTTCTCATGAATATGCAAAGCTTTATGTAAATATGTGTAAAACCAGCTCTGTGTAAAGTTCTCTGGTGCCCTCTCCTGATCAGATCTTACTTGCAGGGATTTGATAGACAATATGGCTGCCCTCATACAACGGAATTATTAGACCTATCAACATTTTGAAGCTTAAACTCGCTCACAAATAAGACATTTTAAGCTCAAGTTTTGGTAGGTAAATGTATGCTTTTTATCACTATTACGATTAAAAAGAGGAAAATAATGCCTTTTTTAGCAAGCCTCTTTCTTGTTATGACTGTGTCCCAGGTGTTCAAAATCATGTTGGATCACCCAATTGTTATAACCTCGCATATGTGTGAGTGCGTTTGACCGAAAACCGTTCGTTTTTTAGCCCTCGTTAAACGGTAAATTAAATAACCAAGATATTACAGCACTAATAAACCCAGAGCCACAAAAAAACCCAGTGTGTGCCTTATGTAAGCGGGACACCAAGAATGTCACATATTGGGACCCTTATTTGTAAAGGTATGCTGTGTCAAATAAAGCAACAGGTGTGGATGTCTGAAACTTTTGATAGAAGATTCCTCTTTTTCCTAAATATACACATATACATTTCAAGGTTCTTTTCAGCGAAGGGTAAATGCTTATTTTCCCCTGTGTGAACTTTTGATATTTGTAAAAGAAAGCTTTTCTTCCTTGTTCTTAGGTATGGAAGTTGAAAGGTGAGGAGTATCGCATCTATGGAGGCAGTGGTTTTGGCTGGCATAGCTTCATCAGGAAAAGACGTCCCCTGCCCCCTCCTAGTCCTGCTAAGATTGGTCTAGACAGGTGCATCAAAGCTGCCAAGGCTGGTGAGTCTATGCATCATTATGTTCATCATAGAAAATAGGCCTGAGTCGAAACGGTTCCCCGACCGGTCCCCGCCCGTCATGCTGAAACCCGGGTTTGCATTTTCGGATTTCGGGTTTTTCCAAACTAATTTTAGCACTAATGTATTGCAATTTAGAACTTTAAACATGTAATTCACAAACCGAATTTCAATTTAACCCAATTATATTTGCTGCAGTAATAAATGGAAATCATTTCAGACGACGATAGGTCTTTTCATGAGTCTAAAAAAATAAGAACTGCGAGGAAGATTCAAGCTAGGTGCTACCGTGTGCGTTCAGAAATGAAGTCAGAATGGGAGTCACCGGCGCTCAGTGCGCCCGAATACAGCCTTATACCGTAATACACACAGACGAGGGGCGAATATAACTGATGTGATCGTGCCAAAAGTAAGCTTGAAAACAACCAAAAATACCACGTAAGCGACAACAAAAATACAAAGTTACCGTAAAACAATTCTTTTCTTTGGCAAAAAATAGTATGTGTATCCATAATATCTCAAAGAAAAAAAGATGGTGGAGGATTACGAGTGCACTTCATATCGAGATTAGGCAGCCATATTTGACACTGTTCTGCGTAGCAAGACCGCAGATGGCAGCAGAGAGGAACAGTTGTGGCCGATCACCTGATCTAGTGCCCACATTTATTTTCCTCTCTGCTGCCATCTGCGGTCTTGCTAAGCAGAACAATGTCAAATATGGCTGCCTAATCTCGATATGAAGTGCACTCGCAATCCTCCAACATCTTTTTTTCTATGAATTATTATGGATACCCATACTGTTTTTTGCCAAAGGAAAGAATTATTTTACGGTAATTTTGTATTTCTGTTGTCACTTACGTGGTATTTTTAGTTGTTTTCAAGCTTACTTTGATCCGATCACATCAGTTATATTTGACCCTCGTCTGTGTGTATTACGGTCTAGGGCTGTATTCGTGCGCACTGGGCACAGGTGACTCACATTTGGACTTCATTTCTGAACGTGCACGGTACCACGAAGCTTGATTTCCTTTTTCAGCCCTCAATTTTAGGTAACAAAGAGACCTTTGGCTGTATTTCTTAATGTTTTATTTTTATTCCGAAATGTTATTTCTCTCGGGAAAAGCATTGTTTTATCGATTTGGATTCAGTAACTGTCCTCTATGCTGTATTTTAGTATAGCAATTTTACCTTGACTGTTGACTCCCGTCACTACATAGAGTATTTTCTGTTGTAGGGAATTTCCGTTCGGGTACCCGGTCCCCGCCCGAAATTTTCAAGTCAAACCCAGGTTTGGAAAAACCCGTGATGACTCAGGCCTAATAGAAAATTTATGGTTCCTGGATTGGTCAATAGCACTTCACATAATCAAACATGATTCTACTAGAAAAGCAACCCCTTTGCTATTTCTCATATCTGTTGATGTCAGAGTAAGATAATTTTTAATATCTTGGTTGCAGAGATCATTTTATTTGTTGCCAGACTGGTTAAGGGAGGGGGCAATGGGGATGCATATTCAGTAAAATATACAGCAGGGTGGCAGGAGACTTTGGGCACTTCAAAAATTTACATGTTATAGACTGTGTACAATACATTCATTTCTTGAACATCTTCTTAGTATATTTATTCATGTCATGTCTTTTGTTTTGTTTTTCAGCTGGAAAATGGGGCTACCCACCAGTTGATGACCCTAAGAAGAAAGAGGAGATGGATGTTGGTGAGGAGAAGCAATCACTCAGAGAAAGAGAAGAGGCAGACCAAAAGAAGAAAGATGAAGAACAAGCTGCCAAGGAGGATAGCAAAGAACCTGTCCCAATGGTAACCAATGATTTAGAAGAGGCTAAGAAAGGTGAAAAAGAAAGTGAAACACAAATGGAAACAAGTGAAGAAAAAGGGGAAACCAAGACAGCTGAAATGAAAATGGAAGTTGATGATCCTAAGGATTCAGCATTAGAACAGAATGAGAGGATGGGAAAAGGGAAATCAAGGACAGATAGTGATCCTGAGGCAGGTCCTGAAGCAGATGCAACAGGGAACCTTTCTTCTGGTTCAAGTGGTCAGGTAGATAGTACTGACATAAAAACTGATGTTGTTAGTTCTGGGCAAGGGTCAGAGAGCACAGGCCAAGAAGTGCCCTCAGCTGGTGAGAGTAAAGGAACTGATGAATCAGCTCCCAGTGATAACTCTGGGGTTGGTGAGGTTGATAAAGACAAGAAAGATCTCCAGGATACAGATGAAAAGAATCCCTGTGACGAAAATGCTGGAAAAGTAGACAAGAAAACTGAACAGCCAATGGACACTGGAGGGAAAGTTCTTGGAATAGTTGCCAAGAAGCCATCTCTTGTCATGGATGAGCTAGACATTTCCAATGCATTGAGGAATCACACTGTGTACAGAAAGATCCCATATAAGTCTAGACTGGAAGGACTTCTAGAAAGTCGTTCCAAACAGCACCTTGAGGAAACAATCAAGTTCCAATCAGAGATTGGGAAGTATGCCAAAGAACAGAAGATGGTCGAGGAGAAGGAGAAGATGTTGAAGGTCCTGAAGGCAAAGCTTGCTGCTGGTGGAGACATCAAGGCTGTGCAGGGTGTTGTAGAGGGTATTAAGCAACAGTTGGAAGTCAGAAAAGCAAGGAAACCCCAGGCATATCGTCAAGCATCAGTTCCTTCTCAGTCGAATAAAGCAACTGTTGGTAACCAAGTGAAAAGTAAAAAGGAGCCTCTTCCTTCTCCAGCAGCCACCTCAACAAGTGCAATGGCAACTGTATCAGCTGTACCATCTTCAAAGGAAACTGCTCCTCTGACAGTGTCAGCCTCTGTCAAAGCAGACGATGCATCTGCTCCATTAATTGCTTCTGCAAAACCAGAAAGGTTGGAAGTTAAGAAAGAAGAAGAGCCTTCTTCAGGTAAAACAAATGTTCCTGCAGTGAGAACTAAAGAATCTATGTCAGAGGCACATGATACACCCCCAACTGCTGTTGGGACTGACATTGTAAGACCACCAGTTAAAGAGGAATGCACTACAACAGATAAGACTGAGCAATCTGTCAATATGGAACTTGTACTGCCTTCTGCTTGTATTTCAAAATCTGAACAAGCTCTAGGAGCTGACCATCAGGAACCTACTCAACAAGCTGAGTTGAATACTGTAAGTGTATCAGATGTCCAGAAACCATCTGCAACTGAACATGCCAAATCTCCATCTTCCTATCAAGATGCATTCAAGGAAATGCTGACTAATACAGGTGTAAAATTACCATCATCTGCATCATCGGCTGAACACCTTGGAAGTAACAAAATCCAAAGTGAGTTACTTGATAGACAACAGCAAGTTGAAACTATGGAACAAACAGAAACAGAAACGCTTGTCGCACATGTGGAAGTCAAGAGTGCAGGAAGGCGTCTTGAGGGACAAGAACATGTGATGGAGACCTGTGCCAAAAAATTTGATGTACCTATGAAATCTATCCCAACAACAGATCATCTGCAAGCTAAACCTTCCGAGTCACCTCCACTGCTGTCTGACAGTGGCACGAGTCAGCAAGATAAGGCTGAAACTACTCTTGTAGATCCAGAGCCTATGAAATCTGTCCTGTCCACAGATCAGACTTTACAAGATAAACCTGCTGGAACACCTTCTCTGCAATTGGACAGTGACACAAGTCAAGATGAGCACAGTAAGATTGATACTTCTGCGACGGAACCAGAGCCGATGGATCAGCAGTCCTGTCAAACACCCCAAACAGACGAGCAAGTAGATTCATCCTCGGGAGCATTATGCCAGTCCTTACCAACTCCCATGGAAACCGAACATCCCTGTCAAGAGGCAGAATCCACAACAGAGCGTGAAAAGGACAATGTTTTGTCTCCTGTGAAGCAGAACTTGCAACAAAATCACTTGGGTGATGTGTCATTCCCAAAGGAATTGGTGGATCGTGTATCTATGGATTCAGAACATTGTGATAGTGGGCTTTCACAGGCTAGGGAAACAAGTTGTGATGGTGAAAGGACTATACAATCTCTTCCAAACACTGAAGTGCTTGGGAGTATATCGTCATCATCCAGTGTTATTGATGAGGGAAATCATTGCGAAGTTGGTAGCATAGTGAGTGAAAATGTTGAGGAAAATACAAATGCTTCTCTGGGATCAAATTTGTCTACTTCAAACAACAATAGCAATGTAGTCACTTCCGGACGCTTCCATTCCACGGAAAAAGATGCTGTTCCACAAGAACCAAAGTGTGAAGAAATTTCATTGCAGGATATCTCCAATGTGCATTGTGTTGAAAATACAAGTTCAGAAGTAAATGCAAATATTGCGCACATTTCCGAGCAGATTGACAAGCCAGTAATACACCAGAATGTGAATTGCTTGGAAAATTCTCTAGCTACTGAAACCAAAGAGCATACCATCCTTGCCTCTGACCATAACAGTGTTGATAGGGTTGTCAAAGATGTGATGCCTCCATTGCAAGGAGATAAAGTCAATGTCAAACATAGTGCAGACAAAGAGGAAATGATAGACACAACAGGTACTGAAGCAAAGACCATTGACGACTCTGAAGAACAAGGACATGAAATGCAAAATATGAGCCTCAGTTCATGTGATCCCTCTGACAGAACTGTAAACCAGCATGGTGCAGATGTAAGGTTAGGCAGCAGTTTACCTGAAGACACAGTCGCTACAGAGCTGACAACAATAGAAAAGCTTGAGCATGCCATGGATACAGGTTCTGTTCCCATCCCTCATAGCACAGAAGATGAACAGGCAACCAGTGTTTTGAGTGAAAATGCTGTAGGTGAATCACCAGCCTTGGCTGTTGACAAAATGACAGAGCATGGGAGGATGGAGAAAGAAAATGTTGCTGTTGTAAGTGAAACTGAGCAACAAAGTTTAGAAACTTTAGAGGAGTGTGCTTTGTTAGAATCAAAACAATCTTTTGAAAGTACAGAGATAGTTCCGGATCCACCAGCACCAGGCAAGCTTGAGAAATCAGAGAACTCAATGGACACAGATCCTGTAACTCCTCCTTGTGATGTGATCCAACACAAACAGGATGAAGCTCTTGTTAACAAGCATCCTGATGTTGAATTGACAACATCAATTGAAGGCACAAACATGGATATTGGTGCTGCGGTAAGGGACATCTCACCAACCCAAAACAGTGAATCAGGTGTGAAAGCTGAAGATGTTCCTTCTCCTGCAATAAAATCTGTTGATACTACAACACTACAAGTGGCTCTCTCCAAACCAGAAACTGAGATTCCTAGTGATCAAATGGAAGTTAAGGTTCCATGTGAATTACAAACAAGAACTGATATGCCAAATATTGGGACCTCAGAGCAAAATGATGCAAATTTGGAAACCCCCATGGAGACAGATACAGTATTCCCAGATGACAAAGTAATGACAAGTGTGAAAGTAACTGAACTTGAAGAACGGAAGGTCCAAGTGAGTTCTGAAGTAACCCAGTCTAAAGAAATTCAGGCTTCTGAAAGTAAGGTCATTACTGCAGCTGCTATGGATACTGTAAAGGATATTCCTTCAACAACTGTTTCAGTCATCGTGACAGAAAAATCAGAGACCATTGTGACAACTGTCTCTAAAACCACTACAACGACTACGACAACTTTGATCAACCGTGAGTTGAGAGATCTGATTGCCAGCAGTACCACAACGACAACCAAAACAGAAAGCGTTGTGAACAAGATTGACACATCGGTCACACAGACTATGATTCAGGCAGAGATCATCAAGCTGGAGAGCGCCCTGAAAGACGAGTTAGCTGCTATTCCAAAGCCAAGAAGAACCAATGACCGTGTGCGGCTCGAGAAAGGACCAAAAGGCAGGCGTGCTATCAAACGCCTAGCCAAACCCTTGCCCATCTGCTACATGTTCTCCACTCGAAGTCGGAAGAGAAGCATCTTGGTGTTGCCTCAGCATAATCTCCGGCGCCTTAGCAGGCGTGGAGGCAACCTTGAAGTGGAAGGCTACATATCCAACACTAAGAATGTGGGCGATTTCTGGCCTTACCCTTGTGCTCGTCCATCCTTCAAGATTTGCTGGAGGTATCGTCTTCAGACTGTCAAGTCTCTGTCTGCTGTCAGTTTGCTGCTGCGTATCTTGTGGGCTTGTATACGATGGGACGATATCAACATCAAACCACCCAACAATAATGGTGTAACAATCATCAACACAGAGAGGGAGAGGATCACCTCAGAGATCATAGACCGCCGGGATGTTACTCCTAGTGGCGTCAAATCTCAGTACTTGGTGCGCAAGACAATTGTACCCAAAGAGACTGCCATCTCCACTCCAGGTAAAATAATCTTTCCATTAAACAGTTTGCAATTTTATAAGTCTTGACAAATTTAAATTTTTATCTTTATTTAGGGATTATATAATCATATTTTCTTATAGGGAAAAAAATATAATTGAAGTGATGATTAGTACTCTAGAAATTGATGAATAGCTTAAAACAAAGGCATGCTGAAGCTTTCATCTTAAACTCTGAAAGCTGTCTTATTCTGACAAGTGCTAGACAAAAAGCTCCAGCCATGATTTTTTTTTTTTTTTTTACAATGTATAATGTCATGGTGGAATAAATTGTGTACTTGAAGATGTATGTTTGTAATTATGATAATTTCAATTTTTCATTATAAGTTAACAATCATTGGTAGATGCTTTTGTGATTCATAATTTCCATATTGTAATGTAATATTAACATTGTCTTGGTAAAATGATACTGAGGTACTAAAAAAACATTCACTTTCATTTGCAGAGGTGCACAAACCCCAGCGGTCTGGCCTAAGATCAAGTGTTACACCATCACGAAGAGTAGTCCCAGAGAAACCCAAAGGTCCACAAACCATCGAGGTGTGGGTCCCTGAGGAAGAACTAGAACTATGGGAGGTCCAGCAGTACTGTGAAAGGTAAGGGCCTTTACAGCCCTGTTCAAACATGACATTTTTAATCCTTTCGAGACAATTGACCACATTTTGTGATTTGGCTCAATAACTTTTGATTCAGAGCTCTAAATAATATACCAGACATATGAGTAGAAAGAGCAAAAATTTCTGCACATACTATGTCCATTTTTGTTGCCTGACCATATTGCATTTGATGCCAGGAATTGTAAAAATGAGAATAAGCTTTAAAATCCTTAAATTGGCAACATATTGAGAGGTTCAAAATCATTGTTTTTTAATCAAAATTGGCAATTTTTAAAACTTTTCGACAAAATCACTATGTATATTGTTTTCAAAGACATTACACCTTATTAGAACCATGTAGCACTGAATAAAAAACATTGTTGCCAATTTGAAGAACATAATGTGATCAATTTAGCCCTTAAATAATTCATGTCGTGAAAGGATTAGAAGGTCTCAAAACATAATAAATGCCACAGAATAATCAAATGTCACGAGTGTTGTGCTCTTCACATTTCTTTAATTTATAATAAATTGATAAGTAAGTATGCTTAAGTGCCTCTGTTGTGCGCAGCAACCATTTTTTCCCCTCTTCACTCTCCCATGCATTCTCATGTAAAATGGTGAACAAGGCTAAATTCATTACATTATCAAAGACATTATTGTGTGTAAAATTTGATCATTTTAATCAGTTATGGCACAAATTTTGTTCACATTTAGTACAAGTACTTTCAACAGATCTTTATTTTCTCTCCAGGCAACTGAAGCAACAAGCCAGAGAAAAATGCAAGGAGAATCTGTTATGGCTCAAATGACATGTACATGTATGTTCATCCTAAATGTTATTTCAACAAAAATGTTATTTCCTACAGGCAAATCGAGCAACAAGCAAGGGAGAAATACAGGGAGAATCTGGTAAAGCTTAAATTATGATCCCACTAGTTACCTGTATGTCAACAAATTTTTATTGTCCCTACAGGCAATTGAAGCAACAAGCTCGAGAGAAATACAAGGAGAAAGAAGCGAAGGAGAAGGAGGCCAGAGCGTTAGCAGCACTCAAGAGTACACACAACAAGGAGAATGAGACAGCCATCAAGCTTGCTGTGACACCCAGGGGTAGTAGCAAGGTGGCTATCCCTAACCTCAAGGGGACCAAGTCTATGGCTGAGCAAGTCAAACATGAGTTGGAAGAACAGCTTAAACAGCAGAGGGCACAGATGCAACAGGTTAGCTTGCTTCGAAACAATTGATGATAGTTATCTTACGTTTATTAAAGATTATTGAGTTCTTTTGGTGAAATGGAATGGAACTATTAGTCCCCATATTGTTCCTCTTATATTAAGATACATGTGCTGGATATGCTGATGTTATGTCCATGATTTCTGATGAATTTACTATTATGGCAAGTGTGCATAAAATAAATATCAATCATTTTGTATTTTTATTTTGAAAATTCCCCTGATGTTTAAGATATTTCTTCATATATATATATATATATATATATATATACATACATATACATGTACCTGGTGGTAACTAATTTTTTTTAACAAGACAATTGCCCTAAAATTTTTAATAGAAACATGAATAAAGAAAAAGCTCTCCTGCTAGAACAGCAAACCTGACAAAACTGTAATTGCTTGTCTCTTTTTCTTGTTCGGGCAGAAGCGTCTTGGTGTCGCCAGCACTCCAAAGGTGATTGTTACTGTTGCCAAGCCAGGAACACCTAAGACAACCATCTCTATGAGTAACTTGGCTTCCATGGCAACCAAGAATAAAGGTTTGCCCCCTGGTACTACGATACAGTACATCTCAGGACCAGGTGGTACGCAGCAGGTTAGTAAAAACAAAAACAAAAATAAATGAATAGACTAAGTGATTCAAAGCCATTTACTCTTACCCCGTTGTCTTTGATGAACAGCGAGAATAAGAGTTTACCCCTTGGTACTATGATACAGTATATCTCATAACCAGGGCCCCTTTTCATAAAACATGTTATCCATAGCAACTGCACCATTTCTATGACAAATTTGCTCTCAGCCAATCAGATGCAAGTATTTCAGTAGCTTATAACTGTCATTGTAACTTGTTATTGATAACAAGTTTCATGAAACAGGGCCCAGATTGTACACAGCAGGTGAGTGAAACCAATCAATATACTGGATGTTCCGAAAACCACTTTCTGGTGACTTGACATGTGCTCCAGCAACATGAGCTCAAGGTTTTATTTTATTAAAGATATGGGGTTACAATAAGGGTTGCAATCGGGTTTGAAGTTAGGTTTAGGGTTAAAGCTAATGTTTGGTCCATGGTTGAAGTTGGGAATTCTTGTAGTGTGACTTGATTCAGGGTCTTTTCAAATATACTCTGCAACAAATAAGGGGTTTCCAAGATGAAAAAGCGATAGTTAGTTTCCCCTTCCTAATGAATGATCTACCCTTGACCAATCCTTCCTAGTACACACTACCCCTCTATGCATATAATACACCTAGATTTGAGCTCTGCTGTATGAGGTTACCAAAGATAACATACTGTATGAGTGTTCGCAGGTAAACTTGCCATTATCCAAATTCCTTGAAGTGCCCATACCCTTTTCCCTTTAAGTACAGACTCTTTCCCTCTCCCACCTCCTTCACCAGGCACGCATCATCACAGCTAACACCCCAGCTACCCCAGGTCAGGCCCGTTATGTCATCACCAACTCCCCTGGTGCTGGGGGTGCAGGTACCTTGAAGGTCATCAAGCAGATGCCCGTACCAGGCGTTAGCAGCACCGGTGGGCAGGGGACCACCATCATAGCCCCCAGTACTCCGGGCAAGGTGACTACCATCAAACCAGCAGGGGTACAGCAGGTCACTCCAGGGGGCACTGTACCCATCAGCATGAAGACTCCTACCACTACAGTGGGTGCTACTACCGTGGCCGCCAGCACTACTCCAGTACAGGGTGAGTTGGCTATATGTATTTCGACTCAGAAGAAAGTCATAATTCATACCATCAGCTTCTGCACTGTGGAATTCTCTACCCATTAAAGTTAGGAATGATGTTCTTTTAATACTTAAGTAGCTTAGCGAAACTGGGTGGCATGAAAAGACACATCCGGAACGCAAACTGCAAAATTTTAGGTGATAGAAGTGAATAAAAAAGTAGTATTTTGACATTTGTTATGACAGTTTTAGTAATATTAAGCCTAATCAAGGTAGTAGAGGTATTTTAACCTGCTCTATGGTTTAATGATATGTTTCTAAATAAAATTTTGATTTTTAGCAATAAAAATTGCATCTTTTCGCGGCACTACGTTTCGCTAAGCTACATGTACCTTCTAAGAAAAATCTGAAAATGTTATTGTTTTGTGATATGTTCTGAAGCGTGATGCTTTATCTAAAAGAAGCATGACTTTGTGGACTTGGGCTAATGGAAAAAGGAACATCAAGCTTGGACTGTTTCTGGATAAGTGTTGATTGGTCTTGTATCTCAGCTATAGCTTGTTCGGCTAATAGAGATGCACCTCATGAACATGTTTCCTCTCTTACCATGTTATAGGTCAGCCGCAGTTGACTGGTCAAGCCCAAGTGTTTAGCAACCAAGCCCAGGTCTTACAGGTCGGTGGTCAGAAGTTTGTCATCACACCAGCCCAGGTCCAGGTCCAAGGAACAGGCCAAATGATCCCAGCCCAACTGATTCAGACCCAGACTAGTCAGGGAGCGGTCCTACAAAGGCTGGTCTTGACACCAAATGCCTCCCAAGGTAATCGCTGATTCCATGCAATGTATCCAATATGACATATGCCTTTTATCCATTTATTTCATCTAAAAATCTCTTTGTTATGACTAAACAGACATATAGGACTACACGTACATGGGGCATCAAGCTTGAGTCCAAAGTTTTAACCTTTTTCTAGTCACATTTAGAATAGGAAGTTATCTCAAGAGCAATCTGTTTAAAGTGAAATTGCTGCTATGATATTTTTCACTTTCTGGATAAAGAGAAACAAGAGGGCTCACAATTATTTTTCACCTTTACCAGAACTCAATTTTCTGTTGTTTGGAGGAGCTACAAGTGTTCTTTTTTTTCTTGCTCAGGATCTACTCCAGGAAGCATACCCCAGGTGAACCTACAAGCGGCTGTTCAGGCGGTCCAGCAGACTCAGCAGACTCAGAAGCAACAAGCAGCAGCAGCTGCTGCAGCTGTCACTACCATTACCGCCCCAGCCAACCTGGTTGCTCAACAAAGACTGGCACAGAAACCTGTCCAGCAACCGCAGATTACAAAGGTCAGTAGAGCTAAAGTTGGGTGTAAACGTCATGTACGTGGTGATGTTGGTGGTGGTCGTGATGGTGGTGGTGTTAGTATTGTTGGTGTTGATGAAGAAAGGATGAAAGGTGATACTGATGATCTTGATAAATGTCATTAATGCCTGTAATGAATAAATAAGGTGCATTTTGGAATATTGCACATGTTCAGTGTGATAATCATCATAACATACAGCACTCTTCAACAGTAAGTGTTTCTCAAAGTGCTTTACACACCAGTGTCATGTAGATATCGTCGTTCGTGTGATAAAAGCTCGTAACTCAAAAATGTTAGATTTTCAGGAGAGAAAAAACTTCACAAGTAACACAGGAAGTGCAATGATGATCTTCCATTTACAGATCTCTCAAGGCATTATTTTTAAAGATATGTGTTACATGGGTTTATCAAAACATCATATTAATCCTTAGCTACAAAATTATGAAGAAAAATAGAGTTAAAATAGAGTTTTTAGTAAGACACTGAGGATTCATGTATATCGAAAGTTGATCAAGGTCTTACAATATTTCATCTTTTCTCTATCAACAATTAGATTGCCAGCCTACCCCAGCAGCCCCAGATAACAATCAAGTCCCATTCCCTTGCCACCAGCCAGCCCCAGGCCAAGCCCATCCGTTTAGCCCAGACCCAAGGGGATAACCTGCTCTTACAGAAGAGCTCGTCTGGACTGACTGGCGTATCACCTGTAAGACCAGGGGTGCAGGTTGCATCATCGGGTGGGGCAGGTAGCAGTACCCCTGGAGTGGTAGGAGGCACCCAGATCCTATCTGCTCTTACTCCTCAACAACAGGTGAGAATATGTGCTGTGTGATCCATAGAAGCTTACTGTAAAATGAGAAACTTTTGCGACATAAAACTTTCACGAATTGTTAATGACAGCCAATTTTGCAGCAAGAAACTTTTGCGAAGTGCAATAATTTTATGTTGTTTCAATTGTGATTTGATTATTTCGCAGCATGAAACTTTCGTGAATCTCAATCACTCATGAAATTCACGAAAGTTTCATGCATACAAAAATTTCTGGTTTTACAGTAGTCAGTTGTCCCCTCAGTAACAGAACAATATCTACTCCTACCTGATAAAAACGATATAGATGAAAAACGATGATAAAAATGATAAATGATTTGAAAAGCTTTTACTCATCATTTCTACCTCTTTGTGTAAAGGGAAATTATTAGTTTATCAGGTATTCATTTATACAGCATCATAAGGATGTTGGTAGAAATTTTTGCGAGGAGGTATCCTGCCCTACATTTTCAAAAAGAAGCAGCTGTCAGAATGCACAAGTTTTATATTTTTCTTGTTAAAAAAACACAAAAACTTTTCCAAACACCTAGGTACTTACAATGTAAAACATGGACATGCATACCTGATTATTGCTCAATAACTCATATTGTCCTAACCCGTTGTTTTGTCAATGTAGGGCAGTATTGTTTTGATGCTGTTTTAAAGGGAAAGTCCACCCTGATATTAAGTTAGTTGTAAAAGAAGCAGAAAAATTAAAGAAACAGATCAATGAAAGTTTGAACAAAATCTGATAAGAAATAAGACAGTTATGAATTTTCGAAGTTGTAATCAATCAAACACAAATTGCCAACTCCGTGACGTATCTTGCAAGCTCTTCTCCCATTTGCCCTGTACTGAAAAAAATCATTAATTTCCATTTTCTCCAAAGAAAATACTCAATCATACATGCACCGTAATCAATGCACATATGTTTTACACAAAACCTGTATGATACAAATCTATTCCCTCATCATAAACTAAGAAAATGAAAATTTATGAAATTTCCTGTATTGAGCAAATGGGAGAGGAGCTCGCAAGATACTTCATGGAGTTGCCAATTTATGTTTGATTGACTTCAAAAATTCATATCTTTCTTATTTCTTATCAAATTTTTCTTAAATTTTCATTAATCTGTTTCTCTCATTTTTTATGTTTTCTTAAAATAAACTAAATTCCAGGGTGGACTTCACCTTTAAGTAAGTGTCCCTTGTTATTACCTTGAGGGGTGTTGAAGATGCTCAAGGTGTTACATGATATCTGTTTCAGGTGTCTCTAATCAAACAGCAGCTAGAGCTTCTTCAGAAGGCCAAACAAGGTCAAGGTCAGACACCACTGGCAGCCATCCAAGCTCATAAACAGTTCACCCCTGATCACCTCAGGGTCTCTCAGAAGGTACATTCCTATACATCAGCATGTACATTAGTGAGGGCATTAGAGTTATCCACCCAAGGTACCATTGGAACATTCCAACAGTGTTTGGACTGTCCTGAAGGTACCAAGGGTGGATATTTGTTGTTTAGTAAAGGAATGATAACAAATGTGCTTGAACATCAGTTGTGTATTTTATTTGTTATATAAAATGGTGACAAGGATCCTTGTCATTCAACAAATTGCATAGATCTAGAGTAAACTGACAGAGTTACATTTTAGACAATATAATAGTCGGTCATTATCACTTTCTTATGATCGGTATGAAAATGAAAATGTTTAAAGAATGGAAGCTTTGATCAGATCTCAAGAAATGAAACCTTTTTTTTTTTTTCAGAGCAAAGATGCTGCTGCCAGGCAACAGAAACGACAGCAGATGCAGGAGCAGTATCAGAAACAGTCAAAGGAGAAGGAAAAGTTACAAAGGTAACAAACTGCATTTAGTAGTGTATTATTTTATGAATGAGATATTGAAAGTTAGTGATATTTTGTTTGTTGAAACCTTTTGCATAGGACTCATCATTTAATACATTATGATTGTCTTTTGAATTCGTCATGTTGCAATTTTAATGTGTTTGTTTCATGTTGATTTCATCTTTTCATATCAGCCAGTTTTCTATGCATCAAGTGAGAACCATATTATGATATTGTTTTCTTGTATAGTGCTCACATTCGTCCCGTCATGACACTTTTAGCACCTCAATATTGTTACCAGTTGTTGCCAAGCGGCCAAATATGTAGCGCTCAAGCATATGGGGTACTCATTTGCTCCTAGGTTAATAGTGGCAAATTTAGAATTCATGTCTTGCCAGAGGATGTCAGTACCTGGCTGGGATTCACTGAAAGTCCTTGACGCCTCCACAAGGTTTCATCCTTCCACTTATCTCACCTTTGTGTTCCTTCCAGGAATCAAGCATGTCAGATGGTGATGAAATCGATGTTAGACCGCATCGAGAAGGAGGAGAAACAGAGTCTGAAGAGGAAACATCAAGCTATAAGACATGAGAGGGAGGAGGTGAACAAGAGGAGAGCGATCCTTGAGAATCACAAGGCTAGGCTCAAAGAAGTTATTCTTCTCAAACGGAACCAGCTGGAGAGAAGACTCAAGATGGACGTCTATGTAAGGATACAAGATTGTTAATGCTGTCTTTGTAGTCATTCAGATTAAAAAAGATAATGAGGAATTTCTTTTCATAATGCAGAAGTTGAAAATTTGATACTGTGTATGTAGGACTTGACGGACGACAAGTATACATTGACCCAACAAATATTCGCCGTGGATTCCTAAACTTTAAACACATTTTACAGGTGCCCAGTATACGCAGATCCCCTATATTTTACCCAGGTTTCCTAGGAAAAGTTTGTGTGCGGTCCTTTATGAAAAATATTAGTAATAATGATAATAACATGTTTGTTTGATTACCAATGAACTTCTGTTGTTTATTTTTTCATTCTATACTCTTCAATATATGTGGATGTATATAATGATTACACAATCCTGATTATTTCAAATCTTTATTTACATTCGATGCAGTGTCATGAATATGTTCGTGAAGAAGGTATGGTTGATTTTAGAAACACTGAAAATGATGTCGTCCTTTTCCATTAAGACTCTCCCTTATCAGTGACAAACAGAAAATAAAATTTAAGAAGACATTACAGAACTGTCCGTCAGTGTTTCTCAAGTACATTGGTTGTCAGCAATCATCCATAGTCATTACTATATAACCATGCAAACATTGACAATGTTGTCAACTCTTGCAGAATGAGGTGCGAAGAGAGCGATGGGCAGAGAAGAGGAGAGAGAAGGAATCACAAGGCCTCATCAAACCTAAGAAGGTCAAGACCGATGAAGCGGCAAAGGCAGGTGCCACCACCACATCCAAATCGGTCAACTCCAAGAAGACCTCAGCAGCCACAGCAGCCAGAAAGAAGATTGCCAAGGCTAAGGCCAGGAAGAAGATAAACGCAAGGAAGAAGTCCAAGTCTGCCATCGCCAAGAAGACGCAATCTCCAGCGGCAGAGACGAAGCAGTTAGTGGATAAGGAGAATGTGTCCAGTCTCATCACAGAGACGATGCAGGAAGGAAATGTTGCTGCTGAGGCTGCTGCCATGACAATAAAACCTGCTGAAGCTGCCACTGATGGAGCTGATACTGCACTGTACTGTATATGCAAGACTCCATATGATGAGTCCAGGTATGCTGTTCCTTTTTCATTTGATGTAGCACACTATATTTATTGTCTTCATTCATTGAAATTTTGCATAGATCTGTTGAATGGATATTGACTATTATTGATAATCTTACAGTTGTTAATTCCATGATGTTGAGGAAAGAAACTCTTTTATAATACTCTCAAATCTTCATTCTATAGTCATTTGGTCTCCTGTGTAGGAAGTGGATCCTTTTGTGGTCAGGAATTGTAAATTATTGAATAACTGTCAGAAATCACTTTTTGTGCACTGAATTGATACATGTATAAAGACATGACCTTTAGGATTAATGATAATCTTTATTCTGTGATGATTAGGAAAGAGACCCTTTTAAAGTTTTATCCTTTCTTTGTAGTGTTGTCATCAAGGCGCAAGTATATTCATTCATTTTTCATTGTTTCTCATCCATCAGGTTTTACATCGGGTGTGATGTTTGTCAGAACTGGTTCCATGGCACCTGTGTGAAAGTCTCTGAGAAGACAGCAGCAAGCCTCAAGGAATATATCTGCGATGAGTGTAAGACCAAGAAACAGCAAACAGAAGAGGAACTCTATTGCCTCTGCAAACAACCATATGACGAATCACAGTAAGTTATTCTTCCCCCTTGTAAAGTCAGCTGTAAATAAGCCCCTCGTGCTCATTGTTTATATGTTTTGTTACAGAGAGAGATATATATATCATAGCCTGAGATTCCTTCAATCATTTTCAGTAATTACTCTTGAGTGGATATCTTCTGTCAGTTGTAGTGATGTAATGAGACTCTTGATAGAGTCACTTACAGTAGGATTGCACAGCTTTGTAGGTTGCAGCTGCTGCATTGGCCCTTAGTAGTGAGGAAGCTGATGATTTGCAATGCTGATCCGACATTCGCTCTCTCCCCTTTTTTGTCAAAGGCCAAGGATAGGGTTGTGATGATTTTAAGTTTTTTTGTTTTTTTTTAATTAGTTTTGGAAGTTGCTGCAGAGCAATTGTCGCTGAAGCATGTGTAACAATGGGATTTCTATTCTAAAAATCTGTAGCAGTTTTTGAATGACAACCATATTATGTTGGTTTGTATGTTTTGTGGCTGGGTCTTGTAGTGAGAAGGTAACCTGAAGACAACTTACTGAATCCACCGTCATTTCTCATTCTCTGTATAGGTTCTACATTGGTTGTGATCGATGCAACGATTGGTTCCATGGCCACTGTGTGGGTATCTCCCAGGATGAAGCAGAAGGCATTGAGAACTACATCTGTCCTGGCTGTAAGACCACAACCATACAGAACCTGGCTAAACAGAAGACCTTGACAGGAAAGGATTATGACCATCTCAAGAAGATGCTTAGACAACTCCAGGTGAGTGAGTGGCCTCAGGGTTCAATCCCTTCTTAGAGACCCATTTAGGCTTTTGTTTTCAGGTAATAGCTGTAGAGTAATTTCACGAGATTCATTATAATGTCATTTGGTTAAAACATATTGTGATGTTGGTGTTGTATGAAGTCATTCCTATTTCGTTTAAGCATGATGTGTACTTTACATAAAAAAGGCCAGGGTATTTTGGTGTTCTCTCAGCTTGAGATGGGGAGATTCCACCCCCCATTTTATCTCCATTTCTTCACCCAGGTTTTAAAGGAGAACCTGGTAGGGTGCCAATTTCATTGCACTTTAAGTGCAGAATAATAATTTAATCCTGTGATTGAGGTATAGATACACTGTAAAGTACTTAGCACATTTACTTATTTGGGAAGGTGCTACATGATAATGCGTTTTATTATTAGTGTTATTATTCATTGAATTCTATTATCATTCTACTTGAATGTTTTGTTTATCTTTTCAGAGTCATAAGATGGCATGGCCTTTCTTAGAACCAGTCAATGAATTGGATGCACCTGATTACTATGATGTCATCAAAGATCCCATGGGTAAGAATCTATTCTCCTTAGCCTCATTCATAAATGATGTAACCCGCACAAAAAAAAAAAAAAACCTGCGGAGGAAAAATGACATGCGCTTCACATTTTTGTATGTTATAACATGCCTAGGAGCCTTTCTTGCACACACCTTTCTTCTTTTTTTTCACTGGCATTTCCCATTCATTTACACATGAACTGGTTATTGTGCTGTGCGAGAAAGGCATTACTCTATTTGTTTTTGTATTTGTATTTTTGTGTGTGGGGGTGCTCTTGCTTGTCAGTTCTTATGTCAGTAACTGTCTAGCCAAAACTGTTACGATTTTAGTTGACATTGTTTCATTTCTGATCAGAAACGTTAATATTATGCTTTGAGACATAGTATGATCAGTATCTTATGGCAACCAACTTATAGTTGCCAATGTTTTGAAAATCAGAATTCAAATTAACTTGGACAATAAATTTGTTGAGGAATTACCAGAAAGAACAGCCCTCCCCTTCTGAGAGAAGCCAAGAGTCTTTACTCCTAGCTTATGGCAAACTGCCTCTTTGAAATGTGTAAATACAAATGGACTAATCAAATATTACCCCGCCTCATTGCAGATCTTTCGACGGTGGACGACCGCCTCAAGAACAAGCACTACGTCAAGCTGAGTGACTTTGCTGCTGACATCGGGAAGATCTTTGACAACTGTCGCTTCTACAATCCAACAGACACACCTTACTACCAGTGTGCTGACGTCCTAGAGAAGTTCTTTATCCAGAAAATGAAGGCTCTGAAGTAAGACGGGCTTTGTACATAGACCTTGATTCCTTGATCATCTTTCATATTTATGCCAAGTTTATTTTATCCCCCTTCCAGTATGGTTCTCCTAAGTATGGCTGATGTGTAGTGTGTATATTCGTTTTTTTTCTCCCTTTTCTATCCTAATTTTTTTAATGCAACATATTCTTGTCTTGTACATTACTTTAGGTATGCTATGAATTGAGGTATATGAGTAATATAGACAGTATTTATACTTGTGATTTGCTGATTGAAGTCAAACTTAATTTGTATATTGTCTTTAATTTTACATTTGTCTGTGCACATATTTTCATGTTAATGCCACAATGGGAGTGGATGGTATACATACAACAAATGTACGAGTAAAATATCAATATGTCAGAAAGCCAGTCTTATATTATTATTTTACATCACTTTAGAGTAATGCATTATATAATGCCGTTTTGTCTGGGATTTGCATCATGTATTCATATTACGAGTCAATGCACCCATAACACAATACACATTTTCAGGAATCTGTCAATATTCTTGTGTAGAAACTTCCTTTATGGTATCTTGTTGGATGTGCAAGACAACGGGTTTATTGAGGAATTCTAGTTTATATTGATTCTCAAGTTCGATCGTCTCTGTATTTTTGCCATGTCCAGAATGTCGATGTTCTGTAACTGATCTTCTGATGCCAAAACAGTTATTTTGGTGCTAAAATTCTGAGAACATTGCCGTTTTTTGTAAGAGTAATTATTTACTTACATCCTTTGGTAACAGCTTAATCTGCATTTTCTACTCTCAACCCACTGGTATTTGGTATGATTATTCCTTCAAATGCATTGTGCACCAATAACGATTGCTTGAGTTGAAGCTGGGCTAATGATTTCTAAAGCTCTTTGGAAGCGCATAGTTATGTAATATCATCATGTGATGTGCTCAGTTCAAGAACAAAATATTATTGGAAGGTTAAACCAAATCAATTGTCTGTTTGTTTTTATTGAAAGACTAATATTCTGTATACATGCATTGTTAAGAATATTTGTTGCCTGTCCTGATCCCAAATATGGAAAATAAAGAAATAAGTGTTTTTAGATATGAACTGTACTGTAAGGGATAAAAAGCGCTCTAGAGAGGTAGATTTCATTTCCCATTCCACATAGCTAGTTATCCTTAATGACGTATACATGAAAGTTCTGCATGAAATTAGAAGGAAAAAAAAAAAAGAATCTTGCTTCCTACCCTCGGTCTTTTTTTTATAACACTTCATGCTGAAGAGAAAGAAAAGTGAAAGGTTTATTTGTGCATGTCCTTTCCAATCCTGCTTATTGACCCTTGACCTCTTATGATAATCAAGTCAAGATTTGCATGGAAAGTAAAGTATTGCATGATTCAAGAAATACAGAATGGATTCATTATCGGTTACAGATTGAATATAGAGTATAGAAGTGACATGGTCTAGTCGACCAGATTCAAATAGGCCAGTTTGTAATTAGTACATAATACGAATGACCCTGAAATGACCCCAATTTGTATGCACACATTCATTTGTTTTGGTGGACGCACTACTTGTTTAACAAGTAAAATCATACTGGTGTGTGCATCGTGGTGCATACAAAATGACAGCGGACAAAGGTCAATTGTACTTGGTACAAATGACCTATATCTGCACATGCGCAAATTGTAATTACGAACTAGCTTATTGAGTACCAAGTATCTAAAGTTGTCACTCTGTTCTAGGGGGAAAATTTAGACCTGGCAGGACTAAAATGTTTAAAATGCCAATTTTACCAAATTAACCATAATCCTTCATGGTGACCAAATGTGTAAATATTTACCTGAAACTTTCACTGAACTGTATAATCTCTCATTTTTCTGCTCTGTTGAAACCTACTTGATATGAAGGTTTTATTCTTTAGGCTGTCACATCATTGATCAATGTCATCAAAATCTCTTGTTTTTCAAGTCATCTCCACACTATTCACTCGGGCTATCTGGCTCCAGTAAGCTATAGGGTTACATAGCAAGGAATGGCAAGGGAATATCACAATGTAAATCAGAAACTTTAAGAAGAGGAATAGAATTATAGTTTGTGCTCATGACAAAAAACATGAATCTCAAATTTGATGAAATATCTTTTCACTTGATGTTTGTGTTTGTACATATATTTTGTTATAAATAAAGCACTTACTCTGTTATTATTGATTTTCTTGTTTTGAACATGGATTGTACAAAGATAAGTAAATAAATTTTCATGAATACAACTGTATTGTGTATACATGTATATAACAAGATGCACAATTCTGTATGTAATGATGCCCATTGTCCTAAGCTTGAGAGCTGCTTTGTTTTAAAAGGCAGCTTTCAAACTGTAATCATGGAATTTGTGTATTTTCCAATTGAAATAATTTAATTCAGTGGTTTGTGAAGGGAAAACTTTCCTATTGGAAAAAAGCATAGTATTGGTTTGTTCTCTCAGAGAAATACAAAAATGATTTATTGAAAATAACTTTTATTTAAAATAGGAAACATTTTCTTTTAAAAATCTAATTTTGCCTCAAATGAGGTTACCATAGGTTTTGGGCTATAAATTCTAATGAAACCGAAAAAGCAGATTTTTTTAAAGGATTTTTTTTTTGGACAAAAAAAGGACTGCACAATAAGCTCTGAGGTTTGAATAAAGTATTGAATTTTTCTGAGGAATTTGTAAAGAACAAATTGTATTTTCCAAGTGTTAATTGTATAAAATACCTGTGTTCTTAGTTAAGAAGTCTGAATAAAATAAAAAGAAAATATGTGATGAGATCTATCTTTTTTTTTTTGTCCTGATCCTGTTTGATAAGGGCCCTTGTTTCATAAAACTTGTTATCAACAACTGCCCCATTTCTGTGACAAATTTTCTCTCAGCCAATCAGATTCAAGGATTTAGGTAGCTTATAACTATCATTTTAACTTGTTATTGATAACAAGTTTTATGAAACGAGGGCCCAGATGAATGAATAGTTTGTGTGATCCATGTTACTAGGCATACTTTCTTGTAATAACATCACAGTATTTCAAACCAACCTACCCCATGAAAACTACAGAAAAGTTGGTCTGTTGTCTGTTTTTTTTTTTTTAGTAAAGATATGTTTCTTTCTTTTTTTTTGGGGGGGGGGGATGCCCCTATGCTATGTTGATCAGTTTAAGGACTGTGATGGTATTTTGAAAAAGTATACCTAGATACCTTTACAAGCTACTGCCTGTGGTGAAGTTTTTTTTTTTTCTTCTTGGTTTTACATGCTTCACCCCTGATCTGATTTCTTTTTGCCTTTGTCTCTTCCTTTTTTCTCTTTTTCTTTGTCTTCCACTCATTCCTTCTTCACGTTCTCTGTTTCTTCCTCTATGAACTTTCTCCCTCTCTCTCTCATTTCCTTTTTCTTCCTTCACTATTCCACTTTCACACCATTGGTAAGAACCACACTCTTATTTGTATACCTGGTGCCCATTTTAGCATTGCTTAAAAAGACGGTCGAGTTCTGGAAATGGTAAAATATAATAATTTGTGAGCTTCCTCGTTCCTTTTGTGTCATTTTGAAAGAACATTATAGTAGAAATGTCCCCTGGAAAGGATTGCTCTTTAAATGTCTTTATATAAAATATGACGAGAAATAGCTGAAGTGTTCAGGCCGAACATTCATGCCACTTGTTTGTTCACTCCCATATGTACCCATTTCTGTGTGAAGTTCATGTGCTTTTTAGCAAGACTGGGTCAATTTGTATAAATTTGATGATTCCAAAACCTCACAGTATACACCAATTCTTCTGTAGACATGATCAATCTTTTCCAATTGCTTTGAGACAGTTTCTTTCACAATGTAATCGCATGACCAGAACTCAACTTCATTTTTAATACGATTAATGGTACGTGTACTGCTTATACTTAAAGTCATAAGGAAAGTCCTGCTCATCAGACTCATGTTCATTGATGGGCTAATACCCTAGTTACATCGGGGTAACCTCGCTAGTCATAAGGACCGCTATTCGTAAGGACCACTTATTCATAAGGACCGCTATCCATAACGCGTGACTAAATGAATAGCGGTTTTGTATGAATAGCGGTCCTTCTAAATAGCGAGCAAACCATACACAAATCACCTCGCTATTCATGAGGCCCTCCATAAATAAGGACCACTATTCATAACTATTCATAAGGACCGTTATTCATAACACGTGTTAAATGAATAGCGGTTTTCTATGAATAGCGGTCCTTATGAATAGCGAGCGAACCCCGTTACATCAACGAGACGATAGACTGAACAAAAAATCATATTACCATTATTGGCCAAGATTATGTTAGTTATTGGTCAGTTTGAAGTCGGTTTGGTGGTATGACTGAAGTATAAGATAAAGTAACATGTTGAAATAATGCTGTTTAAAATATATCTTGGCAATACTTGTGCTTTACTTCAAGCACATTGTAAACAAAACAAATATCTGATAAGCAAGAATTTGTTTTCTTGTGATGAGCCAAAGCGAATGGTATATCATGTTTAACCCTTTCAGGACAGGAATTATTTAAGAGGCTGAATTGATCACATTTTGTTCTTCAAATTGGCAACAATTATATTTTTCTTTTCATGCTACGTGGTTCTAATAAATTGTAATGTATTTGAAAACAGTATACATGGTTACCAATATTTTTGAAAAGTTGAAAAAATTGCCAATTTTGTTAAAAAACAATGATTTTAAACCTCACAATGTGTTGCCAATTTAAGGATTTTAAAGCTTGTTCTCCTTTTTTAAATTCCTGACATCAAATGCAATATGGTCATGCAACAAAAATTGGCATAGTGTGTGCAGAATTTTTTTCTCTTTCTACTAATGCATCTGGTATATTTTTTAGAGCTCTGACTAAAAAATTATTGAGCCAAACCACAAAATGTGGTCAATTGTCTTGAAAGGGTTAATAAAGGGCTGGTCCCATCTGACTGATAATCGATTACAAAATCTATAGCGAATCATTCCAAAATCAGTATGGTACATGTATATCAGTGTTCAGTTTCCACCTAATCTTCTATTCTAATGAGCCTTTGGTACCGCTTTCTTGGATCAGTAGCATCCCTACATCGATATCCAATCTTTTTTGCTCCTAGACTACAGGAGACCCATTTGGGAATGATTCAGTTATAGTTACTGTAATCATTATCTCTCAAATGACACCGGCCCTTAAATACTGCAAAAGTGGGCCCTAAGAATTACCTTGAAACAAAATACTCAGGGTCAGACGGATGTCTCTTGTGACTTTCATTACAAAAAGCTTTCATGGTATCTTTTATTCAAAGGTCTCATTTTTACCTTCAATTACCAAACATGTACACATCAAATTTATTTTCTACAACCCAGGCAAATTACAGTTCTGCTCAACATGATCAGATTCAATGTACTACCTTAAGAAGTCATGTCATTACAAAATGTGAAATTCATTGCTTCATTTGATTGGTGCAAACAGTTGGACACAGAATCGTACAAATATCAAAGGACAATATAATCGTGATGCGGATGGCGAAGAGGATTTCAAATTATTTTTGGATCCACTAAAATGTAGATATTCATCAGCTGAGTAAAAGATTGTCTTCCAGAATGAGTTATCCCTTGAGTTGTGATGCTATCAACATACAAATGTAAAATACAAATGTCATTATAAACACAGATACATGTATACATTTATCTCCATTACCTGATCTAAGAATAAAGCTCTGTGCATACATGTACAATCTTTTTGTTATCCTCATAAAAATCTCAATCGTCTTGCTAGAAATGGATGAAAAAAGAAGATATAGACACAAGCTTTTTAGTTGAAAATGTCTCTGCATTTTGAAGATTGTCAAAAATGTTTATAATACCTACGAAAGTGAAATAGTGAGAGCAAGATGAAAGTTGTCTCTGAACATTCCTATTTTAAAGTACTCTGCAATGCCTTTTCAAAATTGCCTGTGATTCTAAAGTTGAATACAAGAACTGGTACCCTTCAAATACTATTAGATGGAATTCTAGAGTGAAATATATGATAAATTCAAATTCCACTAGAAGTCAAGTAGTCAATTTGTTACTACAAAGAACAAAAGTATCTTTTGCTCAGTAGAGTTTGTGCTTGCTAGAGAATTACATTTCCATAAAATGCAACTTTATAGTACATAGCATACACATACAGTGAATGTTACAAAGCATACATGTACATGTAGATTGCAATAGTTGTAAGAAGTGCAAGTTGTTAACGATCATACTATCTGAGATGTATTTTCAATCCTATTGACAAAACAATTCTTTGGATAGTTTGAGCTGTGTTCTATAAAAAAAAAAAAAATAATAATATTGCTAAAATACAGCTTGCATTTTGGATTTAAATTGCAGCAGATATTAAAGGAAAGTGTAATCTGTAGAGAAACAAAGAGTTGCCCAAGAAAGACCAACTTGGATTGCAGGTATTGCACTCTTACCAAGATCCCACACCAGCCAATTTATAAATTTCTCTATTAAAAACTCTCGGAACTTTAGAATACTTTACATAAATAGCCCATGATGCAAACAACACCCACACAAAAAGCGTAATTTAAAAGTTGTAAAGGATTTTTTTTGTGTGTGTAAACTTTGGTCAAATGGTACATGACTCAATTAAGTTGCTTTGAAAATCAGTTTTCAGAGCAGATCGAAACATGACTTTCACCCAACTGACAAAAACTTGTTATGGCAATCAAATACATATATAGCTGACAGAGCAAGAACTGCACTTGTAAAATATTCCACTTGATTTTCTGCGGAGAAAATTCATCGAAAATTTACGATGCTATCACAACGATCAACATTGTTACAACATATGACATGAGCTTCTAGGAAACATTTCCCAATCTTTAGTAAATTATTCTATCAATACAATTCAATTAAAAACTTGATCATAATTGCATTACTAAAATTTATGTAGATTTGTGACTGCCTGCCCATCAATTCCTGAATATCAGTACGCAATTGGTCATTTTTTTTCACGATATGATGAATATATTACTATACATACAATCTAATTAATGATTGCACTTGGGACTATATTACATCTACTGCAAGGGTAAATTCACCGGATTAATTTAAATTGATTTTGAACAAAGAATGTCTGTGATTGCTAAATACTTAAACAATTGTTCGAAAGTAAAAATGCGCTTGAAAAAAAAGAAGAACAAAAATGTAGACCCACAAAATTTACAGGATGTTTATTATACCATGTTGAAGAATTTTGTACTAATGATCAAATTCTACTATGTTGATGTGAACTGTTGGGCGATTACAATAAGGGGAGGAGGGGTGTTGTTTATCAAGAGCTATATCATCCACTTGAGTCCTCGTATGAGTCTAAATCAAGACACAAACTAACAATATATGACACCTTGGATTAGCTATGGAGCAATACAAAATATGGGAATATACACACAACAATACATGTATAAAAAGCACCTACAATATACATAAAAAGCAGTTTAAAGCACATATGTGAATTTTAAAGAAAAGAGGAAAAATATAACAAAAGAAACCATAACAGAATGCTTGATGAAGTTTGGTTAAATAGTATTAATCAAAGTGACACTGACAGATGATCTGGGTGCCGTTGCATAAAACTTGCTATTATAGTAACTTTGCTATTATAGTAACTTTTCATGGAATACTGGATTTTGATTGGCTCTTGAGTAACGTTACATGGTAGTTACCATTGATGGCAAAGTTACTATAATAGTAAGTCTTTATGCAACGGCAATCTGATCTGAAACTTCCGTTCAGAACCATACGCTTGCCACTACATAAAGTAGTATGAGATTCATTTAGTATGTGATCATTTCCTTGGTAATCTATGAAGCACTTCTAGAAAGGCAATATTATTTAATTACAATGGCACTCTATGATAATGATTTTGATTAATGACTGGTGTGTATATCTAGCTGTATACAGCTGCTTAATTGCCAGCACATCTCTATACTGAGTCATATATTTGCATAATCCCTCCTGCACCACCAAATTTACGAGCAATTAAAAACTAACTATGAGGAGCCATTTTGATTTTTAATATTTAGTATCATTGCTAAATTTGGAAGAGAAATACCTCTTAAGGGAATAAATTTCAAGATGCATTGACTGGTCTCTGCTTAAAGAAGAAAAAAGTAGACTTTTGTGTTCCAAATTCATGATCAACAGTGCAGTGCACGATTTGCCATTGATGCCACTGAGTGTGTTTCAACTTGATATTGACAGCTACATGCACACATGCACAGAAGCTATTTTAAATGACCTAGGCCATCAAGTATGGGAGAAAATATTGGATGTCAAATTAAAGTATACTTTTTTTTATGACACTATCAGCACCCTACATGTACTAATGTAGCTTAGCGAAATGTTGTATTGCGTAAAAATGAGGGAAAGATGCATATGACCAAAATTATTCAAATCAAAATTTTATATCCTACAGAGGAAGAACCAAAATATTAGGATGTAGAATTAGTATTTACCTCTTTGAACACTTTTAAGCAAAATAATATGAAAACTTATACTCAGATTTGTCTGATCCTTATTTTAGAAGCACAGACAAATTTAGCAAGTTTCCTCTTCGCGTCTTTCCTGCTTCTTTATGCACCACTGCGTTTCGCTAAGCTAACTTATGTATGGCAAATACGTCGTTAGTCAACTTATAACTTTTGCAGTAGCCTTTAAGATATTCATTAGAGGAAAAACAAGTTGAATTGAGGAACAAGTATAAAGATGAGAAGTTTTATGATAAGAATAAGCAAGAAAAGATTGATTTGATATTTTTATTAGAAATTACACTGCTGTCTTATTCCCTACATGCCGGATAGATGCACTTAAATCTTTCAATATTGATTCCTAAAAACGAAAGAAAATAAAACCCTGAAAATTGTGAACAGAGATCATTGAAATAAGTCATCAAAGTCTCAACTCATATTTCATGATTTTCTGATTTGACACAATACGTTGCAACAAAAAAATTCTTTATAACAATATAATCAATAAATATTCTCAAGATAAATAGGAACTGTAGCACCAGGCCACTTTCTTAACCTTCATTTCATACATGTAGTTCATTCAAATTTACAAGACAATTTTTTTTTCCAATCTTTAAGAATCATAATTACAATCACACAATACTCAAGCAGCATGCTTTTTTTTTTGTTGCCTTTTCTTGTCTTTACCAAAACCAGTTTGACTCCTTCTTAGATTATTTATACATCGACAAGTTTTAAACACTGATACACAAGCATTATACATATACAAAATGTCAAGAAGTCTTGTCAGACAAGACTTTATTGCTTTATATCCTCCCACTAGCTTTGCTTTGCATAATAACCAACAGAAATCTTTTATTTAGAATGTAATAAACTTTAGGTGGGAATTCTCTGAGTTGTTAGAATTGAGCTGTAAGCGCAGAGTTGTGATAAAAAATAGAATTTACCCTTGAGCCTCAAATATAACAAGAAAGAGTACTACAAAGTAACATATTCTAGATTGATCTTAGAAGATATAAATATTTTCATTGATTGTTGCCTACAAACACTAAAAATTGTAGATTTTTCACTTCAATTTCACTGGTGATTGTTAAAAAAAATTATCAAAACAGCAAATCTGCATGCAGAGATATTATTCTCGTGAAAGAAGTAATATATCAGTGAATAGAAAATAGCATGACATCCAGTCATACTTATTGTGTGACCAGCAGTAAGGATTATCACATTACCGGTACCTTTCGACTATGATCGTAGAGTGTAAAAAGAAATATATTTATAACTCCAAACCAATTTTTATCCTTCCAGTCCACTTTAGAACTACCACAGCAGTTTATCAAATCTAAATCTGCACATCATATAGCATTACTTCAGCTGTACGGAAAAATGTACATAATTTTTCTCTCCCTTCAAAATGGAAAAGCTCTATCGTACAGCCAATATGATCGAAGCACTTGACTCAAATTGAACATAACAATAACAGAAGTGTAAAATACTTTGGTGAAATTCATTGCTTGGTGAATATCTCTAGAATAAGAACGTTGCAAAAAATATGATTCCTTTTCTTTTGCCTCTTCTCCCTACATATATACCACCTGCAAACATATAAAACAAAATCATGAATTGAAATATATCCAAAAATAATGGAACTCATGATATAAATTAGGCCTCACATTCACAATTCTTGAAGACATTATTAGCTAAATTAAATTCTTTGTCTTCCTTTTTTTCCCTAACAAAGTCACACACTGATAGCACATGTTTACATATTAAAAACATGATCAACTGAAGAGCACAAGTGATAAGTCTAATGAGTTTTCTCAACTTATTGAAAATCAGCGATATAATGAGAATGATACACGGATATGGCAAAAGCAGATCATTTGTCATACGCGGTGATCATGATTGCCTTTGGATTTATCTTGCGTTGACTCTACATGAACAGTAGGTGGCGTTGTGCTACCATTCTGAGTCCCGTTTCCCAATCTTGGGCTACTATTTGTTTGTCCGTTTGGTTCCCATAGTAACGGGTTGCTATGACCCTTTGCTACCAATGGTGATGGAGTCCTTAGCCCAGTCTCCTCATTACCTGAACCAACCAGACTACGCCCTGATTTAGGACTGTTCGAGCATGATGAAGAGTTTGATGGAGAAGCGTTCTTTCTTCGACTTTTACGTTGTCGAATTTGAGGGGAACTGAGTAAAGAATCATTATCACTTGAACATCCTGACTCTACACTTAACAAAGAGTCTGATCGATTCTTATTCTCCTTGTTGTTACCCTTTGATCCATTACGATTCAGTTTCTTAGGGGAGGTTTTACGTCCAGGTGAAGCTCTGTTCTTCATCCCCCTTTTTGTAGGGCTCTCTGGTGGAGCTTTGGCACCTTTTCTCTGAGAATCATCCTCACTGGATGTTGATGATATCACCACAGGTGGTACTCTCCATTCTTGCAAGGGTACCTCCTCCCCACTCCCTGCTACTCTAGCCGGTACCGCATCATAACCACTGGCACCTAAGTCACCTCCTAGTGTGTTATCAACAGGGTTCAGCTGGCATGCTGCAAACTTCCTCTGCGGGTTGGGGCTTCCTTCTCTCTCGCTATCCCGACCAGGCACCATCAGACCACACCCGAGACCCCCACCACCAGCGCCACTACCACCGGGGCTAAGGGGTGACTTGCCGAGGCCCAGACCAGAAGGTTCTGGTGCTGACATGCTATCGGCGGATGAGGATTGCTTGCCAGCGATGTTCTTCTCCAATGGTTTCAGGTACATCTGGGGTACTGGTAGGATCTGGTCTCCATCATTCTTGTCCTCATTCTTTTCTTTCACACCTGGATAGTAAAGACCATAAAGAACATTTTTATTCCATTAACTGAAAAAAATAGCAATTTATTTCTTCATTAAATTTTGTCTATCAAACCAGAAAAGGGACATACCTGAGCATTAGGTATATATACTCTCATTTTTTTTAATTGAATGAACCCAAACTTTCTTTGCAATATATATCCAAAAATTAATAACAAAAAGATGAAGTACAGGGTAAACAGGAAAAGAAAGTGACATATCAGAGAAAGAGAGAGAAGGGGGGGGGGGAATTTGAGTGATAATGCATAAGGCGATACATAAATAGAGTTTAAAATAGATCAAAAGTAAGAGAGACAGAGATAGAAAAGGGTATAAAAGTGAGACATTGACAGAGAAAACAATAAAGATTTATATCATGAAAACAGGAGTATGCAAAAAAAAATGAAATGATGAAAAGAGGACAAATTATTTCTGTAAAACAAAGAGTTTATATTAAAAAAACAGTCATAAAAACTTACACACTAAAAACTAATCCTTGTTTTAAAAAAAATATTCCTTGTTAAAAGAAATCAAATAATTATACATCAGTTTCTTAATGACTAAGATTTGAGGAATGGAATAAAGTAAAGTAATCGTTTTGAATGTACTTTTTAATCGAGAATGAAATAAATGAGAATTGAATTGAATTGAAAAAAATACCATTAGTGAAAGGCTGCTTCTGTTGGTCAGGAGCGAACTGGAAGTTGTCTGGTAAAGATTTGACCCTGGTGACTGGCTGTTTGACCACTAGGTGAGTACTAGGATTGTCACTCTGTAGAAAGAATAATATGTCACATGATTAATATTTATATCATGTAGAAAGAATAATATATCACATGATCAAGATTTATATCATGAAGAAGAATATATCACCATAAGTTTTGAAATCCCTTCAATAAGTTACACTTCAAAAATTACAAATTTTTCCAGAAAAATTATAAAAAGAATCTTATAAAGGCAAGAAAGTAATCATTCAACAATCTGATTGTGATTTGCCAGAAATATAAAAGTGGAAAAGCCTATAAATTTCAGAAAATTTTTTAAAAGAGAGAAAACCTAACATTACAGACATTTCCATAAACATGCATATCTTCCTACATGTATGAATAAGTGAGAGCTTTGTGCATATACAATGTACATGTATGGATATTTCAATGACATAAATACAGGAATAAATGACTGCAATACACTTAAAGGCAGCATCAAAACTTTACATCTCCCATTGTTATACATAATATACAATTGAGTGTATATGAATATAAGGTGCGTAAACCAAAAAGAAATTATCACATGGTAAAAAGCTAAATTGATCACATTTTGTTTTTCAAACAGGCAGCAATAATTTTTTTTTTTTTTTAGTGCTACATGGTTCTAATAAGGTGTAATGTCTTTGAAAACAATATACATGGTTAGGAATTTTGTCAAAAAGTTGAAAAAAAATGCCAATTTTGATGAAAAACAATGATTTTGAACCTCTCAATGTGTTGCCAATTTAAGGATTTCAAGGCTTATTCTCGTTTTTAAAATTCTTGGCATCAAACGCAATATGGTCATGCATGCAACAAAAAATGGACATACTGTGTGCAGAAATTTTTGCTCTTTCTACTCATGCATCTGTTATATATTTTAGAGCTCTGAATCAAAGTTATTGAGCCAAACCACGAAATGTGGCCAATTGTTTTGAAAAGGTTAATAAGTTTACTTATATTTATACATTTATACACATACACATGCATGCTACAAGCATTATTCTTACAGTATATGTTACACATGCTGAATTAAAGCACTGAATATAATTACGATAAATGCTGTAACTGAAAAGATGTTTGTTACTACAAAATCAGAAAATGGCGTTGAAGAGAGACATACTGAAGCTTTTCATCTTGCACTCATCAGAGTATACTGCAAGAATGAACAGAAAGCCGAAACCGAACAATATAACCAGAAACTAAAGGAACGAAGTGCGCGAAATATATAACGATTTTTGATTGGCTGCCTGAAAATAACAGGAAATTAGGCTTATTGCCAGCCAGTTTTGTAATAACGGGAGATAAAATAATACGAACGTCCTCACGAACTCTTTCTGTCGGCACAGAATAGGGTCGGTGGGCTGAATGTATGTCGCTTCGAGCACGCGCAGATGTGTCAAGTTTCCCACTCGGCTGACAACTTTGAACCAAGATGTCTTATTCTGATGAGTGCAAGACGAAAAGCTTCAGTATGTCTCTCTTCAACGCCATTTTCTGATAAATACTGTAATGCAATTATTACAACCTAAAATGATGAGGGGAATATATCACCTCAAGGAGTTGTACATGAAAGTGTGTCTCCATGCAGCTCCCATTAGCAATTAACATTTTGATACAGAATCATTGTATTCCTGACAAATCTGAAAGATGAGTATATCGATTGCTACTTCTCCCATCCCAAACTTCAGGACATCTACATTTTTTTTTGCTTTCAATTAAGAATTGTTAAACTAAACAACATGTATGACACTCAAGGGAGCAGAAACCAATTCACAGTGTGTGTTTCATCTTTTTGCAAAAACTTAGTCGATTGCTCTAATCATGAAAATGAGAATTAAGTTTATACCTGCATGCAGACAAGACCAAAATTTGCAATTCTTTCATGCTGTAGTCTTTAAGCGGGATTATATTTTATTTCTTGGTACAATCATTTCTTAGTACAATCAAACAAATATTTTAAGGCTTTTCAAGTCCCCAGCATATGTACATGTAGCTTCCATAACATGCAAAATATTCAAAATTGCCACTTGCAATGAAAAGATAAAACAAATAAAGTTCTTTGTTGGCTATATTAAAGTGCAAGATTCTTTAAACACAGAAAAAAAATATGATGCGACTTTCTCTGGCAATGCAAGGCACATTGTCAACTGACAGCTAGAAGTAAGGGTGTTAACTCATCATTTTAACTCTTTCAGGACAGGCATTATTTAAGGGCTAAATTGATCACATTTTGTTCTTCAAATTGGCAACAGTGATATTTTTCTTTTAGTGCTACATGGTTCTTATAAGGTGGAATGTCTTTGAAAACAAAATATATGGTTTTGAATTTTGTCGAAAAGTTGAAAACATTGCCAATTTTGATAATGAATAATGATTTTCAGTCTTTCAATGTGTTGCCAATTTAATGATTTCAGAGCTTATTCTTGTTTTTAAAATTCCTGGCGTCAAACGCAATATGGTCATGAAACAAAAATCGACATAGTGTGTGCAGAATTTTTTGCTCTTTCTACTCCTGCATCTGGTATATGATTTTAGGGCCCTGAATCAAAAGTTATTGAGCCAATCCACAAAATGTGTTCAATTGTCTCAAAAGGGTTAAACCTCTTTAACGGCTTCTTGCTGTCAGCAGACATACATTTTTATTCCATCCTAATTATCAGCAGATTAATTATCATGCATATAATGTAAAGCTCTTTATATCAAACAAATATGTTTCCATTCAACCTCATTCACATATGACAAAGTAAACTGCCTCCATAAAAATTACACAAGCACAGTGCACTTCCAGTCAAACCACAGGTCCCCAAAAAGTGCTTTATTTTATTTCCATATAGCTGGATCCTGACCCTGTCATAAATGTAATAATGTTTTGAATATGATAATGTAAAAGATGAAGCTTAAACGCTTCCATACATATGCATCTTAATAGTGGCTCATATACTTTTTATATGTCTTTTATCAACTTGAAATCTTATTAAGAAAAGTGTTTTGTTTCACTATTTTTTCACTTATTTTCAACTACATTTTTTAAAATAAGTGATAAATTTCTATGAATTATAACTTTAACAAGGTATTCTGTGCTGATAAACTATCCATTTATTTTTCCAGAAAACTTGATGAGCATATCATTGAATATGACCATGCAAAACAGCCAATTGGTTGCAAGGAGAGTGTCCCATTTCAGGCACTGGAAATAATATCAGCTCTTTTTGCTCATTTTCATATGACCTGCGGTCTGACTACTTCATATTTCTATATCTTATAACATACAAATAAGTGAGTATGCTATGGTGCCTTGTTAAGTGAAGCTACCCTTTTTTCCTCTCCACTTGCCATTCATTTACAAGTACAATGTTTTTAATTTTGCTGCAGCATTTTTTGTTAATGTACACTTTTTTATATCCTTAACACATATGAAAACATATCAATATGAAGCATTGATAATCATCATGCATTTATCTGATGAAATCTATATTACATTGGGGAAATTGCATAATCTAGAATCATAATAATACAATCCTTTTTAGTACCTAAAGTGCTGATAGAAATATATGTTGTTTCATTGAGATCTAAGATTTTATTAGTCATAATGCAATTCTTTAAAGTACTCATTCTATCATTTGCATATTAACACAGAAGTATCCTTTTCTTCTTAAGATTAAGGAAGTACACAGTATCATATTTGAGAACTTATAATGAAACAATCTGATAATTTTAACATGCAAAAGGAACAAAAAGAGCTGGGGGAAAAACAAAGAATAGCAAATAAGGAAAGAAAAAATGAAGTAAGGTTCAACATGCAAGCTTTTTGATACCATCATAAAAATGCAATGCTAGTAAGTCGGGTTAACAAATAAAAAGCAAGTTGCACATTTTTTATATTAGCTTAGGTAGCTTAGCGAAACGTCATGGCGCGTAAAAACTTGGGAAAGACGCATATGACAAAATTATTTTATAAAATCAAAATTTTATTTTGTAGATGCAGAATCAAAATATTAGGATGTATTATTAGTATTTATCTCTTTGAACACTTTCAAGCAAAATAATATGAAAACTATCATTCAGATATGTCTGATTCTAATTTGAGAAGCATAGACAAAACTACCAATTTTCCTCTTTGCATCTTTTCTGTGTCTTTATGCGCCATTGCATTTCTCTAAGCTACCATAGAATGCACTTGTTTGATGAATACTGGGAAAAAAAATCCTTAACTATGTCTTCTAAAGACTGAAAATATTGGAAGCTTTTTTTATAATATTTTGGGGTTCTTATTTTTTTTTTCTTGGGGGGGGGGAGTAGGGGATTACCAATCATTACTTTTAGAAAGGAAGTTATTTGTTCTAATCTAGTGTAATTCTTTTTTTCAGAAAAATGAAAATCTTTATTTATCTCTTTGATAAAAGTGGCTATCCTGCATTACAAAGGAAGGCTATATAAAGTAGTTTTTGTATATCCTCAATTCATCATTGCCATATATACAGTACGAGCTATACTTGCTTGAATTTTATGGAATGCATTTGAAGCCCTAAATATTAGTACTCTGTATATATACCTATGTCTAACATAAGGCACTTTCTATTAAAGTGAAACTTTGGTTTCTTTTATACACCATGGTTTCAACTTTGTAATTCAAAGTTTAACAAAAATTTGTGAAGATAAGGTTAGGGACAAGCAATTCTTTTTTTACAGGGGGTCGCAAGGGTTAATTTTCTTTTGAAAAGCATGCAGTATTAAATGCAACTGTCTATTGCAGAATATGTAGGGGAGGTTTAATACAGTTTGGACAGATTATGGTTGGTTTGGGTTCGAGTAGCTAGTCTGGTATAAACTGGTTTAGTCAGGTTAGGGTTGGTTCAGTTTATGTACTTTACTACTTTATGCCTTGGCTGGTCTGGTTTGGTCTGGTATAAACTGGTTTAGTAAGGTTAGTTTTGGTCTGGTTTGTGTGTTCTGCATGGTCTTCTATAATCTGGTATAATCAGATTGAGTTGTTTGGTTTTCCTTGTGGGGTAAGTAAATGCCTTTCCTAGTCAGGTTTGGTTTGGTATAAACTGGTTTAGTCAGTGATAAGGTTAGCTTATTTGGTTCATGTAACCTGGTCCTCGTCTGGTCTAGTAGGGTCATTTTCATGCTGTATATCTTTTAAGCCTTTTCTAAATAGATTGCTGGTATGGAAGGGGGCAGGGGTACTGGCTCAATTAAGCATTCGATTACAAATCCTCATGCTTTGCATTTTTTCAATAAAGCTCTATGGGCATAAGCAGTATGATCTAATTGTATACTGTGTGAAATATTTACTGTACATGCACATATATGTACTATGATGCTTTATATTGAAAAACTGATGTGTGTTCATGCAATGACTGTAAATCATTCAATGTACCGTTTGTTTTTGTCGATGTGGACTCAATGCCAATATGACATCAGCAGGGGAAAGTTCCTACTCAGAAAGTTGCGTACAAAGAAAGAAAAATATAAAAAAGAAAAATGAGACATAAATGGAGAGTTGAAGCAAAGAAATCTGAAATCATGAACACAATATAAATAAGTAAAGAGCAGGAAAACTAAAGGAGTAATCACAAGAATTATTTGCACTAAAGGAACATTTCATGTTTATACACAACTTGTATGTAAACCTTCTAAAACGATGAAGAAATTAATTTTCCAAACCAGATTTATGTCAAATGAGTTTCACGTACAATGTATTAAAATCAAGTCATGGATTTAGCATTAAATCTAATTACTATTGGCAAAATATGTATGGTTGAATGCAAATTGTTTTTTGTTTATAGTGCAAAAAAGGTTGTGCATTATCAGGAAAGGTCTTGAAGATAGATAGATTACCTTTATCAAAAATAAGTAGATATATATATATACATAAGTCTGAACTATTTCATTAGGATGCTCAACTCACAGGGAAATAGTTATTACTAATACCTAGCCAAGATGTCTACATCTAACAAAGATATCTTATCTTCAGTTCAAGGTTCTTAAGAAAAGAAAAGAAATTACCTTAAAGGACCCCCAGTCAAAATTAAATAGTCTAAAACGAGGATAAAAACAGTGAAAAACTTATCCCAACATTCCCCCCCCCCCTTTTTTCCCCTTATTTTGTACTAGGAAAAAAATAGGTTTGAAGCAATTTTAAGTAGTTTTCCCCTATTTTTGTACCATTGCGGAGGCAATGAAACTAGTAATAAATAGCCCCAAAATAGTTTTGAAAATAGGGAGAAAACTTTTTAATATGCATTGATATTCCTAGAGCTGAAAAGATTTCATGACTGATTAAAAGTTTTACATACTGATTTGAAAGATACTTGTATATGACTGAAAACAAAATATGTAAAATTTATGAGAGGATACAAGACAAATAAGAAAACAAACACTTGAGTAAAATATCTATTTTTATGGAATGTTTTCGATATATTAATCCATAAAATAGATATATGCTATTAAAAGGTCCTAACTGTATATAATGCCCCACAGTATCAATTAGGTTTGAATTTCTTTTTTCTTGCAAATTCCTAAAAACAGAGGCTTTTAAAATGCTTCCAAAGGCAATACTGTCAGAATTGCTTAATGGTATTACTATAAGATAACCACATTAACTTAATTAATATGAATGTATTCCTTCATTAATAACCAGAAAATTTCATATACAGTCTGACCCTGAACCAGCAAGGTATTTCAGAACTAAAAAAATCTAGAGCAAAGTTAGAAAAGAACTAGACACAGCTCCTTTCAATAAATAGTCATTTACAAATAAAAAGAAATAAAATGAAACATGAAAGAACATATTAAAAGACGACATTAAAGTAGTCCCTTAAAAAAAGGATGGATGGATAGAGAAATATTAGATTTTATATATAAATATATAGCTGGATGGATAAATGATGAAAGTGTACAATGAGGAAAAAAAGAGATACCTTTTCTGACTTTTTGTCTCCTCTAGATAAAGACATTTCAGGGTTGGAGCAGGTTACCTGTTCCATGCAAAAAAAAGGAAAAACATAATAAATCAAAAAATAACCAAAACTGAAAATAAAAATAGGAAAACAAACATCTAACCATAAAAATCAAATAAACTAATAACAAATAAACCAGGCAAAATGAAACTTGATTCTGAATTGCCAGGGATACTACAGAACTTTTGAACTATTTTTTAAAGGGAAGGAAATATTATCTTATTTCTAGAACATTATAGCAAAAATTAAAATATAAATATGTTTATTATGTTTAGAGGTATATATATATATATATATATAACCCAAAACTGGTGTAAGAGGGAGACACTCCTTCTATTTTTTATTTGTACTCGTGTCTCCCGTACATAGGTCGCACTATTATGACGGAATAAACCGCATTGTCGTGTGTCTCCGAAAAGCGGTATCCAGTGAAATATATATATATATGTACGTATGTATATATATCAAGAATACTCACTTCAGATAAATATGATATAAATAAAATGAAAATTATCAATAGATGTACACAAACTACTTTATATCATATAAAATACTCCCTGGTATTATCGTATAAAACCTACACAGAACAACTTCAAATATAATGTACACAACTTGTACATGTCTACTATATAAGTTGTATATGTCTACTCTATATAGCTATAACTAAATACTTATATAATAGTATCAATAAAGCATGTAACATGCAACACAATTTAAAAAAGAGAAGTACAAAATCAAGTAAACATATAATTGACTCATCAATCAGACAATACATACAAATATAACATTATTGGTGAATAATATGTAGATAAATAATAATAAATGAAAAAAGAATATACTGAAAAATGAATAAATCATACTTTAATTAATAATCAAGTTTGTTAGTATATGTCACATTCAAAAAACAAAATGTCTAGAAATTTTAATATTAGCCAAATTAGATTACCTTAATATTTAAAAAAGATGATGCCTCAAATTCTAAATCTACAAGAATCTATTGAAATTCATATCAGGATTACTTCATAACTTGAGGAGCTCAAAATAGGAATGATGTGCTTGTTGTTATAAGGATATTCATATAGCTTTATTTATATATCAAAATCATTCAAAGGTTTATATAATTTATTTTTTTCTCTTTATTTCAAGTGCTGTCTGAATTATTAATTTTTCTGACAGTAATTTCAGTTATTATTATAAATGCAAGTCTAATTTAAAGCCCAAACTGAAGTCATTCAACCTACTTTACTTGGGCAGAATATTTGGACTTTAACATTGTAAAACTTAGTGAAAAATTATAGAGCAGGAACCTTGATCTTTCCTAGATATATTTCATACATTAGACAAGCACTCAACAATCTTAACTTAATACACATATGAGATCAAACTTTAATGACATGCAGAAGTACAATCACAATTAACACACCCTCCCTACTCTAATAAACACAACAACAATGAAAACAAATATATATATATGTCAAAACTTTTTTGTGATTTCACTGAATGTCCTTCATGGAAGAATTGCAAAATCTTGTTAGATTTTAAAATTACTTGTGCCTTAATTGACCTAGGAAGTACCCTAAATATAAAATAGAGAAAACAACTTTTTTTCTCTTTAAATATATTAATTATATGAGAGTACCAAAATGAAGCCCTAGTGTTCAAAGTATCAATTTGTGAGTATAACTTAGGTTTGTACTGTCGTGCACAGTAAAACGCTGTTTAAAAGGTTGTTTAAAACTCATACAACTTGTTTAATATTTAAACAAATTGTTTACAATATGAACTGTACAAAGGTTTGTTTGGTTCATATTGTAAACAACTGTTTGCATTTTTAAACAGCATTTTCTCTGTGTGAGATATGTAAGAATTATTGCAAATGTTTTAAAGTGTATTTTGTAACACCTTCGACAAAATGCCTAAAACTAAAAGCAATACAGTTTGGGTACAATTACATTTTCACAGCACTGAATTGATCCGTATGCAAAAGCATTGGAAAGATTTCTTCTCTCATGCAAAATGTAATCTTATATACTACCACTGCAACAAGCTTTCAACTCTCTATGAAAAATTACTCATTCCCTTATCAAAGCACGGAAATTAAATGATTTCATTATTCACAATTTAGCAGGGAATTCTAAGCCATAAAATATTTTCTAAGACACTGCTTGCATGCTAGAATCTAAAATCTAATTTTCAATGCACTTAACTCATTAACAGTTTTCAAGGCTTATCACATGCAGATAACTGACACTATTTGGTGTTAAAATTCAGAAATTAAGTTTTAATGGTCGTCATCCTATATACGAGTTGTAGATCTTCAAATAGGTGAAATGACTCTGAGGTTAAAAATTAATGTATGTGAATTTCACTTGTGAAATCATTTCCTTGATATTGCCCCTGAGCTTTGAAAATCAACAAGACATAGAATGATCAAAGTATGCAGTTAAGTCATTTAGCCGTAGTATTTTAAAGGGAGGGTTGAGTTCTGGAAAAGGTGAAAAATAATTTGTGAGCTCTCTCATTCCTTTTATGTCAGTTTGGAAGAACATCACAGTAGAAAAATCCCCTGAAAAGGATTGCTTTTCAATTGCCCCCATATTTGAAATATGACTAGAAATAACTGAAATGTTTGGGCTGAATATTCATGCCACTTGTGTGTGTGTAGTCCCATATATCCATTTTTGTGTGCAGTACATGTGCTTTTCAGTGAGATTGGGTCAATAGCTTATCTATGTTGATGATTCCAAAACAACACAGTATAAAACAATTCTTATGTAGACATGATTAACCTTTCCCATTTGCTTTGAGAACGGTTTCTTTCACAATGTAATTGCATGACCAGAACTCTACTTTATCTTTAAACATAATGGCACATGTCAGAATTCATGCAGAGAAGCAATTTCATTACTTAAGTATGAAGAAAATACAACCTAAAAATGCCAAGAACCTTATGTTCTCACACCTTTATTCTTCTAACACTCTATCATAGTCATAAGCTGGTGTGCCAAACATATTGAGGTTAGCTCTTTTCTATAGCACAGATGATTGTAATTTTATACAGGAACTTGAGTTTCAAGTGTACCAATCACCTGAAAAAATAATTTGTATACAGCTAGAAAGTATAAAATCAACCTCAAAGAACTTTGTCTGGTATTCTATAGGTCAACAGTTAATGAGTATGAAGGAAATGAAGGATAACATGAAAATGTTTGCGCAGAACCGAACTTAGAGTTCGGTTCCGCGCAAGCCTTTACCTTGACGAGCACATACGGGTGCGTTGATTAGTCAACTCACAAGTCGCTTTTACGCTTATAGAGAGTGTAATTAGAATTGCAATATCTCTTTATAGAATAAATATTTGAAACCCATATTTTGAGTATAGTATAACGACATGCAACCTCTATAAGACAGAGCAAAATTATGTTTGGTGATTGGTGCCCTTTAAGTTAAACCTAGACAGATGCAACAGGGCAAGATCCCTCCTTATATTGATGCTGTTTATATCCCATCAGCAATATCTGCAAGTTTAATTTTTACAACCTGTAGCCAAACTGCATTAATGACAGAACACAAAATATCACCCTGGAGGTGTAACCTTCCACTCACAACTCAAAACTTATTAGTATAGTTATTAAGCCAAATTAATTGACACAAATGCACAGATGTTATGAAGATTTTAAAAACAAATTGGTGTGAAATTCACAATTTTTTCAACATATAAAACTGAAGTTTAGTAATGAGTAATGGTGCCTGTCCATATTCTGAACCATAACATCTAGATGATAATAGGAAATAAGAACAATTTTCATGTTGAAAACAGAAAGACATGCTTGAAAGAATTTGCAACAAAATACCAACACTGTACATTGTATCTCAACAGCATCTGTGCTGATTATTTGAATGTCAAAGTGATTATAATTTCATTTAAATATAGATATAGCATGCGTGATGTATACCTTTAAGAGAGGAGTAAGTACATTGCCCTGATCCTATAAAAAAAGAAGAGAAAGAAAAGATGGCAGAGGAAAACAAAAGAGACAACAATCTGGGATTAATAGAGATTTGATGTCTCCAAGACAACTCCAAAATAAAGAAAGAAAATGAATGGTTGTGGAGCGAATAATTAAAATGAAATCCTCTACACTCTACTACCAATGAAATGATTTGGGATGACTTATTGGAATACTAGATGTAACTCACTTTGTCACAAATGAATGTTAGTTTACATGAAAAACATTTACGCCATGGATAATCTGTGCATATAAAGATGTTTGTTAAGTGCTATGATTTCTAATACTTTGGTTTTTTCAGAAGTAACTCAAAGTGCAGAGGAATGAGGCAATTCCAATCCTATATTCATGTTTGTTGCAAAATAAATTGAAAATTAAGTTTGAAGAAGGTTACTGAAAAACTTGATAAAATTTAGATTATATTAAAGGGATGCTTTATTCAGGAAAAATATAATTAACTTCACTCCACTCTTGTTAGTAGTATGATTTGTTTTTTTTAAATTGTAATCAGGTATGAGCACTTCAACAAATTCCTGGAATTGTTAGTATTGGGGTGTTGAGAACAGAAGAAAAAAAAGAAGACAGCTAGAAAATGCATGAAAATTTATCTACATACTACACATATACTAGGTGCTAAGAAGAGCATTTGACATTATGATCTAGTAATAATTAAGAGCTAAAACTCATATCAAACTGAAGTTTGCATATTGTAAATATGCAGCACATAAAATATATTGAAGTGTGTTTTATGGAAATACCTGAAATAGCCTTAAATTTGAAACAGGTTTCACTTTTTGAAAATCAAGATCTTAAAAGTGAGTGAATAAGTAATTGATTTATAAAACATTAAATGAAAATGGGTAGCCAAGAGCATTATAGAATGAGAAGTGCAATACATAAAAATGGGTATTTCTCATATGCATACAAATATTGGGGGTCTCAAACCTTTAAAAGTGAAAATGCATTTGAATTTTTACAGTATATTTACGAATAACATTTAAACTAGTCTCATAAAAACTTGCTCAAAGAAATTTCATAATCTTCCAACTTGAAATATGCAAACTTCCACTTGATACGAGTTGTGATTTGTAGTTAATAATAATCAAAACCGTCTAATGTATTTTAAGCACAAAGTGCAAATCTATATTCTATTTTGATGGGCACTAAATGAATGTTTGTGAGTGTGGTATGTTGTATGAAGTTTTAACAAGTGGTTAAGACAAGTGCCATCTTTTTCCTAAACTGGAAGATGAATACAATACAACCATTATGCTACTGTCAATAAGTTTCTGCAAAATAATCACCAATGACAAACGTGCCAAGAGTGAGCAGGAGAAATATCTATCTTCACTTTTCTAAAACAAGTCATTGGCTTCAGGTAATATATCACTGATAAGATAAAAGTACATTTTAATTTTTATTTTAAAAACCCTTAAATTCTGATTAAGGATGGTTGATATGAGAATTAGGATAGTTTGATGCATAAATCTCATGTCATGCATATTCATGCTTTCATGCTTATCTTCAATTCATGCAATTACATTCAGCAAATCATATGCAATTACAAAACTGGTGATTAATAACAATTGTATTATCTATTCAGCATCATTAAATGTATATCTTTCATCAATAATAAACAAAACACATGCAATGAAAACAATTGTAATGAAGTCTATAGAAGGTTGTATCATGATGAAATGATGGAAGATATTTCAACAATGGATTGACTGATTTGCAATAAAAAAAAAAATATCCCAATTATAATATCAAAAGCATAAAAAAGTTTTATTTGAGATGTATTAAAGTACAAAGCATAATTCATATACCTAAACTCAAACTAAAATGCTACATATGTATAGAAAAACAATGGATTGAATGATTATGCTTAAAAATAGGTTCATCTTTAGACCTATAGGTATATACTCTGAACATGGTTGCAAATGACGGCAACAGTCTTGATGCAAGAACTTTTGTATTAGCTGCAGTCTGGAAGTATCTGCATTTCCTTACAAATAAATATATATACATATATCAGGTTTATTACTTCAAATTTTTTCATTTAATATTTACATGTACATGTATGTAAAATGAATCAACACAGTAATGGTGAATGTATTGAATATTAACCAAGGAGATATTATCTTTCTCAAAAGAATAGTTTTTAATATTCAATATCAACATAGCAAACAACTGTACTCAGCCAAGTATTTGAATATTACAACACCCCTCCCAAGATCTGTTTGAACCAGGCAAATCATTCCTTAAATTTGGGGGTTATTCAAATAAAAGAAATTTATTACAATGCGTTTCCACACTGTTTTTCTTGGAACAATTTTCAAGTTAAAAGGACAAGATCTACATATATTCTGTAGGTAAATACCCTGTTCAAATATCTCCAATTCCTTTACATTCAAGGCTTTCACAGTATCTATTCAACAGAAAGACCGATGGAATATGGACAGAATAATTCTGTACTGTGTACTGTGTATCAGATGGTTGATTGGCATAGCCGGGAAATATAATTCTCCACCTTACAATGAATAGCTAGCTATGATAAAATAATTGTTTAAATGAGAAGGAAACATTTCTAAATAAACACAGACAAAAAGTTCAAAGTACAACTCTTATAACAAATTTCCAATAAATAGAAAAATAATAATAAAATAATACAAATGGATTATATGTATATATCATGGCATGGATATAAATATATAGACTAACAATAAAACAAATAATAATAAAGTTTTGAACAAAAAACTGATTTGGTGAATAACGTGAACTAAAGTGATTAGCTACAGTGGTTGATAGTGACTATAATACCAGGTTAATGAGATGATGTTAGTACGATCTTTAGATGGAAATCTATGGTTAGATATTAAACTAATATTGATTAGTGTACATGTAGCTAATGGTGAAAAGGGATACTCGTACATGGTTTACTATTCAGAAGTATGTTTCCTTGCATTTCATACGATAGCATTTCCTTTGTTTTAAGGGCAAAATGTCAAAAAATATTAGAACATAAACCATTTAAAATCTAGAAACCTTAATACTTTGAACTGATGTATTTTTCATATAAAATTAAAACAAACATTTTCTTTCTACTTTTTTCTTATTTTCCAAAAAAAAATCCCAGATAATGCAATGTCAAAGGAAGAAAATGCACATTAATTTTGTTTTTGTAAAACATCAATTTTCTTCTTGCAGTGCAAAATTTGAAAATGGTTTGAATTTGACATATGAATCTTAATTTGAGAAGTAAATATTTGTTTACATCTCATTTATAAGCTCATGTGTACATACAAGCCGGAGTAATAATATCCAAAAGTCCTTTGGAAGCGCATAGAGACGTTATATCATAATGTGATATGCACTATACAAGAACAGAATATTATTACTGTTAATATTACACTTATTTAAAAACTTGAGAATGAGATAGGAAAGTTAATATTCCTTTGTGGTACGTATTTTATAATCAGAGAGGGAATAGAATTTAGCATCCTACATTTACTTTGTAATCAATGATAAAATGCTGGATAGTTGAAACATAAACATACAAATGAACAGTAAACTCAGTGAAAGAGTTATTAAAAAGTTATATACAAAAGAAAACTCATGCCTATAATGATGAACATAAACAGCCAATAAGAAGTGAGGATTATTGAAATTGACCAATGGCAGGCGACTACCTGATTCGGCCATGAAGGCTGCGCCAAGAGGACGCTCTGTGTCAGGTGTGGTGAGGAGGAAATGTGAAAAATGGACTATGATAGAGAGAAGAACAGAGAACAGGGTGGAAAGAGAAAGAGATGGATAAGAATAATGCACAGCATGATCGAGTTCTGTGAACACTGCACACATTGGTAATTAAAGAGTAATCCAACCTTTTTAAAAAGCTGATTGGTGTGAAAGGAGAAAAATTAGAGAAAAAGGATGGTGAAAGTTTGAAAGAATAAGAAAAGTTATGAATGTTCGAAAAATGACACTACATCTACGCGAATCTCAAAATGGCAATTTGGTGAATCGATAGTGACATATTCACGGTCAACAATTCCATTTGTTGTACACAAAAATATCACTAAATTCTGGTTTTCTCCAGAGCGCCTTAACCTTCAGGGCAGTACTCCAAATATATTGAAGATAGCATATTGTTATAGGTGCTCCAAAAAGGAAAAGATCCTACTGAGTTACGCATTTTTGAAAAATTCACATTTTAGTCATTTTGTGTGTTGGAGTGAATAGGAAAGTTGACTGCTGCTCCGTCAAAGTGACCCTGTAGATTCCACCAATTTGAAATTCCCATATGTACAGTGATTACAACTATTTTCAAAATCACAACTTTCTTATTGCTTATCCGATTTTGTTCAAACTTTCATCAATCTGCTTCTCTGATTTTTCTCCTTTCACACAAATCAAATTATTATAAAGGTTGAATGACCCTTTAATCAAAATATGGTTATTTTATCTCACACCACTGCAAAAACAGAAATAAGTAACAATATTTGATAGAGTTTCATGTGTGAACCTTGCAGTTATTCAAAGATGCATTGTCTGCATGCAGTTAAAGTCCACCAACAAACTTAAGTGCAAGAAAGTCATCTGTGTTCAAGGAATCAATTGTTTATAATTAAATATGGAGCCCATTATTTGTTACTTGAGGTTGGTCACATTTGTCCGATAACGATAACAATAACAAAATTTTCAATCAAAGGTACACCATACCTGTGGCATAGCTAGAGTCCAGTCAATGAGGGGGCACTGGCATCATTGGGGGGGGGGGGCACAGGTCTTAATCAGAAATTCAATGCTAATTTATGAGGCCGCTGATTAGGGGGAGGGTGCAGGAAGAGGTCCAAATGTCTTCTTTCCCTTCCTTTTCCTTTCCCCTTCTTTTTTTTCTCTTGTTTTCTCTTTTCTTTCCTTATTTCCCTTTTTTTCGCCATTCAATTGGGGGGGGGGGGGCACATCCCTCCCCCCAGTCACCAATGCAGCTACGCCACTGCACCCTACTACATGGTGTGTAGTTGTGAGCATGCTCATGTCTGTGAATAGTAGGACAGATCTAGGGTGTACTTTTAATGAAAAATGATGTTATCGTTATCTTTATTGGACAAATGTGACCAGCCCTTTAAGTGTCATTCACATATGCCATGTTAAACTGCCTCATTAAAAAAAATTGGGGCAAATAAGCATAATGCATGTTGAACATTTAAATATTACATCACAAATATCACAGAATCCGTAGAGAGGCTTTTGTTTTGCACATTTTTGAAAACCCTCATTTTGTTTTTCTTTACACATAAATGATATTTTCTGCATTTTATTTTTGCAGCATTTTACAGCAGCATGTGTGCGTATGGGGCTTCTTGCAACCTTACAACCTTCTAGCATGTAAAAGTCCACATATCACAATCTGTGCTTTTATTATGCACTTCAATGCCATACATTTGTAAAACTTTTATATTTTAAGAAAAATAGGTTCTTCTCTGTGCTACATTCCTGTAGTTATATTCCAAAAATATAGGCATATCTTCATGTTCCACAGCATTTGCAAATTATTATTGCCTTTATTGAGTGGACATAGATATTAACACTTTGCTCATCCTAAAAAATTTGAAAATTTTGGTTCTGTAGAGAATGATTTACAATACTTCAGTATCTAGATTCCTTTACTGACCAGTAATATAATTTAAATACTCTATAACCTGCAATATGTACTTTATATTTAGTGTTCTCATTACATTATTTTTTACTTTAGACATATTTTAATCATCTCAATTATTTACTTAAAACTTGAAATTCACGACACTCCTAATCAGCATTAGTAATCTTATAAAGATAACAATTTATAATGAGTATCAAATGAAAGAGCAAAATGGACATTGATAACAACTCATAAGAACAATAAAGTATATTTTTTTATTATTCAATACCTAACCAGAAAAAAAAAGCATCGGCTAGAAAAATTTGATCATCTTAAGGTTGAAATTTTCTTGGTTTCAATCTTCTTCTTCAGTACTAAATATATCAATTACTACATATACAGTTGATGCTTGATATTTTCGATGTATTTGCAGACTCAAAAATGTATCATGCTCATTTATTTTGATAGCAAACTGAATATTCTGAAGCAAGCAGCTAAATTAGGACACAGCGAGTACCACTAAGAAAATGGAACTAAAACTGTCTGCATGATACACACTAGTTAAATATCATGCAACTGGCAGAATGAAAGAACTCAAAGCAAACTAAGATAAGCGTATGTATGACTGCCTTCAAATTTTAAATTTGAATATATCACTAATCACGTGAAATATATTATGAGGCTCAGAATTTGTTTACGCCTTTTCAGGAATTCTTGGTCTTTTCTGTTAAATGTCTAATTACATCAGCGTTATAGCCTTTTTGCTTACACCAAATGAATTAGGTTGTGCACAGTAATCTTAATACATTAGTGAAATATTTAATACTACCTTAATTAAAATAAATTGCACATGAATCTCTACATTTCCTAAATTGGTTCAATGTTACCATAGTAACAAGTTGGAAGAAAAGTCGTAAAATAGATTATAATAACACAGGCTATAGTTGCAAGAAAGTGAGTTGATGTTAATGAAATTGTTAGCTTTGTGAGAAGTTTCTAGTAATTAATGTTTTTATATCTCCATGGAAGTAGGAAAATAATATTCCTTTTAACGCATTGCCTACAGGAAGCGGGTAGTCACAGTATAAGCCCTATGGTAATTAGGAAAATTCAGTAGTCAACCGGTTAATATGGGTGCACACTATGGAACTAGAGAAAACAACTTACACAATGTGATTAATGATTTGTGATGAAAATGGTGAATGGAAAATGTATACTACCCTAAGCTTTATTCATTCCAAAGACCTTCATTTGGTTATGTCCATGCCAACAAAGTGTTATGATTCATGTGCAATATGGTTGAGATATGATTTGAGATTAGAATTAGTAGATTCAATCTGAACGAAACAATTTGAACAAACAAAACCATATACAAAGAACAGATTAAAAACATGATAGATCACATTACATGGAGCAATGGTCCAACCAGACAAAACAAATCTATCTACATGTACACATCTAAATTTTATCTAGACTATTATGATCAAGAAGACTATTACAGGATCAGAAGTGTCTATAGTACACTCCTGTAAATCTAATTTCAAGGAAAACAAAAACTGGAGGAAAATATCGCTCATCTAATCACTCCGCTTTCTCATATAAAAACAAATCAAACGAAATTGGGTATATTTACTCCTAACCTAAGATCATGTAATTGCAAATAATCTCTAAATAAATCTGCTCATTTTTACAGACATTTGTGTGACAGGTGTAAGAAATTTTAAGAAGTTTGAGAAGAAATCTAGTTCTTTCAATCTTTTTTCTATCTGGCATGCAATATTCTAATATTGTCCCTTGCAAGTATATTTCTCAGAAAAAAAAAAATCATCTCTCAAAGCTGCTTTACTTCTCTCTAATTTTCTCTCACTTCTCTTTCCCCTTGTGCACTTGTTTTCCTTCTGCCTCTCCCCCTCTCTCTCTTTCTTTCTCAACACTAATATGATGCTTGTATCCAATCTCCTGCTTTGTCATTGCTCTTACTTTATTTGCTTCATTAATTTAACTTCTCTCTTTTTTTAATAGCTTTTCCCTCCCCCTTTCAGGTCTTTTAATATCCAACTTTGATCATCTATCATGTAATCTAATTCATCCACCTCCTATTCTTAACTGCTATCCTCCATCTCTTTTCATCATCTCATGACCTCACATCTCTCTTTCTCTCTAACCTTTTAATATCTATCTTCGATCATCTATCATATTGCTTAATTTGTCCCTCTCCAATACTCCATCTCTCTTACTCCTCTCACTGCTCTCATCTCTTCTTACCCCTTCATCCGAATTGTTAGCAGCATCCTCCCTCTCTGATAATGCGGCCGCATCGAGGGCGTCCTTCCTGAGCTGGTCTGCGATGATCTGAGCATCCTCCTCATCATCCTGTTCCAGCTTATGACTCTCCTCCAGGTGTTTCATGAGGACAGCTACCACCACATTGACCAGGACGAACTGGGCGATGAGCACGAAGGAGAAGAAGTACATGGGGGCAAAGTAGCGGTTTGCGCAGCAATTGAACTTGCAACCGGTTCTATTGTCACACCCTTCTTTCCTCAGTGTGTCCTATAGGGATTACAACAAAAAGAATTTTTGCTAGGGCAAGGTAGAGTTTCAATAAATGTTCATGTTTAAGTTCAAGTTCAAATTTCATATTGAAATTTGAAATAAAACATAACAAAACCAAAGGATTATTGACAATCATACAAGTGAACATACAAAAATATTGTATAAAACTTATCATTAGAAGATGAAAGGAAAATGGGGAGGGGAAACACAGCGACCAGTGGCCATTCAAGGCAGGACCCCCATCAGAATTTTTGACCCAAGCCATCTTTGCAGCTCCTACTTTGGTAGCATTGGACTTGAATGATTCCTTTGTCTTTTGCATCTCATAATGTCTTTGTCCATAATTATTAGTCTCAGTTTCATTTTACAGCCACATTTTAATAAACCAGGGGGGTGTTTCACTAAGAATTAAGTTTGACTTAAAGTCATGCTTAAGTGCCAATGCGCATTTGGTATTAAACGCGTAATCTCATTGGTAGATTACCCAATAGCGCGCGTCCCCTGAGCATGATCTGACCAATGCGGTGATGAGTCATATATCGCACACAACTAGGAATGGAAGTGCGACTTTTAAGTCAAACTTTAACTCTTTCTGAAACACCCCCCTTAACTACTGAAAATAATTTGTTTACCTTCATTATACCATTCCAGTTGTCTCCCGTGGCAATACGAAACAATGTCAGAAAGGCGATGAAGAAGTGTTTGAAGGAGGCGTGACGTCCAAGACCCTCACAAGGATTATCATCAGTACAAGCTGAAATAATAAAATAACATAATTATGAAGTACATTGTATTCAAACTGAACAGTATTACTTTAACTTCACAATCTGGATTCCCAGTTCATAGATCATTGACAAAGATGAAAAAACATGTTGAATTACATTATATTTCTATTGAACATATATACATACATGCCTCGGCTGCTAGTTTACAGTTTCCACAGTGTTCAAAACTGTGTCCACACTGTTCAAACTGTGTCCACTGTTTCCACAGTTCAAACTATGTCAACACTGAGTTCACATTATTTCCAGTGTTCAATCTGTGTCAACACAGTTTCCACAGTGATTGAAGTGTGTCCACACTGTTAAAACTGTGTCCACAGTCTCCACAGTGCTTGAACTGTGTCCACACTGTTCAAACTGTGTCCACTGTTTCCACAGTGCTTGAACTGTGTCCACACTGTCCCTACAGTGCTTGAACTGTGTCCACACTGTCCCTACAGTGCTTGAACTGTGTCCACACTGTCCAAACTGTGTCCACACCATTTCCACAGTGCTTGAACTGTGTCCACACTGTCCCCACAGTGCTTGAACTGTGTCCACAGTTTCCACACAGGTGGATGCTATTTCCTTTCCAATAATGAAACCATGATTTCTTTGAAGCTTGAGGGGACTTACCTAATCGACCAAAAAGCTCTACCCCAAGAGCAGCAAATATGAAGAAAAGTAGAAAGAAGAGAAGGCCCAAGTTGCCAACCTGATCAAAACAATTAGAAAAACAGCTAATAAATATGGGCAAGTGTGACTGAATTAGATAGCCAAAGATCTACTATGTGGAATACTTCCAACTACTTCAGTCTTGTTTAAAGTATGTTTACTGCAGTAAATTCTTTTCTTGCTCAGTTTTGAAGGCTTTGTTGCTGCTGCTGCTTACTCTCCTCAGTCAAGAATTATCTTTCTTGCTCTTCTACCACACCAGGTTTATATTTTTTAGACAAGCATTTTCAAAATCAATCAAAATGGTGTTAAAAGAATGACAGATTAAAACTTAGAAAGATAAATAGTACATGGAATTTACATTTGAAACTCAAATCCCAAACAGAAAAAAAAATACAAGATCAGAATGTATTGTACCATTAAATCAAACTGAATTCAAACACAATAGACTACCTAAAATAAATATGTAAAAGCAATTTCAAATCTTTAAAAACTAATATCACAAAAAAGCATTCCTTTACTAGATTTTTTCTCCCATACTAATAAATAGTACCAAGCAAGCCTCCATGAATTACGTATAAACAAGTTTATCCCACTCTGTCATGCAAAATTGAACTTATAACCTACTGTATCTAAGCCCATCTATGTCCATGAAAATAAAAATCAAAACAAATGATAAGGAATCAAGCATGTGTCATTATAATCCAAAGCAAATTACATAAGAAATTGTAAATGCCAAAGATAAATGTAACACTTCCATTTTAGCACTAATCATCAAAGCATAATATAGATAAGAATTATATACATAATAAAGTGGGAGGGGTCACAATAAATAAAACTTTATAGAAGCAAGAAAAAACATATACATGTACATGCATCTACTTGAGCTTCTTTAAAAGGCAAAAATATGTGTACCCTTTCCACTTATTTTGTGTACAAGAATAACAAAATAGATTATATTTTTTAGCTTTTGTCATAATTTTATTTTCTTTCATGTAAGAGAGTTATGTTCTAGTACAACACTTTGAAAAACAATTTCATAAAAACTTACATGAACAGAATTTGCTAATGGCATATGAGTTAAAGCCCCATGAAAATTCCATATTGAAATTTGTAAATGAATCAAAACCAACTTAAGAATAAATACTAGACCATTTAGATAAAAGACAATACAATCGAGGTTCTTTTATCTTGTAAAAAAACGTGTCAAATTTCCATATTATTTTATCTGGACGAATAAAGAATTGAAATGAACTGAAGTGAATTCTTAATGCATTATCTTCCACATCCCTCCCATTTTCTCATAATATCAGTAAATATGTAGAAAGCAAAATGAGTAATAATATCTTTTATTCCTTCCAAAGACAGAGAGTGCCTAATAAAGGGAGGAATAAAATAAAATAAAATTTTGAAAAGTTTACGATTACCTGCGGCAGTGCCTGAAAAACGGTGTCCAGCAGAGCTCGGATACCTTTAGCCATTTTCAAGAGTTTAAGCACTGATGGGGCAAACAAACATGGACCAGGGAGACAAGGAGACACCAGAACAGAAATACAGACAGACAGAAAGACAGACAGCCAAACATACAGAAAAGAGACAAAAATGTATAAATGCATGTAAGTTGGGTGCAACAGAAAACAATTCGAATCGTGGACCCTGAAAAGTGCAGTGCTTGAAAGCAAGGAAAACATGACAAATATTGGTGTGGGTTTATAGTGATTACAAAGCACTATAAAACAGGTTGCACTATCTATTCATGCACTACAGTTATATGAATTTATGCTTCATATGTAATAATTTCCTCACACTGCTACTAAATACACTGTATGACAAGAATATTGTAGCAGACAAACCAAATTACTTCACAAAAGGGGGGGGGGGGGAATTGATTTTTTAAAGGAATAAGTTGAATTTATTTTTCAAAAAATGTGAACTATCGGAAATATCTTAGCTTTCATGAAGAATATAAAAAAATCACAGATACCTGTAACACCCTTTTATTACTATAACAAACGGATTATCTAAAGGTTATTTTTTAACTTGATATAAAATGGTTTCATGAATATCAGAAGTAAAAATATTTGAAGAGTGAAGATATTGCCTTCTTACATATCAAATATAAACAATGCTACCAAGTGTTACATCATAAACCAAAGAGATTATATTTCATGCAATAACAGAGAACAGCAGATACATAAATACACGTTTATTGTATTGTTACAACAGGTGAAGAAATACAGAAGGATGACATCAACATGAAGATGATTGTTTTCACAAAGCTGCTAGAACGTCTAAAAATCAAAATACAGAAAGTGAGTCTAAACCATCAAGTATCAGGCAGAGGGTCTGGACACAGCATGCAGACCAATGGACAAAATTCGATTTGAAGCGCCCTCTCTGTCAGCGATCACTTTACCTGTGGAATAGCACCCATGAGAACGGCGAGCAACTCACGAAGGCCTTTCATGGTCTTCATGATCTTTAGAACTGTTTGGATTGTACCATTGTTCAAGGAAAGCGGTGGGTGATGAAAGGTGGATAATGTATGAGCAAAAAAAAAAGATCATAATGATAGATGGATGATAACTGATTGGACATTGCCTGGCACATGGGACCGGTGGCAGATCTACATAGGGGAAAACTAGCCTGTGCCCTCCTTTCGAAATCCAGTTATACATGTACCTTATCCCTTTCAAGACAATGGACCACATTTTGTGGTTTGGCTCAATAACTTTTGATTCAGAGCTCTGAAAAATATACCAGATGCATGAGTAGAAAGAGCAAAAATTTCTGCACACACTAATGTATTTTTGTTTCATGACCATATTGCGTTTGATGCCAGGAATTTTTAAAACAAGAATAAGCTTTAAAATCCTTAAATTGGCAACACATTGAGAGGTTCAAAATCATTGTTTTTCATCAAAATTGGCAATTTTTCAACTTTTCAACAAAATTTTTAACCATGAATATTGTTTTAAAAAACATCACACCTTATTAAAACCATGTAGCACTAAAAGAAAAATATTATTATTGCCAATTTGAAAAACAAAATATGATCAATTTAGCCCTTAAATAATTCCTGTCCTGAAAGGGTTAAGTACACGATAACAAAAATTGCCCCCTTAATGGTGCCCCCTCTTTTACAAAATCCTGGAACTGCCCCTTCATGAGACAATGCATGTGGGTGAGCAATAGTGGGATATTTCATTCACACAATGCAATGATCTTCAATGAGTGTGACCTGAAATACAAAATAATGCACAAATGTGCTGAATAGAAAGGAAATAAATACATGTACATAACTCCTGCATTGGATAGAACATAATGCATTTCTATCCAGTGATAACTTCAAGTACTCATAATTGATCATTTCTTGCTAAGCAAGAATGACATATGCCCTCTATTTACATGTACAAATATTTAGATAAAAGTAAATCTTTTTTTTTGTCCTCATTTATCAATTTTTTTCTGGTCTTATCTCTCTTTTCACAGTTTATTTCTTCATGTGCTTCCAAGTACTTCTTTTCTCTTCTTTTATACTTCTCCCTCATTTTCACAATTATCATCAATCATAACACTTATCATTTTCAAACTTAATGATAATGCTAAAGAAAGATTAATCCATAATACATAATGTACAAGATGGGTGGATTTTTTTAAAAGTAGTTTACCACCTTTTATGTCTGAATTGGCCTTTAACGTGAATCCAATACAGCATCTACATGAGATGTGACTGTTTTCTTGTTTTAACCGACTAAATGCTTAGCCTGAGATCACTCAGGCAGGAGTTCTATGGGAAATTCAAGTTATACCAAAATCAAATTGTATACAATAAATTAAGATTAATTCAAGACTTGGAAGTAATGCTTTAAAAACAATTCTTTTCAATCTCTCAAATTATTATTCAGATCTAAAAACATCAATAAACAGCAAAGAATAAGCGATTTTTGTAATGCATTCAAATTTATACACATTTGCTTAGTGACAAACTATTACATTCATCTGTAAAAAGCTATTCTTTTTTTAATAGTCAGAATGTAAATTGCATGTATTAGGCATTTTTAGATTGGACAAAAATTTGGCTTGCCTAACCTAGCAACACTTAATTTATGCAATCTGCATTTTGACTATTGAAATACAATGACTTATAACAGGTGGATGTAATATTTCATTACTAGGAGTTTGACAGAGAGGTAAGCATTAAATATGAAATCATTACGAAAATGGCCTATTACTTAAACATGTCTTAAAAATGAGAATTAAAGGGGCTCAATCGGTCAAAAAAACAAATCGGTTATATATCAACACAAAAATATCTTGTATTTTGTCTCTTTCTAATTCTTCCTAATATGAAGCTTTACAAGGCACCTTGGAATAGTACTACTAGACGGATGTAGCAATATACATAAAGTGCAATGACCCATGTTCTACTAAATCAGTTAAACCCCGACACGAGGACTAAGATCAGGTTAAACACAGGGTACACTTAGACTTCGATCTAACTTCCTTTGTTAAACTTGACTTAAGATTGAGCTGAAACCCAGCATCTGATTGAAATTTCTGCAGAATATGGACCATTTAACAAGATGAATTTTATCTAATAATACACCCAAAACATTAAGAAAATAATGACCTACCTCTAGCTATACGAAGCACCCTCATAATCCTGATAATAGTTGGATTTATTGGTATGATGTCTGATTCCAACTCCTCTAACACTATACCAGCTATGGAGAGTATTACTATTATAATATCAAGTTGGTTCCACCTAATGAGATAACACAAAGAGGATACTAAAAAATCATCTCTGTGTGAAAGGTTTCATGACAATAAACGCAACAGATTTCTCACAACTTTAGCCCTGTTATTTTACATATAAATCACCTTTTATTGATCAAAAACAGAAATCCTCAAAGCATTCCAATTTTTTAATGTGAAAATCAAATAATGTACATATATGTCTCACAATTCCAAATTTGATATTTTGTTTAATATAAATCACCATTACCAAAAAATATAGGGATTACAACAATCAAGGTTTACTTTTTTAAGAGTACAGGGCGAGATGAATTTGGAAACAATAAAAAATAGAATAAATCAAAACATATATGTACATTTCAAGAAAAGGTGTGCTACATGTAAAAAAACAAATATGAATTTAATCATAAAATCAATCATTTCACAACTAGGGAACAGTACACTATCAAACTATTCTTGAAGTTACATTTCAAAATATAAATTTTTCGTGAATACAAGTTCAGGTTCGCTTTCAGGTTTTCTTCACTTTCATATTTCACATTTCATTTTTGTATATACATATTGTCAGTTTTGTTTACAAGAAATAATAATGATAAGAATAATATGGGGTGTTTCCAATAAACATAAGTACATAAAGTGTTTACAATGCAAGATTTATGAAGAGAGTCATTTATCTTTAACTCATTGACATATATCTAATCTATACACACTGTTCATCCAAAAGGAAAAGAAAAGAAGACTGTGGAAAAAAATAAAAAATAAAATAGAAAAGAAGGAAAGAGAAGGGAGAAGAGGGAAGGAAGAAGAAAGGACAGAGAAGATATGATGAAAGAAAACAGAGAACAGAAAGAAGTAAAAGAAGAAAGAAAGATAGAACGGGGATAAAAAGAAAAGAAATGAAGACAGAAGGGAAGGGGCAACATGAAATCTACTTACCCATCTTTGAAGTATCTTTTAATTCCAAGGGCAAATATCTTTAATAAGGCCTCCAAGATGAATACAGCGGTGAATATATAGTTTAAGTAGGTCATAATCTCAATCATTACCTGGGTTAACAAAACCAATAAATGAATATTACTACCACTGATATATCTGAACAATGGAATTACAGATAATCCTGAGAAAAATAATTTTTGCTCGAAAAAACTGGGCTTGAGTATTCCAAAAAACCATTGGGGAAATGGGATATAAAAGACAGTAATAAGCATGAAGATTTATTACATATATATACAAAATAAGACTGATTATTGTTGCAGAATAAGACTTAATACATCTAACATTACTTTTTTAACTACATGCATATCTACCAACTTTCCACAGCAAAAACAGCAATGTCTGAGCCATGGTCTAAACTACTAACCAAGAACCTTTGGAATAAAAGAAATTAAGCTATTGCTATTAATAATTGCAAAAGATTAAGGTGTAAACCCAGTGTATTGATCCTATCCAAAGTCTTTGGAAGTGCATAGGGACATTACATCATACGTGATATGCGCCATACAAGAACGGTTTATTATCATAATCTTAGCTGTTCTATTGATTTACTATAATCATCATCACAAATAAGACCACCTTAGTTAAGTCAGCTCTACACTTGGTATTGTGTAGACTTTGCTTTCAACTAAAGTGGTGGCAGCAGTGGGATACCCCCACACCATTGAAATGACTCAAAAGGAAATAAGAGTAAAACCATACATAAAGGGAACCCATCACTTCAGGACTAAAGGAGCCAGTTCTACATAAAATCTAAGAACCTAAGATTACATGTATATGCTAAGCACATTTCATGAAAAGTTTGATTTCTGTTAAGGTGAAAATTACTTTGTTAGCTTTCTCATTGTTTTTATGAAAGTTTGGAAGAATATCATAAGAAAATGTCCCCTGAAAAGGATTTGCCATTCAAATTCCCCCGTATTTGAAATATGATGAAAAACAGCTGAAAAGTTTGGACCACACTTTCATGCCACATGTGCGTGTAGTCCCATATACCCATTTCTTTGTTTAGTGCACATGACCTACAGCAAGATTGAGTCAATTTCTTATCATTTTGATGATTCCAAAACCTCACAGTATAAAACAATTCTTACGTAGACATGATCAACCTTTCCAAATTGTTTCTAGACAGTTTCTTTCACAATGTGATTGCATGCATGACCAGAACTCAACTTTATCTTTGAATCATAGGCATGCATGCACAGGAATTTGACAGTTCTTCCAACAGTAAAAAAAATTATGAAATGACACTAACCTGAGGCATCAAGTAAAACTCCAGGGCCATGGTGATAACATTGAGGAATATAATAGCAGCTACTACCAAGTCAAAATATTTGCTCATCACTATATCATGAACATACATCCTGGACTTGGAGTAATTGATGTAGTATGGCTGTTCTAAGGATCCTATGATAAGGAAAGAGAAAGATGGGGAATGGATGTTAGTAATCTGTTGCTATAGTAATAGTTCTTATTCACAATCACTATTATTTATGCCCATCCTGAGGAGAGAGAGCAAGAGAAAGAGAGAGAGAGTGAGAAAATTGGAGAGGCAGAGAATGAGATAGAAACGAGAACGAAAGAAAGAGAATGATACAGAGAGTAAGGAAGAGAGAGAGAGGCCGGCGTAGAATGAATGTTTTCAATCTGTTGCAGCGGTAAATGTATTCTCTAATCATGACCAAAATTTATATTACTGATTGTGACAATACAGTTGATATCATACTGAATCATAAATTCTAGTCATAAATTATAATGGGAAACAGCTTGCCAGTATTTCTGTGAAATGTGGTAATTCGTATCAGCATACTAAAATCTAATACACACATGTACATGTAACTCACCAAACATGTACCATTCTAAATCATGAAACTTTTGACTACAATACAAACTTTTTGATATTGAATAGATTGAAACGAGACAAAACCTATTCTGGTTTATAAAAAGCTTTACCTTATATTGCGGTTTTTTTAGTAATATTTCTACACATACATTATTCCAATTGTATAAACTTTTTAATGTGGAATTGCATGTTGTTATTAATGTAGAAATGTTTTTAATGAGATGGAATCAAAGAAACTGAAAAGAAATGAAATGTGCCCAAAATGACAAAGTGATAGTACTTAATATGAGACATTATGTGATGTAAAATATTATAACATACTCTAATGCAGATAAAATTGTAGTGACTTGGTAATGCATTTCAATGAAATAGCCGATTCTCTTCACTTGTGGTCTAAAGAGAAATGTTATTAATTATGGAGACATTCACTCATATCTTCAATCACACATTTCTCATGTTCCCATAAGCAACCAAAATGCAGGGTATGACTTCACCAAAAAAAAGCAGTGGGGCTTAAAAAGAAATGCATTCATATCTATCAATCAATCAATATGATAACAACAAAAACAGTAGACAAAGCCTCATTTGTGTAAAATAAAGTGATTTAACTCTGAGCACCATCACCATCACCACCATAGTCCAATCAAATCTAATTTGTCTTATGGAGAGTTTCCTTTCAACCATACAGGTGGCAGGATAAATAGCACTTTTTAAAATTGTTTTGGTAATATTTTTTGCTTCTTTTTTTTTTAATGTGATGGTGTATTTCTATATTTTTTGCTCTCTTTGAGGGAGTGAGGTCAAGGCTGAATTGGGGTTGGATGGTTATAGCGGAAAAAGTAGGGTTGGAAGGCTGGGAAAAGTGTGGGGTGGGGAAGATTTGAACAGAGTATACAACCATAAACCCATTGAATAATAATAAGCCTGTTTTAGTTCATCTAGAATTTTACGAATGACCAGTTGTATTTACATGTACATGTAGTTATCACCACCAAAATATTGGTATACCTCCATTGACAGAAATCATGAAACCCAATAAACACACTAAACAGAGCAACTTGTAAGTGAACCATACTACCCAACACAGATTACACAAGCACTTTCCCCTCAGATACATCACATCATGAGAGCAATTAGATCAATAAACAAAAAAAAACAAAAAAAATCTGTCCTTTTGTGATCCTTCAGTTTTAGAAGTGTTACGACTTCTATAAGTGACCTTTGAAATTCTTATGGTAATGAGTGGATAATGTATGATGACCTTTACATCATTCTTCAGGAGATTAACTTTGATTGAGCCATGATCCCACGATGATGACCTACTACATATCAACCCTGTTTTCTTCATGACTTTCTCCTCCACTTCAAAGGCCATGAACCTTGATCTTCAAAATGAATATAAAAATGATGATCTATGAACTATGAACCCTGGTTATTTACATGTATGACCCCCCTCTTCCACCTTATACATGTAGGTCATGAACCTTGACCTCAAAAGGAAATTTCAAAAATATTCTAGAATGTTGCTTGAATGGCAGCTGGATGAAATGCATTATTGCATGGGGATGTGTATATAGCTGATCAGTGATACCAAAAATATGATCCGCAATAGAACTGCTTCGATCTTGTACGAACCAATCTGACAATTTTTCCTCTCTTCTGGGGTCATGTTTTCTAGCTCACTGGGATCCACGTATATGGTAACCCCTGCATCAGCAGCAGCCTTACTTTGCCGGGCTTTCTGGAGCTTCTGCTGCCGTTTCTCCATCCGCTGGACCAGCTCCTCCGCTGCTTGCTCCTCTCGGCACTTGTGGAAGTTCTCGACGACGACGCCAACAAACATGTTGAGGACGAAGAAGCCGACGATGAGCAGAAATGAGATGAAGTAGAGAATGAGCCACTCATTGTGATCTCTCTGGGGCTGAAAGTCAAATACAAGCTCATATCACCATTATATTCCTCTAAACAAAATACTTGTGTATGCTAAGGATATTTGATAATTTTAACTGAACATGATAACTAATGTGATCCTTTGTGGGAGATGACACAAGGACTAAAACATGAATAAATGAGGCTGATGAAGCACTGACTGAATACTTATTATGTTCTAGCATCTAAATATGATAGACAGAAATTTCTATGGATGAACTGACTAACATTCCAATGAACATTAACCCTTTTAAGACAATTGACCACATTTTGTGGTTTGGCTCAATAACTTTTGATTTAGAGCTCTAAGAAATACCAGATGCATGAGTAGAAAGAGCAAAAAGTTTCTGCTCACTACAGTATGTCCATCTTTATTGCATGACCATATTGCGTTTGATGGCAGGAATTTTTTAAATGAGAATAAGCTCTGAAATCCTTAAATTGGCTACACATCGAGAAATACAATATCATTGTTTTTCATCAAAATTTGCAATTTTTTCAACTTTTCGACAAAATTCCTAACCATGTATATTGTTCTCAAAGACATTGTACCTTATTAGAACCATGTAGCACTTAAAAGAAAGATATTATTGTTGCCCATTTGAAGAACAAAATGTGATCAAATTAGCCCTTAAATAATTCCTGTCCTGAAAGGGTTAATACATGTAGTACTCAAATCAAATTCTCCAACTTAGTAAAAATACTGGTCCGACATGTACAATCAACAGAACTTACATAAACATTTAATTTAATTCCATCCTATATCATATCATAAATCTCTCTTTCTTTGATTTGCAATACATTTATATGCACATCGTCTGGTTTAAATTAAGTTAATACACCACATCACGACACAAATAGCCACATGAAGCAATAACTGGATGGCTTACCTGCTGGTCAACACCGACTGCGTCAATCCCATTATACATGATATCAACCCATCCATCCTTAGAGGCCAGAACAAACAGTGCTACCAAAGCCTGCACAATTAAACAAAAACATTTCATTAGACTATCTAACAGATCAAATAAGAGGCAGGTTGTATACAGGTTGTATAAAGGTGTTTTCTAAGGGATGGAATATCAAACCAGTTCAGATATTGGATAAAAAATTGGATAAAAAACTACATATGATATTGGATAAGTTCTACTTTAAATACTGGATAAAACATCATAATGATTTTGATAAACTCATATAAAACTTTTCTTTCATCTAATTATCTACAGTCAGTTTATACCCAATACACATGATTTAATTTGGTTTGTTTTTTTCATGTCTTTTAAAAATTTTGATATATATATATATATATATATATATATATATATATATATATATATATATATATATATATATATATATATATATATATATATATATATATATATATATATATATATATATATATACATTATTATTATTACATGTAATATACAGCTGAATTACAGTTACATTATTTGATCACAAAGAAGTGTACTTTTTGAATACTACCACAAAATTATAAAAATATACATATCAACAGGGTTAATATTCATTGTAATCGGTAAAAGAAGCAGGGCTATAAATACTTGGGCCAAGTTGTCAAAGTTGTATTGTTGATTGATCCACTCATTCTCTGGGTTGGCCTCACACTGGGTCCTGTTCCTGACGTGACGTACATTAGGACCAGAGCAATAGTAGAACTGGCCCTTGAACAACTGGGAGGGAGAAAATTTAGGGATAAAGTATAAACCATATATATCAATGCATAATCCCCTAACTATTAGACAAAGCATCATTTAATAATGAATTGAAACTGAGAGCACTGAAGACCAACTGAACTTCTTGAAAGAAATATCAAAGCTTGCCACTAAATTTTGTATTGAAATAACCTGTACACGAAGACACCAGCCTATCAAGACCATTTTTTCTGTTGTTCAATGAGCAGTCTTATCGGATAGTTTTCAGTGTATTTGCTTTTGATCGGTGACCTCTGACCTCTTACCTGGATGCCTAGGATTCCAAAGATGATAAAGAAGGTGCAGCAGATGATGACGATATTACCAATGGGCCTGAGAGAGGAGAGCAGCGTCTGTACCACCAGCTTCAAACCTGGAGCACGGCTAATAACCCTGAGAGGTCGCAGTGTTCTCAGTAACCTGAATACACGCAGGATGGAAAAGATTTCTGGACTGCTGGATGATACCAACGTGATGAGAAGGTCGATCCACGACACGATGACCAGGCTGCCGTCCATCACGTTCCAGCCGCTGTGGAGGTAGGCATGGGTGCCAAAGAGGAATCCTTTGGCCAGGACCTTGACCAACATCTCCAGGGTGAAGATAGCCATGAAGATGTAGTTAGCAATGGTCAGAAACTTCCTCTCCTACAGGATTAGGAGAGAGAGAAAATAGTGAGGATATTAGCTCAAGACCTACTCATTATTCTCTATATTTTGGTGATTGATATTCTTGGGTCATACTCTGACTAGAAACCGTGCAACCACAAAAAAACAAGATTACATGGCAATATTTCTGCTATCATGCATAAATGCTAGATGCTGACATCCACTATGATGTAGGCCTACTGCGAGCACTCTTTTCCTAAAATACTCATGGTTGTCAGTTGTACATGTATATAAATGCTTGAAATCGACCCAGTTATTATCATCACTTTTTTTCTTGACTATGAATTATGCTTTAATAGACCTCAACATGAGGTTTACAGTTCTACGCCACACATGCTTTGGTGACAACTGCTCTGCTGTCAATTTTTAACACCAACCACATTTCTAACTTCAACTCAGGACTTGACTCTACATGTATACTTAATCCTAATCCAAAGCCTAACATGAACTCAATCGCAACCCTAACACAAATGGTATATCTTTGAATAGCAATCTATCTAGGACAGCACCAATGCTATTAAACAGTATATCTTTGACAAAATAAAGCCTGCAGAAATTGTCACCGCAGAGCATATATGCCAAATCACAAAGGTTTAAGGATGTGGTCTTACCACACTGTCCGGTTCAATGGCTGGTCTCTCCATTGCTAAGGTGATACAGTTGAGAAAGATGATGAGCAGGATGACATAATCAAACCACTTCTGGGCTATCAGATGCTGTAATTTCCTCCGTATCCTACAAAAGGGATAATATATTTGGTCCACATCATTCATTGTTTCAAACGAGTATTCCTTGAAATTTAAGTTATCATTTGATAGCATCATGAAATTGTATATTCATATATATTCATTACTATTCTTCTTATCAAATATTGTTTCTATCCTTTTCATTTTATTCATATCTTTGTCTTTCATCTCCAATTCTATCCTTTATCCATCTGTACTCCATTCCTCACTCCCTTCTCAGCTTCTCCTTCTCCATCTCCTCCTTTTTTCCTCATCTTTCTTCTTATTGTTCTAATTCTTCTACCATCTTCTTCTCCTTTTATTCTTTTTAATTTCTTTTCTCCAAACAGAGACCGTGAATTTTAATATGAGTGATTTATGAACTTTCCCCAATCAATGACCTATTATGCAGATAAGCTTATTATTATTCTGGCAAGGAAAAACATTACAACTAAAATTCAAAATGACTAGAAAATCAGATATTTCAACCATTGGCATGCCAGGGACAGAAAAGTTAACATAATGACTGTGGCATAGAGCCTCCTGTCACAACTTGGATGGTTGCATAAAAATGAAGTTACAAGTTGCAAACATGTAATGTATTACAGTGAAAATAAGTAAATAATAAATACAACTTAAGCTTACTTGTTTCTTGGTGAAAGGAGATAGAGTGAGTATTCCTCTCTTGTTTTGAAGCATCCTTTAGGCTCAGGACAGCACTTGAGGCAATCACAATCCTGGATCAAAATATCAAATCAAATCAATCCATACAATATCAATCATATGCACTGATTCAGAATACCGTTTTTTAGTTTAAAAAAAATGAATGATGAACAAAACTACAATTCTGGTATTTTTGCCAATACTTTACAGTACTAGTCAAATAAACCAAAACAGTGCAATTCCGCTTTAGAATATGGTAATCAATAATTTCTTTCTACTACACATAAGTCAGTCTTTAAAAGATTAACATCCTTTACAGTGGAATACATGGAAACGGCTAAAAACTACATGGAAATCTTATCGATTACTTGAAGTTGAGACATTGTAAAACTAAAGATGGAAAGATGAGTCAATATCCCTAATGAGAACTTTGTACCTTTGAATGAAATATACATGTACATGTATGATCACCTCTGGAATGTGAAAGTAAAAACTATAATTGGTGAATGATGACAATTCTAACTATCACAGGAATAAAGGAGGAGTGAAAATATTGACTGCCAGTAAACAGGAAAGTGTTAAGTCATTTTAGTGGTCCATTCACAACCCTCTGATCGAGTAAGACTTGAATAAATGAAGGGAAGGAGAGTAATCTGAAACATATATACGTAGTTACTTATACCTCTATACCCTCAATAACAGTTTAATGCTCTTCAGGCTCTCAGCAGGCAATGCTATTAAGGACAGGTCCAGGGCCCTGTTTCATGTAACTTGCTTTCACTGGCAATTTACAATAACTGTTATAAGCTACTGAAATCCTTGCATCTGATTGGCTGAGAGCACATTTGTCAGTAAAAATCACCGACAATACACTTGATGAAATGCCCCCGTTTTATAATCAATCTACAAAACGGAATTATTGTTTACAAATGAATCTCAGTTCCTAGTTTGCACTCTCCTTTCTAAAAACAGTTTGAAAAGTTCTTAATTTCATCTTGTTATTTCCTAAATCTTTGCAAAATATAAAATACACCAATGAGAAAATTGACAAATAATATTAAAAACTAACTTTCTCATTGTCTGTGGTACCCAATAACAAGTAAATGCATCACCTACATTAGCCATACAAACAATTCATTATTTTCGGTAAATTCTGATATTTTCGTCTAATCCTGTAACAAGCAATGTTAAAATGATAGGTACATTGTAATCATCTGCCTATAACTGGAACTATAGCTTCATGTGACAACAATATTACACAGTCTTTAAAAACAGATTTTGGAATCTTCATTATTTTCCAGGTAAATATCAAGAAATGAAACAAATTCAATCTATCTCAGTAGTAAATATATATGTCACGCAAACAGCTTCAGCACAATTATTACAAAATAAACATACAGGAAAAAATAAGGCACATGGTGAAATAACAATTACAGATTGAGATGGATATCATTATGCTTTGCACTCCAGAAACATACATTTTTCGAAAAAAAGGAGAAAATTTACATTAGTTACATTGACATTAGGTAGTGACGAAAAAAATCTGCATAATGACAAGTAAATGAACATGGTTAGAAGCAGTGTGGCTGAAATGGAAACAACTTTGTTTGCAGAATAAAGAAAACATTTCAAGTGAAGAAAGGTTACATAAATATGTGATGCTCGTCAATTATACTGTATGTGCAGTACAAGATACATGTTAATGGCTGGAAATTGTGAAAATATAGACAATACAAAGTAAATAAGCTGATATACATACATAGCTATGGAATATACATGTATCTTCGGACATGATATTAATCATCAAACTATACCTGAGTTTATAATTCAAACTTCTTTTTTAAAAAAAAGATGACTGTTTAATAGATTTTTTAAACTTATTTTTTCCCCATAGAATGAGTAATATACTGCATCTTTTCCATTCAACATTTATTAGTTCAAAGACAAGATCATATTACATGTATTTTCCTTAAAAAATTAATTGACCCCACCATTTATACTTCATTAATAGGCTTATTAAATATTATATAAATAGTGCATGGTCTATCATGCACTATACTGGATTATGTGCACAACAAGTACTAAATTTTCACTGAGGCCGCCGGCCGAGGTGAAATAGACCTGCACGAGGGATAATTTAGTACATGTATTTGGAGTTCATATAGTCCAGTAATGGTGCATAAATAGAACATGCACTAATTGTTATAGTAAATAGAATCCTAGATCTGTAACTGTTATTGTGTATTAGGCCAGGGCTCTAGGTCTATAAATTTATAGTCTATATCTACTGCTGATTTCCTAACTCGGGAATCTGAAACATCCTTTTCTTCTAGGAAAAAAGTATCGACTCCCAAGCAATAGCAATCGTAAACAAAGAACTCATCCCTTGTTCATTTAACAAGGGATTCCCCGTGCAAAAATCAAAGTTATAGTGCACAATCATGCACTATAACACAATTTTTGCATGTCACGTGATGCAAATCTAACCAATCACAGCGCGTATTATACATACATTGTTTACCATAAACTTATGTTCATAAATAAAACTATACATTTCCTCCTTTAATAAATTGTGATCCCCTTGTTTTCTTAATGTCCTTTTACACATGTATCATAACTTTTCAATGCTCATGACAGATAATATGGACTAATTAGTTGTAAATTAATCAATATCATTGCATGACACATAATTTTTATTTCAATTTTACACTTTCTAAAAGTATCAAACTGTTTTTATAGACTTTCAATGGAACATTTTACCAACTTATCAAATAACTCAAAATATCTATAAAGATCAAAACAACAATTAACAGTACATTATCCAGTATGTCATTATTTTACTTGTCAAAATGAGACTTTATAATAAGGTGGTACTGTTCCCATGGATATAAAGATTCATAGAATTTAGGATTATGACAAAGCTAAGCATAACATATATTAAAGGATTTGTAAAAAAGAAAAACATATATGAATATAGGAACAATGATTACATGTACGTATACAATAGCAAATTGTTGTTAGCAATTATTCACATTATGTAACAGTAATTTAGTTACCTGTAAAGACATGACAGATAGAAATATTTACATGAATAATGCATAGCTTACACTCCATGATGATCAATCCTTTAAAGCTCATGCACAGCTATATGAAACACACATGTATCATTATGCATGAATATGAGAATAGATTTATATAATTGGGAGCATGAGATAGAAAGAGCAGACATGGTCATGCAGGTTACATGGCTGTTGAGAGAGCTCTATTCTATGGCACATGTTCAGGGCCTGGGCCCTGAAATCTGTATACTCATGCTCTACGAGCATGGAACTCACCCATGAAGCAGTTGCCAATTTGCGGATGAACAGTTCAGGGAACATTCGAGGCAGGAGCGATCAATAACAAGCAAGGATTTTGACATGCCAAATGCATGAAATGACAATTTCGGGAATATGGGGTAAAAATAATGAAAATACAGGAAAAATCATTTAGATGAATTGAAGAAAATCAAAAGAGGATAAATAATATTTGTGATAAAGAAAAAAATTTACTTAATGAACCCTTTAAGAATAATGCAAATTTGATTCTTTCTCTTTCCATGCTGTGAAGTCTCACAGTAAGATGAGGTTAATAAAGTATTCTATTATTAATTATTTTTCTTATGGAAAAAAATAGTCCAAAATTTTTCAAAACTATAATCATAACAAGGTGACAAAATATGGAGAATATTATTTCTATTTCTGAGTGATTACAAGCTATCCATCTACACATTATAAACCTAAATGCTGTTACTTCTCTTTCAGTAAATGATTTCCATTGTAAGTAGAGAACTTAAAAGATGAATATATGAATATATATCCTTCCAAAGTTTTAAAATATATACTGTACAGAAAATATCATGTCAGACTCTGTTTCTAGTTTATCTCTTCTCCATATTGCTAATTTGAACATACTAGTTGGATGAGGGTATATATCAATTACCCGGATACAACAGCAATCTCGAGTTATATCATCATCATCTTCATCATCATATTCTAGATCGTCATCATGCTTTTCACCATCTTCACACGTAGCGTTTCCATTTTTGCATCGAGAAGAATTTCTGCGCTTTTTCTATATGATGATGATGAAGGGGGAAAATAATAATAAGGATTGGAGCAGGCAGAGAAAATAGCATGAACATTCTCAGGGAGGGCATGTGGGAGGTGGTCATCAATAATAAAATATAAGAATGGTTGATATTATGATCATGATGTGAAGTAAATAAAATTAACTTATATAGCTGCATACGAATCTCGATCTTCGGGTATGATATGCATGCAACCTGCCTAGGAGGCAAAAATGCATTTTTATTTTATTTCTGCATGACATTCTACTACTATTTCTGCATTCATGAGCATGTTCTTGCAATGTTCTATCAAGATTACATGCATGGAGAAGCGTACACTTTCTTTGTAAAATTACCTCAAAAATCACATGAAAATCAGTAATTTTTTTCTTTTCGCCCATTATTGTCACACATTAAAGGTTGTATGTTCATTGATACCCAATGGAATTATTAATACATCTCTACACTTGGTTGCATAGATATTCTTTGATGAAGAGAAGATGGGAAATATATGCAAAACTGTGTTCTCTCATATAGATATATATCATTGTCAAGTTTGTCAACCAGACATAGAACATCCTAAAATGGTGCTGAAATAACCCATATTTCATCATATCATCATCCATTTTGACGAGAGTACATAATGCTGATTTTCCATCCTGTAGAAGCAGGAGAAGGTTAATCACTGCAACTTTCTTTTTACTTGTTCCCAATGGAACAAAACACCAGGGCCCTGTTTAAAAAAAAGCTGTTATCAATAACAAGTTGCAATAACTGTTATAAGCTACTGAAATTCTTGCATCTGATTGGCTGAGAGCAAATTTGTCATAGAAATGTGGCAGTTGTTACTGATAACAAGTTTTATGAAACGGGACCCTGAACTCTGTAGTGATGAGATACTTATCAATACCTATTCAACAAAAAAGTAATAAACAGCATATTCTCCATACATGTTGATCTGAGATCAATATAGTCTATCACCAACCAATAAATGAACATCATGATTATACATCATCGAGCTAAGATGAATACATAAATATATTCAATTTATTCATATAAAATTTGATTCATATTTAGTATCGAACTTTATCATTAGTGACAAGGACTTCGATTAAAAAACTGCTTGAAGGGGAAAAACCTGCAAAAAAATAAGTGAAACAAATAAATACAATTTCTGAAATACAATACCGGTATCCTTGTATGAATCTTCAGTAATGGTCACATGTTAAGAATACGTCTCTAGCTACATTTTCACAGCAAATGATAATTACTGGTATACTTCTTTTAGCCACACCACTGCTACATGTACATGTATACAAATATGATTAAGCTTGTACAAGACAAAATGATAATTTCACAGATGAAAACTGCAACAAGCAAATCATAATCAAACTCAAAAGAAAATCATAATCAAACTCAAATACAAAAGTCAATATCAAACACATATTGACTGAAAACAATGTCATCTGAAGAAGCATGCAGGAAGGTATTCTGAACAGTTGCTGAAAAATTGTCACATGTCATCACAAACCCAAACAAAGTCACAGTAGAAACACGACTATTTGGTGTAGAAAATTTAAATTTTAAGGTTTTAGTCATACTTGGAATCTGTGATATCTAATGTACCCTGAGAATGATTTGTAGGCCCATAGGAAAATTTATTGCTCTTTGATCAAGAAAGTGCATGTTGTGTCTGTGGCTGACCAATTGCATGATTAATGTATTTACTATACACACTAGAATACACCCTAGACTGCTCTTAATATTTTTGAAAATTTTCCTCCTTTTAACCCTTTTGAAACGACCACATTTTGTGGCTTGGCTCAATAACTTTTGATTCAGATCTCTAAAAAATATACCAGATGCATGAGTAGAAATAGCAAATATTTCTGCACACATTGTGTACATTTTTGTTGCATGTTCATATTGCATTTGATGACAGAATTTTTATGAAGGAGAATAAGCTTCAAAATCTTTAAATTGGCAACACATTGAGCAGTTCAAAATCACTTTTTTAATCAATTTTTCAACTTTTTAACTAAGTGTCTAACAATGTATATTGTTTTCAAAGACATTACATTTTGTTAGAACCATGTAGCACTAAAAGAAAAAATATTATTGCCAATTTGAAGAGCAAAACGTGATTAAATCAGCCCTTAAATAATTCCTGTCCTGAAAGGGTTAAAATTCTCCTCAGCGCCACCCTGCCTTGATGTCCATTGAGTAGATTTAAAATCACAACATAAGCATTTTTCAATATTGATGTTAAGCTTACAAATTGCAGATTATGAAAATGCTGAAAGGTGATAAACAATATCCTGCAACTGTGTCTGGGTTTCATGATGATAGGTGACATATAGGAAAGTATAATAACTAGGGGAAAAATCATTTCTGGAGCAAGAGATGAATAATAAGCATAAAAAATCCAGCGGATTGAAGACATAAATTGCATGACATGCAATCTAAAAAGAAAGATTACTGATCATATAATCGGTCTTTCTTTTCAAGAAAAAAATGGTGCCTCATCTGTCCTTGCTTCTTACGGAATCTTGATAAAAACTCCTCCATACTTTGATATCATCTTTAACCTCCTGAGATTCAAATGTCATTGGGGTTGTTTATGAGAATCTCTCTTCTTTATTCTTCTGTAAGTAACATGTGTTTTAAAGTCACGTGTGTGACAGAAATCAGGACAAATGGTTGTTTTTCAACTTTGGACTTTTACATAAGGTTGCCCTTCATGGATGAAGAGCATTATAGTTTCAATGACAATACACTACTTTCCTTTCAGAGGTCAGAATTAGATTGGGCACATTCTGAATTCATCCCTAATATTACAGCCCTTATTAAAAAATAGGCAAATCTTGTGCTCATGAATGTTATTTTTTCAGTAAAATCTCTTGATTGTAATGCTCCAAAATCATTGATAAGAAATTGTCTCTCTGCCTGACTGCATGTGTAAAACTTTGTTCATTCTTCAAAGAATGGCACTGAAGATAAACCATACTGGAATAACATGCTCATATAAAGAGCAGTCAAACTTTAATAAATCCATCTAAAAATTCTTCTATTTTTTAAATCATTAAAACTTAATATAATAATAATAAACATAAAAAATCAAACAAAATGATTGAAATAATGAAATTTTAAAGCACTAATCTATTAAAATCCACCATATAATATGCCAAAGCTGAGTTGAAGATTGAAACATGCATCGGTTTCATGCATCATCTAATCAAACTATATCACTAATGCTTGGTCATGTATTTATGGTGTCCTTGCACAGCAAACACATGCTTCATTGATTAAGAAGTTTCTCTCATAGATTCTCTGATGCTTTGTAAATAGAAATATCTCATTTGCTTAAGAGTTTCTCTCTTTAAAAAGTGAGATTAAATGGGTTCTGTTGCATTTTAATATCTTCATGAATCTATTTATTTTTCCTTTTGAATATGATTTGATTATGATATAACACACATTTTCCATAATGAGCCATGTCCAAATTATTTCGGGCTTCCCAGTAATACCCAAAGTAATGAATCTTTCTGTTAATTTCATGCATGTCCTAAATAAATTCTGTAAGGAATGGGGTTGTTGGGGGAATCTATTTTGTGAAACTTCCACTTGTTACAGACATAGCAATGGTGCACATCGACACAAATGGATTTACCCCCGAACATCCAGCAATGCAGGTCCGCAACCAACGAAGGCATGAACACTTCTGTCATGGGATGGAAGAGCAGGATGAAGTGAATAATGAGGATGTCTGCCATGATCTTTGTACTGGTGAATGATTAGGTTGATGAGGGTGTTGATGATGATTATAATGATGATGATGAGGATGATAATGATTATGATGAGGTTGAGGAGGAGAAGGATGATGATGATGATAATGATGATGATGATGATGATGATGATGAGGATGACAAAGATTATGATTATGATGAGGTTGAGGAGAAGAACAAAGAGGATGATAATGATGATGAGGATGATAATGATTATGATGAGATTGAGGAGGATGATGAGTATGATGATGATGAGAATGAGGATGATAATGATTATGATGAGGTTGAGGAGGATGATGATGATGATGATGATGATAATAATGATGATGAGGTTGAGGAAGAGAAGGATGATGATGATGATAATGAGGATGATGGAGATGGTGATGATGATGAAGACAAAGATCATGCTGGTACGTGGTACTGATAATGATGGTGATAATGATGCCATGATGACAGCATTGCATTTTCTTAAAAATGAGACAAGGTGGCAATGATATGCTAGCAACTGTCACAGTTTGGGAAGTCCTAAAGTTTTTTACAACCCATGACATAAATAAAGAGAGAATTAGATTAATGTAAAGTATCATCAAAAGGTATGTAACGAAAACTAGATAAGTCACACTTTAATTCTAATTTGGCAAATTTGAGTAATTAAATACAGAAAACTTGAAGTATCAAAGGTAGAAAACAGGGACAAGGCTGGAGAGAAGAACCTACAGGGATGAAAGACATAAGAATAACAGATGAGTGACAAGGATAGGTAGAAATAGAATGGTAGAGGGGCTAAATAATTATCTTGGTAAAATACAAATACAAAGTAAATGTTCTGTGAAACACAAACACATGATCATTCATGATTCCTAAATTCATTGAATGTTTTCTTGCCTCATAAATTTTATTGACTGAGTATTTGTCAGACTGGAGAATCAAATCACATTGCATCATCAACAAGACTTACAAACTTGAGTTTCCTAAAGAAGGGTTAAATGTATACAATTTTTCTTCTTTCTTGTAATCATCCATCAACTAGCCAAATATTGAGGCAATATCCCTGGTCATTATCAAACGCTCCTATTACCAAAGAGTGTTGAAACCACAGTTAAATGGGTAATTTGAAGGAGGTGTACAGGGCATGCTGAACATGGTGGTGTAATCTTAAGGCCAATTCAGACACGAAAGTACAAGTACAATCTAGTACAGTGAACCAGTACGTCCCATAGCCATGCATTTAAGACTACAGAAAATACAAATGCACATGCAATACATATGTGTATACCGGCCATTTAAAGTCTATACATGTACATCAGAACATTTCACTGATGCATAAAGCAATATGTCATGTACATAAGGAATCAATTCTAGTGATCTCATGCAAAATATCTTATACTGAGCAAGCCATCCTTCAGAAAAATTTTGTCATTCCCAAACCTACACTTATCTGAGGGTAATCTATTTTCAAAAATTGTAGAGAAAATACAAAAATACACAGATTAAAGTTCAGTAATCATGCTAGTGAAAATACATATAGAGCTAAATTTATTCAAAGTGTGTAGTGTAAAAGGAAGAGAAGAGGTTAATATTTGCGGACAAGTATTTCAGGTCGTAGAATCTCCATGCATCCTGACTGCTGAAAAAAAGAGAGAGAGAGAGAGAGAGCCCATGCTAAGCTTCATTACCCTTCTCAATGCTACAGCGACTCTTTGATACTACCACTACTGTGCAAAGAGATAGACTTTAAGAGCTAGAGAGTTAATGAGGAAGAGAACTGTGAAGTTGAAGGGAGGGTGTTGAAGGACATTCCAGCCTGCTTCTTTGACGTGCAAACCCTCAAAACAGCCACACGACGGACAAGAGCAAGCATTTTGGATCCTTGGAGAAGCGACAACAATTTGAACCTACACTGTGAATGGGTAAGATTAATCAGTTATTGGGAGATATGTATGAACATACAGTGGAATACGTTCACATCTTTGTTAGATAGGTCAAACAGTAAGATCAGTTACCCAGCATCATTAAGATCATATCCACAACAGAGCTAAGCCTCATGTATGTTAAATAATAACACCTAAAATTGATATTTCACATATGTATTGTCATGACAGTCAGTTTTTCTTTTTTACTCACAGATGGCATCATCTTATCGAAAGAAATTTCCCAAAGCAATTGCAAACACGTCTAGAAAATTTCCTAATGCGATCCACTCTAGACTAACACCATGCCTATTGAAATGAAGAAACTTTATATTGACATTCTTAACACAATCTATAAACACTGAGATAGATAAAGCATTAAGGTATTGAAAATGCTATATAGATGCCACACTCAATGCCTCTGCAACTTTTCCCCTAAAAAATGTATATGCCTAGACTCCTTGCAGGATCTAATTAACGCATTAAATATTGTTGCGGACAAAAAACATAAGATTTCAGGTGTGGCACTTACAGCTTCATCTATCGCATCAGGGTCTTCTATATGGCTGTAGGTTGTTGGCTGTGTCCCTTCAGTCTGGACATCCTTATTATCATCCATACCATCGACAGGTATCTGAGTGTCAGCCTGAGGGATGGCCGTTACCGAACCACCGTTGCAGGAGATGTAGGAGGTCCGTCGGCTGTCGTTGTTATCGCTGTCGGGTAGATAGCCATTGCGGGACCCATCATGGAGGGAGCTTCTGGATACAATAATGAGGATATGGATAGCATAAGAAAAGTGATAAGGATATAAATTAGTACAAGTATAAAGACAAAGATAAGTATAAATATTAGGATAAGTGTGATGATAAGTACAAGGATATTAAGTATAAGATATAAATTAGTACAAGTATAAAGATGAAGATAAGTATAAGTATTTGGATAAGTGTGATGATAAGTACAATGATATCAAGTATAAGATATAAATTATTAGAAGTATAAAGATGAAGGTAAGTATCAGGATAAGTGTGATGATAAGTACAAGGATATTAAGTATAAGATATAAATTATTACAAGTATAAAGATGAAGATAAGTATAAGTATTAAGATAAGGGTGATGATAAGTACAAGGATAAGTATAATGTTAAATATATAGATATATATGTGAAGTTATTACTACTGAAACTATTTCTCACATCTGCTGTGAACTGTGCTCCTTTACAAGAATCTTTTTTATATCATCACATCTACTATACTTGCAATCAAAGAGAAGGTCAAGTTCTGGGAAAGGTGAAAAATAATTTGTGAGTTTTCTCATTTCTTTTACTTCACTTTGGAAGAACGTCATAGTAGAAATGTCCCCTGAAAAGGATTGCTATTCAAATGCCCTCATATCCGAAATATGAAGAGAAATAGCTGAAAATCTTTGGGCCGAACATTCATGCCACATGTGTGTTCAGTCCCATATACCAATTTCTGTGTGCAGTGCACGTGCTTATCAAGCAGATTGGGTCAATTTCTAATCATTCTGATGCTTCCATAACCTCATAGAGTACACCAATTTTTCTGTAGACATGATCAACCTTTCCCAATTGCTTTGCGACAGTTTCTTTCACAATGTAATCGCATGACCAGAACTCAACTTTATCTTTAGATCTATACTATAATACACAAGAAAAAAAGTCTAAGTTAGATACTGTGAAACCTATACATAAAGACCACTCAAGGAAGACAAGAAATGCAGCCTTTATAAGCAGGTGCTCTTCATATACAGGTTACTTTAGCACACCTTTCAATGAGAAAGATGGTTGAATGGATGCAAAAATGTAATCTTTATAGACAGGTGGTCTTTCTATACAGGTGGTCACTAAAGAAGGTTTAACTGTACATGAATAGAGGTTATACTGACCTGCTTATGCTGACAGAAGAATGACTGTCATTATCCTGGCCCAGCTCATCTCCCAATTGATATGGGGTGAGAAAGTTGCCCCCTTGCTTCTGGTCTTGGGGTGAATTGCTGCCCCCCTTGTGACTGTGAACACTGTTAGCACTGGGGCTCCGTGGGAGACGGGGCGACCCTCGGATGTTTAGAGATGACTGGCGTAAGACAGAAATAACGCAAGGGGGTTTATTTCACAGACATCTAGAGCAGTAGCAGCAATACTTATCAAACAATTGATGGAGTACAAAAATATTTATCTTGTAAACACTGTAATGTGCATACAGTCAATGAATGCTACCTTTGATCAAGGAGCTCTAATGACCCTGTCCAAACAATCCACAAAAAGGAAGTGTCACAAATGCATGTATTGTAGTATCCAATAAGAATAAAAGAATATCAAAATGTTCACAGTTTAAGTTATTCATGCATATGTCTTTGATAAACATTATGTGATGTACCAAACTACATGTACATAGAAATGCCTTTAATACAACATCTAAAACACAATATAAATTACTTTTTTGCTTAAGGTGTTTCTTCTTTTATATCCATAGGCTGATATGAACACTGTTATGACAATTATTCATAGTCTGTTTATTACAGACAAACTACATTGCAAAAACCTTGTAACTGATACAATGAATGTAATTTATCTACTCCAAAAATATCAGTGTCTGACAAAAAAATCTTTTCTGCTCTATTAAACCACTCATCCAGATATGCAACTGTATGTAGTAAAAACATGACAACAAATAATTACTATCTTTGTAATTAACTAACTCACCAATGACTGAGAGTCTGAATCCCATGAACGTGTATCATGGTCCACAAAGCTACTTCTGAATGCTCTCTGCATATCAACATTAGGTGATCCTTGGGGCGTGGCAGCAGTATGGGTAATGATGGGAGGACTTAAGGGGTGGCTACCACCACCATCGGTACTGGGAGCGGTTATTGCTAGTTTTCCTCCTGTAGTAGATAAATTTGTTGGATATACATGTACATCTCTTTGAATGTAAACATCTGCTCCATTTAGAAATACAGATAAATATTCAATTTAACCCTTTCGAGACAATGGACCACATTTGGTGGTTTGGCTCAATAACTTTGATTCAGAGCCCTAAAAAATACACTAAATGCACAAGTAGAAAGAGCAAAATTTTCTGCATATACTGTGTCCATTTTTGTTGAATGACCATATTGCATTTGATGCCAGGAATTTTAAAAAGGAGAATAAGCTTTAAAATCCTTAAATTGGCAAAACATTCAGAGGTTCAAAATCACTGTTTTTCATAAAATTTGGCAATTTTCTCAACTTTTTGTCAAAGTTCTTAACCATGTTTATTTTATCTAATATATTACATTTTATTAGAACCATGTATCATTAAAAGAATAAAATTAATGTTCCTAATTTGAAGAACAAAATGTGATCAATTTAGCCCTTAAATAATTCCTGTCTTGAAAGGGTTAACATGTATATGCACATATACATGAATATGTATATATATTATATACAACACAATTATATTAATTGATTGTGCCTTATTTTCATCATACAGTACTTCTAATGATTCATATTTTATACACATTTGAAGAAAAAAAACATGCTAAGAATTAAAGCTGCACAGGATTGATAACATTTAAAGGAATGCAAGAGGTTAAACAGAACCCTCTCCATTTCTTGGATCTGTGGGTGCCCTGTTCAATGCAAGAGCACAGAGAAAAGGGTTAGCACAGAACCAAAGTTCAACTTTTCTTCAAACTCCTTGACTGTGAACTAACAGAATGCCAGGTACCTTTCTTTTTCTTCTGATTTTATACATACTTGTACTAGCTGTGCACTATTATTTTACCGTGAATTTTATCTTTTGAAGAGATATAATATTACCATTATCTTTATCTGATGCAACTGATAAGACATCATCTTTGATATCATCCATGTTCTTCTCCTCCTTCTCGTTCTCTTCATTTTCCTCTTCTTCATCCTCGCTACCCTGTTTATCACCAAGATTAGCTTCTTTCTGCTCAGGCTATACAAAGAAAACAAGAGAGAGAGGGAGAGTGTCATTACAAAGTTCATTGAAAACCACATGTATATATATATATATATAAATATATATATATATATATATATATGTATATATATATATATATGTATATATATATATATATGTATATATATATATATATCTATATATATATATATTTATATCTATATATATATATTTATATATATATATATATATATATATATATATATATATATATATATATATATATATATATATATATATATATACTGAAGTGCAAAGGTGAAATCATCTGTTGAGGGGAAGAAGAATGTTAACCCTTTCATGACAGGAATTACTGAACGGCTAAATTGATCACATTTTGTTCTTCAAACTGGCAACAATAATATATTTATTTTCAAAGCTACATGGTTCTAATAAAATGTAATGTCTTTGAAAACAACAGAGGAACTTTGACAAAAAGTTGGAAAAAATTGCCAATTTTGATTTAAAAAAAAAATGATTTTGAATCTCTCAATGTGTTGCCATTTTAAGGATTTTAAAGCTTATTCTCCTTTTTGAAATTACTGGCATCAAACGCAATATGGTCATGCAGCAAAAATGGACACAGTGTGTGCAAAAAATTTTGCTCTTTCTACTCATGCATCTGGTATATTTTTAGAGCTCTGAATCAAAAGCTATTAAGCCAAAGCACAAAATGTGGTAAATTGTCTCAAAAGGGTTAACTTTATATACTTCATAAGACACAGAGTTAATGCCCTTCTGACTCTTAACAGAAGAAATGGAACCTATTATAAACTAATCATAAATTAACAGCACAAGGAATATGTGTATCTAGAAAACATTTAACAACTCTTCATAATTTGAATCCCTAAAGTGAAAGAAAAATACTTCAAACATATCAGGCTTTGCATTCATTAAAAATTAATTGAAAAGAAATATATAAGTAATATATTGTGCACATGCAAAATACAGAAATTCACACATTTGACATCAGCAGTTTTCATGAAAAAGATGGAAGTAAAACATCTTCAAGGGTGATTGATTACCATAAAATTGTACAATACTGCATATAAATATTGAATTTGCCTACATGGTTTCCAGTTTCATCTACATATATCATACATGTTTGTAAAGTACATTATTTGGGTAATCCTGCATATAGAGATAATTAACTTGATGAATGATTGCATGTGATTTACTATAACATCTGTACGACACTATACTAGTCTTGTAACAGCAAAGCACAATCATTTTGCAACCCCCCCCCTCCCTGCACTTTTTTTAAAACAAATGTACAGTCACTCCATATTTCACCACATAATTATTTCAACACCTCAAAATATTTAATGATTGCCAAATAATACTCAAATTACTCTTACAAGAAATTGAACTTTCAATTATTCCTTTATAGTGTGATTATGTAAACACATTACAATGATACTTTAAGGGACATGGAAGCCAATTTTATCCTATGGCAGAAAATGTTCACAGAAGAGCTCTATAAAATGCACTTCAATCAACCACAGGTATCTTGTCCATGAAAATATTCACTTCACAAAAACCCTGATTCTTCTTAAATGTCAACAGGCTTAAGTTCAAGAAAAGAGAACTTCAACCTATCAGGATACATTTATCCGGAAACATCTACCATACCCCATAACGTCAAAGAAATAGATCAATATACATTCCATTCTCTATCATTATAATGGAAAGGGAAAACAAACAGTGGGAATAGACAGTAACTGAGTAAGAAAGAGGATATCAAGAATAATGTACAGAAGTGAGGAGGAAATGTGAAATATATAACAATGGAAATGAGAAATAGGCAACACAACCAGACAGAGAGAGGGAGAGAGAAACATAGAGAAACAGAGGGAGACAGAGAGACAGACAGAGAAACACAGAGAGAGAGAGAGAAACAAAGAGAGAGAGAAACAGAAACAGAGAGAGACAGACAGAGAAACACAGAGAGACAGAGAGAAACACAAAGAGATGAAGAGAAACAGAAACAGAGAGAGACAGAGACAGAGAAACAGAGAGAGACACAGAGAGACACAGAGAAACACAGAGAGACAGAGAGAAACACAGAGAGAGAAACACAAAGAGATGAAGAGAAACAGAGAGAGACAGAGAGAAACAGAAACAGAGAGAGACAGAGAGAAACACAGAGACAGAGACAGAGAGAAACAAAGAGAGATGAAGAGAGAGACAGAAACAGAAACAGAGAGAGACAAAGAGAAACAAAGAGAAACAGAAACAGAGAGACAGAGAGAAACACAGAGAGACACAGAGAAACACAGAGAGAGAAACACAAAGAGATGAAGAGAAACAGAAACAGAGACAGCGACAGAGAAACAGAGAGAGACACAGAGAGACACAGAGAGAGACAGAGAGACACAGAGAAACACAGAGAGACAGAGAGAAACACAGAGAGATGAAGAGAAAGAGACAGAAACAGAAACAGAGAGAGACAAAGAGAAACAAAGAGAAACAGAAACAAAGAGACAGAGAGAAACACAGAGAGACAGAGAGAAACACAGAGAGACAGAGAGAAACACAGAGATAAAGAGAAACAGAAACAAAGAGAGACAGAGACAGAGAAACAGAGAGAGACACAGAGAGACACAGAGAGACAGAGAGAAACACAGAGAGATAAAGAGAAACAGAAACAAAGAGAGACAGAGACAGAGAGACACAGAGAAACACAGAGAGACACAGAGAAACACAGAGAGACAGAGAGAAACACAGAGAGATGAAGAGAAACAGAAACAAAGAGAGACAGAGACAGAGAAACAGAGAGAGACACAGAGAGACACAGAGAAACACAGAGAGACAGAGAGAAACACAGAGAGATGAAGAGAAACACAGAGAGATGAAGAGAAACACAGAGAGACAGAGAGAAACAGAGAGACAGAGAGAAACAGACAGAAACAAAGAGAAACAGAGACAGACAGAGAAACAGAGACAGACAGAGAGACAGAGACAGAGACACTGATCAAACAAGACAGAAAGACAATAATAGAGAGAAGGAAACGGTTTTAAAGAAAGAAAGACAGAAAAAGAGAGGGGAGGGGGACAATGACAGAAAATGAGAAGAGGAAAAGAGATAAAATGAATAAATGTAAGGGATTAAGAGAAAAGAGGGCTATACAGATAGATATTGAGCTTTAAAAAAAATGAAATAAAGAATAAGAAATATATAAGAAAAGGGGGAGAATGAGAGAAAGGAAACAATACAGAAAACAGATACAAGACAGAACAATACTTAAGACAAGCATGATTAATAAGGCAAGGGTCCTTTCTTTGGATAGTGGGATGATGAAATATGCAATCAACAATGGAGACAACTGCAGTAATCTTGCCACCACTAATGGACTATGTAACCCAGATATCTTTTGTAAGTCAATTACAAAAATGAGAAGGAGAGGAAACAGACAAGAAAGAGCAACTTTATAAATCAGGATATAACTCAGGTATTACAAAAGCTAAGCCTTAATGAAATCCCTCCATTCTCAAAGAAACAATATTTAATCGTTTAGAGGCAAGTCATAATACTATGTACTTTCCTAGATTCTCTAAGAGTCCAGTAATTTCTTGAGTACATGGGTGAAAATCCAGGAGGGACAGGGGGACATGTCCCCCCCCCCCCCCCCCACCTTTTTGAATAACCTTTTTTTTTCTTTCTTTCTTTCTTTTTTTTTTGCTTGTCAGAGAATTTTGGAGGAAAACTAGAGCCAAAAAAATGTGATAACCTTTTTTTTTTTTTCCTTTTTTTCAGCTTGTCAGAAAAAAATTTCAGACATTTCGGATAGGTACAAAATTTAAATCATGTGGTGACCCCCCCCCCCCCGAATTTCAAAATGGATTTGCGCCACTGCTTGAGTAAATAATTTGCTTTGTAATGCGATTCATTTATGAGGACAGTCAATCAGAGCATGGAAATATCCATTACCGAGTGATAAAATGCCAGGTTTTCATCATGCATATTTTGAAGAAGTAATTACCTAGAATAATTGGAGCATAACAAATGTACTTCAATCGTTTAATGATGTATTCAACAATTAAAATAAAATGGACATAGCTTTGCTTTGTGCTAATCAAACTTTTTTAATGAAAATTTTACAAAGCAAAATATTCACGCTAAAATAATTTTCAAATCATCACAGCACATGAATTTAGTATCGAAAAATGCCATAATACAGAAAGTCCCTGCAAACTCTATTTTCTCTCAGAATGTTGTGAAACGCAATATCTGTATTTCCCGTCACATGTTTAATAAAGGAGCACAAACTAATTCTAGATTTCATTTCCCATGATTTGTCGTACAGCAAACTTGGTGAAGTGCATTGATCTTGCCTGTCTGTGAAGAGCTCATCTTTGTATAAAACGTGTGAATTCTAACAGGTGATTAAGACTATAAGTAAACCATCAATATAATCTGAATCAATACCATATGGGACTGCCAATCCCCGAGTCAATTTAAAGTACAACATTGAATAGAAATTCATCTCAATATTGATGTCCTACATTAAAAATACACAATTCAAGAGATGATAAAATGTACTGATTGACATTAAATGATTAAAACCATTATGATCAGTTGAGTATCTGAATATAAAAATGGCCCAAGTCCATGGCAGGTCATTTCGAGTAAACTAAAAAAAACTTAATATTTTTTTCATTTGTCCAATAAAATTATATTTGACTATGATGGTAAGACAACATCGATCATAATATCATTTTGGCAAACTACTCATGGGGAAACTTATGAAAGGTCCCTGGAATAATCATTTCATACATTGATAAGAACTTCAAAATATTGTTCTTCACATTACAATAAAGAATACAGAAAATGCAAAGAAACTTTGGAAACATATATTTGCAGATGATACGAACGAGGAAGAATTTATACAAAGATGGAATGAATAGTAAAACTGAGAACTGAATGAGAAAACTGAACACGACAGCAAATAAAAAGTGATCTCATAATGCGAAATACATGATGAAACATATTAGGCTGAGCAAATTATGATTTTGGGTTAGGTATAATGAAAGCTATTAATCTTTCACTCTCTGTCTGGAACAAACTGTTCAAATACATCAAACTACAGGCAAGTAAGAGGAAGAATGAACATGAACCTTCACAACAAAATGTCATTTTAATGAATTGCTTTTATGCATTATGTCCTAGAAACATCCACTGCAAATCCAGAGAGCTTTGTATTCCATCTTACCAACACTCCCATTTCATGAATTGACATTTGGCCAGCTGCGCCTAGAAGTCTCATTCACACACAACATATTAAACCGCCTCAAAACACCACATCGGCAAAATGAAATGATATAAGCATAGTGTACTTTATATTTCTATATAGCACAATGCACAGATAAGTAAGTATGCTTCATGGCCTTTGTTGTGCATAGCTTTCGTCACCTCCATTTGCCATTCATTTACAAATGACAGGATTTAACTGAGCAGCATTCTTTCTTGAGGCGGTTTACATCATCAAGTGTGAACAGGGTCTAACTCTTGTCTCCTCCGTACATCAATTATGCATAGAGTACGGCCTGCTGGTTGGTGTAATCATACTCTCACACCAGAAATACAAATTCGTGAATAAAGCCCCCAGATATACAGCATGCATATGGGATGGGTCTGTTACCATGGGAATGGCATTTTAAATTGCTGAATGTGACACCAAAGCCAGTATGATTAAACAGTGAAATCCCCATTTTTGTGGGGTCAAATACATGTACATGCATTTTGTGAGAAGCTAAAGAGTACATGTGTCTCATGCCTGGACATGACAGTTTAATCATATTTCATTCAGTTATAAACTCTTTCTGATGGCTAAGAAAGGTTAACATTATCTTTAAGAGCAAACAGTAAATTGGAAATCCATTACGAATGTACATGTACGCTTTTATGAAATGTACTCACCGTAAGAGTTCATCGCGTGAAACAAAGCAGAGGTTATTTTCAACATGAGACGATGAGATGGATTGGGGGCGTGGCCAAGATGATCAAGGATTTGGGCCAGGTTTGGGGCGTGGCCAACAAGATTTGGGCGGGGCACCAGATGGTCATGTGACAGGGGAAAATAGTTTGCCATGAGCGATGAAAAAAAAATCCATAGTCAGAAAATAAGACAAAATGAGAGGTAAATGTGTTAATCAAAAAATATCCACCAGTTGATGAAGCACCATTTACTTTTTTTAAAATTTATATAGCAGGTAAGAAGCGAGAAATATGTATATCAAAACCTTAAACAGGAACAAATAATAAAGACTGTGCATGTAGAAGAATCATATTTTTAAAACTCATAATATAAACTTTTCTCTCTTTTAAGAATAAACATTATTATTTTAGTGATGGAAATAACTTTCTGAAATTTAAAGATATCACTCTTTAATATGCAATTTGCATGAAAATAGTGAAAATACAAAGAGCAAAACCTTTGTTTTATGTGCAAAAATTTAAGTTAATCTGTTTTGTTGCAATGAAATGTTTACCCCTCACCAGAGATTGCAGTGAGATGAGAGTCTATGAAACCATGGAGTCATGGAGGTCGTAAACTTCAGAAATAAATCCCAATTACCTGTTCCACATTTTGAAAAATCCTAGCCAGCACACATCACCCACAAGCCCTTATCCCAAGTTAATACCAGATAATCTCCAACAAACGCAAGAGAAATAAGAGCAAAACATGAAAAACTGAGCCCACCGGTGCCTGTGGTTGCCATGGTTACGTACCTCTGCGGAGAATCCCTCGACGAGGATAGCAACCAGGAGATTGAAGAGGACGTAGTTACCGAACGTCATGAGAGCGATGAAATAGAGGGCAGCCCAGGGAGATGTACGAGACATGCCGTTGTAGAGCACCACGTTCCAGTCTTCCTGGGTCAAGATCTAAGAGAGAGAGAGAGAGATAGTAAGAAGGAAAAGAAATTAAAGAAGGGATGGGCAGATGGGTAGATGGAAAAAAATAATGATGGAGGATGGAGAAATGGATATAGGAATTGAAGAAGGATAAGTAGATTGAAGAATAATAAATGGAATATTTGAAAAAATGGATGGAGGAATCCAAGAATAATAGACAGAACGTGGGGTAAATGGATGGAGGGATTAAAGAGTATCAGGTAAATGAAAGAATAATAAATAGAAGATAGAATGAATGGATTGAGGAATTGCAGAGGAAAGAACAGATATTAAGTAGATGAATGTGACAGTGAATATATGGATTCCAACATATGTAACGTTGTGTGAGAAAAAAAAATGTAGAATATGTACCAAAAGAGTGAAAGAGTAGACAAATGAATGGACAGAATGTTTTGCTACATTCTAATATAAATGAATAAGGATGAATTGAAGTATGGATTAATGATATATGACAGGATGGGTACGTGTAAACACTAATAAATGTATGGATAGATTCATTGTGTGAAATTCAGGAATGGTACAAAAGGAATGCAATCATTATCATGTATTGTAAATCATTTAAGTAATTTTTATTCATCTGAAAGAAAATAATGCAACATTATTATGAAAAAAATGTAAGCAGCACTTAGGCCTACATGTAATTCAGCAATGGAGAATATCCAGAATTAACAGTAAAAACAAATTTTACATGAACCTTTATCAATCTAAAAATAAATATAAACAATAGTAATTGATGATTAAGAAAGTTCTACATTGTAAGTAGTTTGGATAAAATGGTAATAAAGTAACAAATTGAAATCTTCTCTCACCTGAAATACTGTAACAATGGCCCAGAGGAGTGAATCAAAGTTCTTTCTATCACAGACCTGCTCTCCATCGATATAGTCACAGAATTTACATCCAAATATGTGCATTCCAAGTATACTGTAGAGAGATTTTTAAAAAGAAATATATTTCAATTTTAAAATCAAATTTGTGTGTGCAGGACATGTGACATTCATGAAAGTTCAATCCAATGGAATAAGGGAATCGTTGTGACACTGAATATTTGCAACTGGTGAAAATTTCTTGCAGCAAAAACAGCCATCATTAACCAATCACAAAAGTTTCTCATGTTTTACAATCAAGATTTCAAGATACATGTAGTAATAACCAAATTGCTTTCTTAGAAGCAGTCCCAACCAACCCTCCAAAAATGTCTTTTCATGTCTTTTCTTCTTACAGAATGATGTCTGATCTCTCCATGATAACCTTTCCCCATAATGCCTTCACTAACCTCATTCTGTCTTCCTTGTGTTTATGAGGTTTTCAATAAAGAGAAATGAGACACTCATATCCCACTGCCATTACACAATCATACCTCACATTTCATCCTGAGAACATTTTAGACAGTACATCAGGTATATACACTCAATTTCCTCCTCAATAAAGAATATCCTACAAAGACAACTTGAAGCAGCATTACACAAACAAAAAATTAAATGTATGTATTATCATCCACTGTTTTTCATGTCATACTGCTCTCTTGAAAGAAATCAATCAAAAAATGTATTATTTATAATATCCAGACAAGACATAAGTACAGGTAAGTCTTTTTTTCCCCTCTCTCTCTCTTGTGGACACGTCTATGCTGTTACAAGTAAATCAATCTCTAGAATTTAATTTCCTATGTATGCTTCAAACAGCATGTAGAAAGAAGCTGTCTGGCTAGTCCAAAATAGCATCCAATTGAATATGATGACAGGTTTATCACAAAGGCATTGACAGTTCAAAACTGATTCATGACTACCTGTCTCCAGAAAAAAAATAAGCCAGTTTGAAATTTATATACATTTGTTCTTCATTACAGTGCAGATTGTTACTGATATACAATGGATGTAGTAGTAATTTCCTGTTCCCCTTCATTTGTAGTGCAAAATTGTCATTCTTTAAAATCAATAATAAAAACAGATCCCATCACTTCATTACACATATTATCACAAAAGACAACACCACTGAGTCCTTTAATTATTATATATATTTTGGTTTAATCATGATATACTTTTTGTGACAATGTGTCAGTTCCCTTTTTTCAGAATCAATTTCCTTTCAGGGTTTAAAACTGAAAGTTTCAACAGGAGTGGTCATAATTTGGAAACGTCTAAGGGTTTGAAATAATAAAAGGCAAACAGCAAAGATTGCTGGAGAGATAATGGACTCTTTTCGCACAATGACACCCTTTTTTGTAAACATGCACATGTCCAGGGGGAACAGCTCTATAAGTTTAGACGTCTATCGGAATTCAATAATGGAATCAGAAAACCAATTCTCTGGTCGAGTTAGCCCCCAGGTAAGAGAATATATGCATGCTGACTGACTGGAATGGAATAGAGGGGGTATACCTGGGCTTTAAACTGGGGGGGGGGGGGGAACGGTCTGACTAATGAGCACACATACTACACATTTAGCCAGTCAGTCACATAAATGAAATGGCCAGCTACAGGCTAGCTACAGTGTATCGCAATCAGTTTTTGCATCCTATGTACAGCTGCTTTTACATAGTTCCCACACCAAGTCTTCACAAATGTTCACAATTTCTTGAGAATAAAGGAACATCACAAAAGCAATCATTTCTTTATATCAGAACAAGCGAAGTAAATGATAAATTAATGTAAGGGTTTAAGTTGTGAAAACTTATAATGAATATCAAATGCAAAGCCTTTATTGTTTGATTAAAGAAGGTGTTTTTTTTTCTTCAATTTATCTTCTACTGATCAATTATGAAAGCAAAAATACTAAATTGTCTTTTCTATGATTTATTAATAACATCATTTTATCTAATTAGAGAGTAAAAGTATATTGAGGTAATTTCAGTCAAAAGTGAATAAACATATGTAAGATATTGTGGTAAATTCACCTCCTATGTTCCTAACAGTCTTTCAGACCCCCACTCAGGTTCAAAAGATGAACACTGTATCTAAGAAGGGCTTGAAGAAGTCGATAACAGCATTCAATACTAATGTGATATACTCTTCAACCCACTCTCTCTCTCATTCAAACTCGACACATTGAAATGAAAAACAAACAGAGAGAGAACCCTCATTTTGATTTTGCCTCAAGTTCTCTTTATAGCACTATCTCCTATGGCATTTAAAATGCATCAGCCAGTCTGCATATAGTAAACTAAATGACACCCTTTAAGTTCTTCTCTTTGTAATACAGTACTGATTAAATAATTATAAAGATAAATTCTATATCAAAGCATAAATGAGTATTTATGCTTTGATATAGAATTTATCTTTATCAGTATATACACTATATACACTATATACACTATATACACTATATACACTATATACACTATATACACTATATACACTATATACACTATATACACTACATACACTATATACACTATATACACTATATACACTATATACACTATATGCTAATCCATATCAACTTCTGAGCTGAATATCAGCTTCATATCAACTGTTTATGTTAGCCTGACAATTTTAATATCCGTAACACTCATAATTGTCAACAACTTCTTCCTACTTATATAAAATAATTTAACCAATAATTATGGAAGGATATTTTTCAAAGATTCTCCAGAAAGTGGGGTATTTCACAACTACATAGCTCTCTTATTTGAGTTTAACACCAATAACAATATCTTCTAAAGAGAATATAGTCTGACAATACATTGAAATTGGGGGGGGGGCATTTGTAGTGAAGCTACTCTTTAAATGTCAAATGCAACCTAAAACCTCCAGCAGCTCTTCTTTATTTGTTTGTTTCTATTCCATACCACTCCAAGGGAAGATCAAGTATTCTCATTAGGAGGGGGGGGGGGGGGGTGGGGAGGAGGATGGGAGGGGGAGGGGAGGGGGGTGGGGCAACAATTTTTAGGAATAAATTTTTCCTGGAATGAGATTTGGGGGATTCCAACTGGCCCTCCTACGGCACTGAGAAGAAGCAGGTTTGTGTTTTCATTACTCATATAAAGGCCCCTTTTCCTGTTTTTCTTTTCTCAATGGGAGAGGGGGAAGCCACCCCTGAGGGTCTGTCTGTGCACTCCTCTGATATAGAACTACATTCGTTCTTAAGTTGCTATAATTTGTTACTCATCTCTGTGATACATGGTCTAACACTTGAAAAGAGACTCAAATTCAAACTTTACACCAGGGGCAGATCCAGTATTTTGTAAAAGGGGGCACAAATCTCAGAAAATTCTCTGACAAGCAAAGAAAAAAAAATCTCTAACAAGCAACAAAAAAAAGGGGGCACGTATTTACAAAAAAGGGGACACAAAGAATACTTTTCTTTCAAAAAGGGGGCACGGTCCAGAAGTGCCCCCCCCAGAAAAAAAAATACAATAATAAAAAAATCCACAAAAAATATCTGCCACTGCTTTAAACACTACATGACAAACCTAATTTGACCTTCATTTCTTTTTGATAATTTGCAAAATAATAATTCAAACACAAACCAAAACAGAATCCAATGCAAATGAGTTGCTTCGTACTGGATTACAAAAAAACATGGGTTTTCAAAAAGGGAAGGCTTATTTCAGTTAATGAACATCTGAATCTTAGCCATTAGCTTTGACTTACTTGTCATTCATGAGAGGAAAGGAGAAATGACAAACATGGTTTTGAATTACAAATATTTTGATGTAAAAATAGCCCACGGCGTACTCTTGGGGGTTGACGGTGCATTTAGGATAGAGTACCTCGCAATACCAAGCCAAAATCTGAACCAATTTTTTGCCTCATTTCAGGCAAATCCCAGATAAAATCCAACAAATTGCCTGCCCAGTTTCTGAGGTAATTGGGTGTGTGATGCATTTAGAGGTTCTTTATATAAAGTACTTTGAAAAAGGGATGGTACGGTACGGTACAGTACAATACACTGAACAGAGGAAGGCAAGTAAAACATTCAGAGAAAGAGAGAGGAGGAAGGGAGAGAAAGAGAGAGGAGGAAGGGAGAGAAATAGAGAGGAGGAAGGGAGAGAAATAGAGAGGAGGAAGGGAGAGAAAGAGTAATATTAGTCAATATAAATGGTCATTAAGTTAAATAAAGGGGAAAGGGGAGAAGAGAGAGAGAGAGAGGGAGACAGAGGGGGAGGGGAATAGTGAGAGACAGTGAGAAAAATAACATGAGAGAGACAACAGAAATTAAAGTGCATATAAGATACTAGATAACATGAATAGAAGTAAAGCAGAGAAACTTGAAGTAAAAAGAAACTGGTGACTGAATAACACTTAAAAGGAGTGACAGAAGGCAAGATATAAGTACAGAATAGGAGATGAACATAGTGAGACAAATGTTATTATTAACAGGGAGGGAAAGCAAAAACAAGCAATAAAAAAGAAACAAAGACAGTGATGAAAGAAGAGTCAATCACAGTGAATGAATAGGAAAGGGAATAAAGAAAGAAAGAAGAAACAGAAAGTAGAGAAATGTAAGGTTTGGAAAATATATCACTGGAAATTCGCGCTGTACGATGTAAGTTTGTATGGAACAGAGGCAAGAGAAGAGTTAATATCTGAAGTATTTTATTTAGAAACTTCTTCCTCGAACCATAAATAGCAAAGCATGACTGACTGGGCCTAGGGTATCAAGATCTACTACTTTGTTTACTCCTCTCACAATTTCCATGGTTGCAAAAAAGAGAATTACCATATATCCTAGTTCCGGCAAACTTTGCATTATAGATGAAAGCTTTCTGCCTGACAGCAGAGTGAAGGCTAAGATGAGGGTATCTCTGATGAGAAATACATTAGTCTGTTAAGAGACAGAAGGGAGCTAACTCATCTCATTCTATACAAAGTTAAATCCTTTTGGCACTCATGTCTTGTTGGTGTTTTCAGGCATGAACTGACTCTCCCTTTCTCTTTCTCTCTTTCTCTCTCTCCATCTTTCTCTCTCTCTCTCTTTTTTTCTCCGTCTTTTTCTCTCTCCCTCTATCCATAAACCATGTTCTCTACTTAGCAGTTCACTGAATGTACCATGTTTGTGTGAACTTATTTGCTATAGAAATGAAAAAGGGGGCGGAAGATCAAGTGCCAAAGAACGAGCAGAGAGGCTCTTATTCTAAAAAGCCACCTAACTTTAAGCCAGGCTTAAATCCCACCTTAGTGCATAGATTTAGTCCACCGGATTACGGGGTGCCAAATGTCATCCTCTTTTAATCCCACTAATCACCATATTTCGGTAACTAAATGCAAATGCAAAAACTTTTTATGATAGAATTGATTTCCAGTGCTCATTTCATGCCAAAATTTATTTAGTTTCTTTATTATGTTACCTAAATATAGTAAAATACAGTAATTAAAAAAGGACTTAGGGGTTAACAAATAGCCTTCCATATATCAGTTCTCTAAGTTAAGCCTGGTTTAACTTAGGCCACTTTCAAGAATACGGACTAGAATCTTTGAGGTCCTCTGTTCAAAAGTTGTTTTTTTTGTTATTGTTGTTTTTTTCAGAACAAGGAAAACAAAATTCAGTCTATTATACAGGAAAATAACTCAAGCATGGTCTATACCCATCTGAAATATCTTATCTTGACATCTCTCTCTAAAAAAAATTGAAATCTATGTGACGTTTTAAAAACAAATTTAACCAGTATGGTGGCACAAAGCTGGTTACAAACATGTATCAAAAATAGATTTTCATGAGACAAGTTTTCTATCAAAGGGACCTTTTTTACATGTTCATGTCCATACAAATGTGGCTCCATAATACCAACATCAAAATGCACCACCCACTTTTCAGGTCTAGAAGTACAACACAATTTTCTTTGTCCAGAAATATTGGGTAAAATACAAATATTCATGCCATTTTAACTGCCTAGTGTGCTGTTCCTCAGGGTAATCAATTTCATAACTTTGTTGATCAATATTATTATCCTCTCTACACTGTATCTTCTTTACTTCTCAAAAAAAAAAGCCGGGAAAATGGATGAGAGTTTGAGGAATCTACTCTTTGATGTTGGGAATGTGGTGGTGGGTGCATGAGGAGTCGTAGTCATATTTCTCGGTCAAGCGACTGTTTTCCTAGAGAGCTTCGCCTCATTTAACTCACATCCTGCCCAAATGCCAATGACTCCTGTAGTACCCTCCTGCTATCATTCATACACAGCAAATTTTTATTACTTTCTTTTCTTTTATACACAGCAGTCTACAAAGCTTAGAGAGTTAATGGCATGGTCTGGAGTCTAGGAACCACAAAAAATACCCTTTCTCATGTGCCCAAGTATCATAAGTTAACAGTAATTTTTTGCTGAGGACATAATGTGTTTCATACAGCAGTAAGATGTGAGGATAAAGTTCAGATAAAGAGCTGACTTGAAACTACTTAACTACCTTCCAACACAATATATGAATACCATACTTTCTCAAACATACATGAAATATCAACATCTATTTTTATTTACACATAAGTTTCACAAGAATATGCCATACCCTTACCGCTTTCTTTCTTCGTCACAGTATTTACATAAAGAAATATTATATTTACAGCATCCAAGCAAAGGAACTGAAAATTACATGTCATTGAAATTCCTTCTGTAAGAAAAAAATTAACCCATTTTGCAGCGAAATTCTATGCATTAACGCCCCTCCACTTAAAGCCCAGAAAGCTCATTAATGCAGTGAGACAGTGCTTATGGAAAGGTTGCTAGGGAAATACATTTACTCCCAGATAAGGCATTATTATCAGCAACGTCATAATGTATCCCTAGCTCGCTACCAGCACCCATCTTGTGGTCTGTTAATGTCTCTAGAGATACGAACCATATCAAGTTCAAAGGAACGTTTATCTTTGCTGAAAGATATATGACATAGCATTGGTGGTAATCTGGAAGGAAGTTTATTGCTGAAAAACACATATTTCCCATTTGCTAAAACCCACATGGATATATTTTCATTTTCTTTGTGTTATACAATACAGAGGAAAACCACTCAACAACACTATACATTTTCAATTTCCACAGTCATTTTATACAGGAATCTGGAATGTCATCTTTCTACACAAACCCATACCTACCTACAAATACCCACACACACACAAATGTCAACCATATATTTAAGGCAAAAATACATTTTCCTTAAAAATAATAATAATAATACTCAGTTCTTTTATAGCACATATTGCAGGATAGCATGTCGCCATGCGCTTTGTTTCAGTGAAGGCCTCCTATCAATCAAGTATAATCCGTAAACTAGAGTAAGGTTTTAGCGTTAAGGATATGCTTCAATTAGTTTTATGTCTAAACTTTTAGGTTTATTGGGTTTAGAGTTAGCGTTAAGTTGTTCAGGGTTGATTGCATGTAACTGATACAAATGCTATCCATGATAAAGGGCTAGTCGCATTTGTCCAATAGCGAGAACGAAATTTTTCAATCAAGTTCCACCAAACACATATCCTACAATTAAAACACACACGACCATGTTCACACTGTCTTGTAGGGTGTACTTTAATCATCGTTATCAGACAAATGTGACCAGCCCTTTAAGCAACCTTAAACCTACTTTAACTATTTATTAAAAATTAGGTCATGGTGTTCTTACCTAAAAATGAAGATGAAGAGAGCTAGAAGAGAGAAGAATGTAGCCACATTGTCCATGGTGCGAAGCATAACCAAAAGCTGCCTCCTGAGGGCGGGCATGAAGCGGACAAGCTTGAGGATACGTAACAAACGGAAGGTTCTCAGCACAGAGAGACCACCGCTGCCATCCTGAAGAACCTCTACAACACTGTATGGAGGAGGAAAGACAAAGAGATACAGATATGAGAAGAAAAAGTAGGAGACACAAACACACACACCCACACACACACATACAGTCATATAAAAGGAGGAAGGGAGAGAGATAAAAAGGTACACAGATAATAACAGAGATGAAATGAGGATACAAGAGACATACATGTAGATAAAAGAAAGACACAAACCAAGATACAGAAAGATTGATACATATATTAGGACAAATATAGGAGATAGAGAAATAAAGAGAGAGTGGGGGATAGAAAAAAAATAATTTCAATTTCATTCTTACTTTAAATAGCAATTATTAGATTCCTTCCCAAATTGTGACGGTAATAAAATTTTCATGTCAGTAATAAAAGTAATTGTAATTCAACAGTAAGAACAATCACATTACACATTATTGACTAAGTGATACAAATATGCATACTACTACAGAACATTCATATCCCAAATTCTTAAACGATTGTTATTTGGAATGTTCGACTGAATGAAACAATATATCAATTATACAAACATTTATTCATCTAGATATAATTTTGCACCAGTGAAACAACTTCAAGTGAAAAAACGTAATAAGAATGTCTAATTAACATTTCTTTTACATGTACATCCTAATATAATGGCTAGCTCTAATGCAGAACGTACTTAAACGGAAATGTCAAGCGACAACTTTTAATTGTTTGTCCTCCTTACCTGACTATTACAATAAGGCCATCAAAGACGTTAAAACCGTTGCTAACATATCCCACCGGTCCATAGGCAATTATCTTAAGAATCATCTCCAAGGCAAAGAGACTGGTGAATATCAGGTTACTGATCTCAATAGCCTCTGTTAGCTCATACGGCTGTGTGAAGAGAGTGGTAAGAGAAAGGATAGAGGCATTAAGAGAATGTACTGCATACAAATGATCACTAATGAGCGTTTACTCTCATCTACATACAAAGTTATTGAACATATCTAATGTATTAACATTAATGTATAATGAACCTACATTTGGAATTCACCTTTAAAATTTTCAACCAAAACATTTTCTGAAGGAGACTCATGCATGCGCATATTCTTAGTTAAAAGCATTAAAAGGCTTGATACACTTAATTTGGAGAAAAACTGCACAGAAATTTGCCTTGGAATAATAATCATAATGCACTTACATTGCCCTATCTATGTGGTTAACTTATTCTTCCATTCATGAGTTAAATTAACCTGGCTTTAGCAAAACAGTCATGTTATTGATATGGCGCTTCCTGCACACATCCATAAGAGAGGAAATAATGAACTCACACTGAATCATGAAACAATGATATCATCTATTATTTCTCAAAATGTGAAGTGATGAAATTCAACTTGATCATTTCAAAAGAAAATACTTTGACAAATATGTACACATGGGGGAAAACAATCCTCTTATTGGAGAATGGAAAGTTATTGCCCTCTACATTAAACAAAGCAAAAATATAGTTATCTCGCATGTTCTCCATCAATCACATACAGACATTTTCACCTTCCCAGACAATAAATGTCCACCAATGATGAATGTACCATTACAAGACAAGACATATATCATGACATTACTTCTAAACAATGTACTGATTTATGTCATTTAAGGCTCTTTGGCTATGCCCAACATTAGGCTTGAAAATGAAAACAAGTATCATAAGAGAAGGATGGCAAAATACTTGTACACATTCTTTCACTAATCAAAATTTTAAAAGCAGTCAAATCTCATAATGTCAGTATTAAATCCCACTTTTCATGTACAATGAATGTCCTTAAAGATCAGTTATATTCTATTCAACCACGTTCCAACTAAATTTCCTTTGAATGTACTAAAGGAGTAGGATTATCATTATTAAGTGTTGTTTCAGTAGACCAACCATACAAAATGTACATTGCACTGCACAAGAACTATGATGTGTCCATATTATTCAAAGAGTTGAGGAGTGGGGCTTTAGAGTATCTTTTAACTGTTTTGGGAGGCCTTAATTTTCCAAGCCATTCCATATGCCTCTACAAGAGTATGATGGAGAAAAATACATGTTCATGCAACAGCTAGGGTGTGTCACAAAATACATCGCTCGGCTGAATATCCAAGATAGGTAGAAGATTCAACTGAGAGATTTTTTCTAATGGAGTGCATAATGGGGATGAGAATGCATTGGTTATCAGTCTTTTGGGATGTGACATTATCAAAGCCATGCTGAAGAAGACGTCACTGGTCTGATAACACAAGATTCTTGTCTATGTCTTAAGCCGTTGAGAGAGAGAGAGATTGATAACAGATCCAGCAAACTCTTTAATTTGCATTAAAATGTGTCTTCTCACAAATATTTCATGCTTTGTGTCTCTTGTTGGATAAGAAGAAGTGTCATGTCCGTCTCGTTTATTCTCTTTATTTCATTAACTTTCTTCTTAATCCTAATGACTGTTCAACTATTCTGCATACAGTTTTTATCTTTCTTTTCTAAATCAATATTTCAATATATTACATTGTTTTAAATTGTCTTCTTACAGAGTTCCTGTCCTATTTCTGACCTATGCAAAATTATACTCAATGATGCTCTCTTTATTTCAATTTATTTGAAATTGCTCTCCTCCCTCTCTCTCTCTCTCTCTCTCTCTCTCTCTCTCTCCTACTCTCTCTTTACATTTCTCTCTTCATAATCTTTCCTTTCATTCTGGTTATGATATTCTACTTTTTATCATCTTCAGCCTTTCAACATCACCAAGAAAGCTAATACAAAATATGTGAATAAGTATTTCTTGATATCTACTTAAGATATGAATATATTAGCAATGCAAGGTGGGAACAATCCCATCATATTTCCTATAATAAATGTTTCCAGTAATATATCGAGGGCATAGGTATAATTGAATATTTTCTTCTGAGAAAAAAGAAATTCAGGAGTTTTTCAGAACACAGAAAATGGGAGAGTTGCCCTCAAAGTACATCACAGAACTTCCACTTTGTGTTTGCATAACTTTCTTCTGATATATCACATTTTCCTCCAACTGTTTCCCTCATTTTTATGCTTATATTCAAGGCAACTGCATGCCAGAGTGGACTGCCCGATCAAAATCCTGGTCACGGTTGATGAGAAATAAAATCTTGGCTGAAAACAGTGTTTGGTATAACACAGCTGATGCACCTTCAACCAACTGTTAATCAGTTTGAGATGTGATGTCCTTGCTTTAATCCCCAGGGATTAGGATGCTCTCAGCTTCCCCTAAGTCCAGGGCAGCACCTCTCTGTACCAGCTGGAATGACGTCAAGAAGCTTTGTCGGCTATGCTCGTTGCATAGGAGGGGTGGGGAGGATGGGGGTGCATGAATATTCACATGATACTTGAGCAAGGAGAGAGAGAGAGACCATCATAAATCAAATAGAGATGTACTGAAAAGCATCAGTATTTGGCATTCCTTGATTAAACTACACATAGTTTACAGCATCCTGGGCCCTGTTTCATAAAACTTGTTATCAATAATAAGTTGCGATAATTGTTATAAGCTACTGAAATCCTTGAATCTGATTGGCTGAGAGCAAATTTGTCACAGAAATGGGGCAGTTGTTATTGATAAGAAGTTTTATGAAACATGGTCCTGGTCCGTTTTCTACTAAACAAGTTAACCTGAAGCTGAGTTACAAATCCCTTTAGTAGACAGCACTTAGTCTCATCTTACACCCACATATAGCATCAGGTTTAAATTCTTAGGATATGTGTCTTAGTGTGTAAATGAAAGCAGTTTAATAGTATCCAATTCATTGTCATGGATCTATTTACAAAAATACAACTGTTTAACATAATCATGAATGAAAGTGAATAGTGGGAATAATTTTACGGACGGAAAATATAATCTATTATAATTTACTTTAACTTACTAATATGAAAAAACATAAATCACCTACTTACTATACATACATAATATGTGTACATTATTAACTGCAGAATTTGTTGAGGTTAACCAACTGTTATAACAAGGCATTTAATTGCACTAGTATGAACACAACCTAATGCATGTTAATCACACAAACTTTTTTCTCTTTTTATAAAGGCAACGGGAAGCAAAAAAAGAAATTGGGAAAAAGCATCTGACTTCAAAAGCTTAAAAGTAGTTCACATTTTGACCTCTTACAGGAAAGAGCAATCAAGTCTGAAATAAAAGATACCCTCGGCTTTTGGCATAATTGCTTTCTACTATGTCATCCTCCATTTTGTATTGACATGCCCCAAATAAAAGTAAATCACAATGAGAGACCTTCTTTTTCCTGTCCTCTTGCTTTCTGCTCTGAATTTCTTGGTCTACCAACCATGAAATTGAACCAAGATAAAGGAGTTCTCCCGCTGTTCATAAGATTAATGTTCTGATGTTCATATCTTTCCAGACAACATCAGTCACATCTCAAGAATAGGTCATAGGTCACAAGACACCCAACACTGCCTATTTTATAGGTTTGGTTTTATGTTTTTTGTGTAATTTAGGAAAAAATATGCATTTCTACAGAAATTATTGGGAAATACAATAAAATTGTATGACATTCACTGCTTTCTGATTTAAAGTACACTATTTCACATGCTCCACATTTATACCAGTCAGAATGGATTATCATTTGCTTAGCATTTAATTGATATTTCATTTGTATTTTTTACAAACTAAAAATTTACTTTCAATTACTTTTACAATTGTATTGATAGAAAATGTAAAAATTGACCAAAACTGAAACATCACAGAAACATAAACTTTCAACCTTATATACGTGTATATCAAACAGAGTGTATCTCTGAAAACTGAAAACAGGATATTGTCTGGAAGAACAACAAATTATTTTTACCAAAATATTTCAATCACGAAAAAAAATGTTTGCTTAGGGGTAATGATGATACAGGTTGTGTCTTAGTGGTAGCGAGCGATAGAATTGATATTTGTTCTTTCAGGAGCCAGTGTAAATTGACAATAAGACTGGTTCTACATTCGCTATAGATGGTGATAATGTAAAAAGCACACATGGCATTGTTGACCCAAGACTGTAAGATACCTTCTAATATATTCTTCATATCACCACTCCAATTCCTTGTCTCTATTTGCAGTGGTGGTAGCCACGCACGAGATTGCGAGTATCCCCGTGATCACGAACATCTCTGTGACCACACGATGCAGCAAACAAGGCGAGCCATGACAAGAGTCTGTCCTATGTCAAATATGTACTCTATCAAACTATGCATAAACCCACATGAAGACGTTTCATCCCTTCTCTATCTAACGTTTTAACCATCCTACATTGAGTATATTGCATTCCACTGGCATTCCATGACCTGAGAATGAACTATGTCAACATTTAAAACAATAAATCAGTATGCTATCCATATGCAATCACAAAACTGCAGGCTTTTAAAACTTACAAATCATCTGCTTAGAGGCAGAAGGGCATTAAGGTAAAAATGCAAAATGCAAAAAACATATTTTTGAGCCTTAGTGAAAGTAAAAGTACCTCTGCTACCTCCATTAGGCTTAATATTACCCAAACTGTCATTACATATGTCAAATTACAAATTTTAATTTCATTAATATTATCAACAATGCCACCCTTTACGTTCCGGACATGTCATTTCATGCCACTTTGTTTCACAGAAGAAATACATTTTAACGTATCATGCAAACATCATTTGATATCTAATTCCTTGTGGTGGAAAAAAAATGTACTTTCATCCCTAAAGGATTGCAATATGATAATATAACTTTCACAAATTATGAATGCTCTTTTAGGGCTAGTATAGTGGAGATGGATTACGATGATCATATAAAAGGCCTTAGAAATATATTATGCAGTATTCAAATTTAACTATTATCAATATTACTATTGTCGTCATCATCATCATCATCATCATCATCATCGTCGTCTATTCTGACAAGCTTGTATGTCTATGCTTGGACTGTAACTACCTGGTCAGGTGTATTGTGAAGTGTACTACGTGCAGGTATGCAGACAAGCACATCACTCAATTATAATATCTGCCTTGTCTCAGGTGTGTGGACCATAGTCACATGATACTTAGACCACACAGACCACAGGATAGACATGTTACAGGAAAACCTGTCCTATATGTAAAATAGGTTCTCAAGATGACCATACCACTTTCTCACTGCTTTAAACAGAAAGGTGCAAAATTTGTCAGGTTATAATTCTTATTTTAATGAAAGGATGAAGGAATAATAAAGAGCAGTTATACCTCCTATTAACTATTTAGACGATGTACAGCCTGACATTTGTTGTATTGATGGATTTAAAGAAATATTACAACTTTGAAAAGCATATTTCCAGGATTGTACATCCCCTTGCCATGCGTACGCCTGTGCCTTTCTGCTGGGCACAAAACAATATGACCTCATACTGTGTGTTGAGAGCTAGAAGGGTGTTAACTCTGTTAAATGATGAACTAATGACCTTGTGGCTCTCAAGCAGATGATATGACCTCCAATCATCCCTACACACAGTATGTATGACCTGCTATCTAGTGAAGATGTAGACTTGGCCTTACTGCTCTCTGCATGTGGTCCTATCAAATGGGTTACAGTTATTGTTTCAAGTTCTTGTTACATGCAGTACATGTCTACTGCGATATCTCAGGACCTCATCATGAGTACAGTGACAGGTGCATTAAAGTAGGGCACCTTGATATATCACGTTGGTCTTCGCCTCACGCCAGAGGCTGTCCTTCTTTATAAACACTAGCCCCCTCGCCAGGCCAGAGCACGTAAAACTGGTCCATCTAATCGGTGGACTGAGTCACGGAGTCAGACAGTCAGACGTAACAAGGAAGTCACATTTGACATCAAACTTCCCCATCCCTCTTCCAATGCTGGGGTTGGTATATTACCCCCTGCCACTGTGTTTAACATTTCTTCCCCCCCCCCCATGTTGGGTATATATTACCCCCTACTATTTCAACAATTTACTAGGTGTTTAATCTTCACTGGTGGTGGGTCAACCATTTCTCCCCCAAAAAAATGTTGGGGATGGTATATTACCCCCTACTATTTCGACAATTTACTAGGTGTTTAATCTTCACTGGTAGTGGGTCAATCATTACTTAGCAGCCGGTCCAGCTGGTGGCTCTAATGTCCAGTGGGAGAGAAAGAATTTCTGACCTGTAACTCACATCAGACTAATCTGAACCCCTGTCACTGTCTCTCAGTCTATTGCATTTGGCTAGAGAGTCAATGGGTAAATTCAAGTTCGGTGTTGAAAGCTGGTGTTGGTGTTGGGGCAAAACTAGCACCAGCCACAACACCGAACCTGAAATGAAGCTGGTGCTGGGGTTGACTTCACTAGGTGTTGAGCTATCAATAATGTGATTGGTATTATTTTAATAAACCCGAATTCGGTGTTGGGGCTAGAATCAGCAGCCCAATTCACGCTCTCAACACCAACACCAACACCAACACCGAATTTGAAATCACCTAATGAATTGCACTGGAGAGGAACTATGAAGGTACTACGTAGATGAAGGTTGAAAATCATTTGAATTTCTATATATATATTTTAATATGAATATAATATTCAAAAGAATGGATTAATGTTAACCCATTCGAGACAATTGACCACATTTTGTGGTTTGGCTCAATAACTTTTTATTCAGAGCTCTAAAAAATATACTAGATACATGAGTAGAAAGAGCAAAAATTTCTGCACACACTGTGTCCATTTTTGTTACATGACAATATTGTGTTTGATCCCAGGAATTTTAAAAAGGAGAATAAGATTTAAAATCCTTAAATTGACAACATATTGAAAGGTTCAAAATCATTGTTTTTTATCCAAATTGGCAACTTTTTCAACTTTTCAACAAAGTTCCTAACCATGTATATTATTTTTCAAGACATTACATCTTATTAGAACCACGTAGCACTAAAAGAAAAATATTATTGTTGCCAATTTGCAGAACAAAATGTGATCAATTGAGCTCTTAAATAATTCCTGTCCTGAAAGGGTTAATATGAATATAATATTCAAAAGAATGGATTAATGTTAAGGATCAACTACTTTGTGTATAGTATCTTAATATTTCCTATGGTTTGGATATATATCTACACCTTTATCATTGATACGGTGATTCTATTTCCTTAATTATCACATCTATCTCTCTCTTCTCTCTCTATTTCCCTACAGCTATCCATCTCTTCTATTTTTTCTTCCTTTTTTTAAAGTATTCCTCCCATTCATTTTTTCTGTATATTAATCCCTACAACTCATGATTCCTGCTGCTACTGTCAATTCCATTTTATGCTATCATAAAGACAGCTAAATCAGCGACCAATTAAGAAAACTCCTCAAGTCTTAATCTAATTGCTGGAGAATATGAATTGTACTAGCTCAACTGGTTTTATTGAAGTGATCATTGTTAAAGTGTCCCAAACAAGAGGATCGATAGGTGCAATGCTTTGTAACTGCCAGGGAATGGCGTGACGTGAAGTACCTTTTTGGTTAGATATGACTGGAGTACCAAGGTTGTATGTACACAGCCTGGCTATGAACTTGTGACCCCATCGCGTTAGTGTAATGATGGATGATGTAACAACAGTCACCAAAGCATGAATTAATGATCCCTTGTTAGGGGAAGATATTGATTAGTATAATTAGATTATCTAACGAGCTGAACGAGTGCTAACCATGACACTGATCATACCCTTGTGACTGGTATACGTTCTACTTTCTCTCTTCCATTCATCCAATTTTCTTATTCCACACATCCCATAGGTTTGGTATTATTAGGGAATTCTTGGTATATTTCAGTCCCCAGACTCTTCCTCTTGATTAGATTTAATAATGTCTGTTGAGAGCCAGAAGGGCATTAACTTATTTTAAAGTACATCAGTTAGCGTCCTTTTGACTCCCAGTTGATATTTCTGTGTCTTTATCCATCTGTTTTCATGATCTCCTGTCCTCTTTCACACTTACCTACCTTCAGCACTCTTTAAGCCTTGTTCACATGTGATGTAGTAAATCACCTTTAAAAATAACTGCTGATGCGAAACAAGATGACATGATCATAGTGTGCTTCACATTTCTGTATCTCATGCACACAGTTAAAGACAAAGTTGGGTTCTGGGCATGAGACTGTATTTGTGAAAGAAACTGTCTCAAAGTAACTGAGAAAGGTTAATTATATAGCACATAAGAATTGGTGTATGTTGTAAGGTTTTGGAATCACCAAAATGATAAGAAATTGCTGAGAGTCACATGCACTGCACACAGAAATATGTATATGGGACTACACACAAATGTTCGGTCGAAAACATTTCAGCCATTTCATGTCATATTTTGAATGTGAGGGCATTTGAAGAGCAATCCTTTTCAGGGGACATATCTACTATGATAAGCTTCCAAACTAACATAAAAAGAATAAGAAAGCTCGCAAATTATTTTTCAGCTTTCCCAGATCTCAACCACAACCTCAAGCGGGCAGCGGCCTTTGTTGTACGCATCTTATTTTTTTTCACCCCACCTTGCCATACATTTACACATAAGATGATTGTTATTTTGCCACTGCATGGTTTTTATGTGGTTTACCTAGTCATATGGGAACAAGGCTTTACACTTTCCAGGAACATCTCATTGCAATATTATATCCCTTAGTGCTTTTACTGCTCCACGAGTAGCACTTCTCTTTCTACTGATTTCACCTTTCATTCACCTCTACACTGGGTTTAAATTGCTTGACATACATTTCTCCCTTTTATACTCTTTGTCTCTGTCTTTCTCCATCTTTCTGTCTTCACCCCCCTCCCTCTCTCTCTCTCTCTCTGTTATTCTTATCTCTCTGTTTATCCTCTCTGTTTATCCTCATTCTCACACTATCTCTCTCTCTCTCTCTATCTTGCTCTTTCACTCTCCTTTTCTCCTTCTCTTGATTACTCTTTCAATATCTTTCCTCTGTCTGTCTCAGGTTTTTCTTTCTCTCTTGTTCTCTCTGTCTCCACTTAAAGTTCTTATCTCTCTGTTTCTCCTTCTCATTCTCACACTATCTCTCCCTCTCTTCTCTCTCTCTCTCTCTCTCTAACTCTATCTTGCTATTTCACTCTGCTTTTCTCCTTCTTTTGCATACTCTTTCAATATCTTTCCTCTGTCTTTGTCTCAGGTTTTTCTCTTTCTCTCTTGTTCTCTCTGTCTCCACTTAAAGTTCTTATCTCTCTGTTTCTCCTCATTCTCACACTATCTCTCCCTCTTCTCTCTCTCTCTCCCTATCTCTATCTTGCTCTTTCACTCTGCTTTCTCCTTCTCTTGCATACTCTTTCAATATCTTTCCTCTGTCTGTCTCAGGTTTTTCTCTTTCTCTCTTGTTCTCTGTCTCCACTTAAAGTTCTTATCCTCTGTTTCTCCTCATTCTCACACACACACACACTCTCTCTCTCTCTCTCTCTCTCTCTCTCTCCTCTCTACCTATCTCACACTGTCTCTGTCTCTCTGCTAGCTCTACCTCTCTCTCTCCCTCTCTCACTTCATCCATCTTGCTTTATAACCTCCCATGAACCCATCAGAATTCCACCCTCCATGACAACCTAAGCATTTAGCATCTATTCCTGTCTATCCTGTGAGTCTATCATGTGTCCTATCGGTCATCTACAAGCTATTTTGGTGTTTCGAGGGTCAAGGATCGGCACATTGGTTACAGCAATTAAAATCTTTAATGGGGTGAGGGATGGAGTGAAGTATGGAGCCAAGGGCAGAGCACATACCAATACCACTAATCATATCCGCGTCCATACTGATGACAAACAATATGTGTGAAGGGGGCTTGACACTGCAACTGAGCGCTCAGAGAAAGGGTCCTTTTCGAGGCCTCCCATTACTAGTACTTCAGAGGTTATTAATTATGAAATTTATGGGCATTAAAAAAATGAATGTGTCCTTGATGCTAGCAACAATATTCTAATCAATTAGGATGTCCCTGGCAATGACTTATCGTTTGTACTGTGACTGATCAGTATATGTGGGATCATGCAGTGTTGCCAATTTATGAGTAATCAATTACCCTGAAATTGCATTTTCTTTTTAATCAATTACATCTGGTTCCTATTAGTACAAACTCATATTGATCTCATACCAAAAACATTAATTAACTGTTGTTGAGTACTTCGCACATACATCTATGTTGAATTTTACTCCACTAAGCATGTGCGGTGCTAGAGAGTTAAAAACAACATGCTACCAAAAAGATGTAAAATGGTCTTGTACTGCTACTGTGAAGAAGTAATTTGAAGCTACATATATACTTACATTAATTTCTTAGGATAATACAGACCAGGATACCCCCATAAAGTACTTGCTTTACAAAAATCTCTTGCACCTGCACAAACATGCCTCTCTTGACCCAGGTTAGTATTGTCATAGGTCTAAGGCCATCTTACCTGTCCATGGAACTCAATGCCCATACTGAGTGTGTTGATGAGGATACAGACCAGGATACCCCTCATGAAGTACTTGCTCTCCACGATCTCCTGCACCTTCTCTGTGAGAATACTCAAGCATCCCCACCTCCGGCGGCGCCTCTGTATCTTATACCTCTGCATCTCCACCTTGCTCTCCGTGTCCGAGTCCGTATCGGAGTCATCGGTGGTGGAGGAGGTGGAGGAGTCGCTCCATTCGTATTCTTCCGAGTGGTGCTCAGAGGTACAGACATGGGAACAGGAGTGGGAGTTGGAATGGGGGTTCTTGGATGAGAAGCAGGGGGAGTGGGTGGGACAAGGGGTGTGGACTGGACAAGGAGAATGGACAGGACAAGAGGAATGCATGGCGGGACATGGGGAGGGCGGAGACAGGTGGGAGTTCTGGCCTCCTGGCTGGGTGAGGGGCGGAGCAGAGAGACGCTGGGCGAGGGGAGGGTGGGACGGCGCCAAGGAATCTAAAAAAAAAGAAGAGGTTTTAGATGAGAATGATAAAGTGAATCAGATACAGAATTATAAACATGATGTACCTTCACCTCTTTAGAACTATATGGCATTTCTGACTGAAGAGTAAAGTTTATAGATGTGCCAACTTTGGCTAGTTATAAAATAATTGTTAAATTCTGATCATATGGTTTAGTTCATAAACTGAATCAACTACCAGATGTGCTACATGATTGGTACACTTTTAATAAATTTAGATTTAAATTTGCAAGAACAGTTAATGTTTCCATCAGTGAATAAGGAAGACAGGGTTTTAAGTGCACCTTTTGCATTGTCTGTTTTGATAGGTGGCAGTTTGCTGTATCTGCTCGAATGGTTCCCTCCGCAGAGTTCTGTCCACTTCTCCTGTAACCGTCCTGGTGACATGTTACCGGGCGTTGTGGGCGTGCTGCTATCCTTATCGGAGGCCATCTTGGCAAAAGCTACAGCCTGGTTAAGATCTTTGGAGTTTGTTGTGGGGTAGTTGATGGACGAAGCTCTGTGAATGGACAGTGTGGTGGTCATGTGATACGGGGAAGACATTGGACCTTGACACAGCGGCGATGGTTCCAGTTTAGCGATCTTCTCTGTACAGTAGTTCATTGATTGTAGCGATGCTGCACTACCATTGCTGGACGGTATTGCCAGTTTATGTTTCCTCGAGGGTGACGAGCTGACATCGCTATCCTCTGGACTTGCTCTAGGTGCTTGAGAATTGACATTCCCAAAGTGATAATGGTGATGGTGGTGGAGATGATGGTGAAGGTGTACGCTTCTAGTCCTTTTCTTTTTGCGTCGTAACGATATTGCTGGCATGACTTTGCTCTTACGCTTACTGCGCATTCGTTTCCGCCACCGCCGAAACTTGCGGCTGACGTGGCGGAATAAATGTCCAATGTACTTGAGAATTTCGTCGTAGCAGCTCCCCACCTCGCCATTACTCGCAAGCGTGCTGCTAGATCGAAATCTTTTACGTTGCTCTTCCATGAGTTTGCTTTCCCTCTGTTTGGTCTCAGAAAACTGAGTTGCTATGACGACTAAGCATAAGTTTATCAAGAAGAAGGCACCAATCTGTTTAATTTTTAAAAAAGCAGAATACAAACGTGTTACTGCATGATCATGGTAAACAAAAATATACATCGACAATTCAACTGGTTTGGATTATAATTCTATATTTTTAGCCAGAACCAAAATAAGTGATGGTAAGATCTTTAAAAAAAATTCATATTGCTGGCAGGAATTCCAATATGTCTCAGTAAAACTTGCCTCTGCTTCCTTCTTCTTGTAGGAAGAATCAGCTTCAAATTACCTTACTTATACATATAGTACAAATAAATGCTTTATGAATCAACTATTTTTTTTCTCTCACTGGCCAAAATCTTAAATGTCCCCTGAAAAAGATATCTAGTAGAATGCAGTACTCATACCATGTTTTACCATTTTTAAAGCAAACTAAAGCTGCCAGTGGTATGGATTTCAAAGACCATCCAAAATCATATGTTGGTGTTAATTTCAATTAGTCCATAGAACAGCTACTTTTTTTCCTGAAATACCAAATGAAATATAATCGCTTAAAAAAGATTTAATACGGCAAGTTTGACATTGAAAATAATGAACTATCCTTTTTAATGAAATCAAATAACCTGATTTTTCAAACTGTTTTTAGAAAGAATGGACAAAAATGTTAAGGAAAATACCGATATACAAAAAAAAAGGCTCGAAAGTTGGTGGGTTAATATACAAAGATATCAATCTCACTAGGGGTGAGCTCCACTGGATATGGCCATGTCAGAATCAGGATTGGACAAGGACCCTTGGAATGACGTAGATACTCTGACTACCTGATACCCCTGTCACACCAACAAGACCGACATCAAATGACAACAGGCCCAATGAATAACCCTTTCAAGACAGGAATTATTTAACCCTTTCAAGACAATTGACCACATTTTGTGGTTTGGCTCAATAACTTTTGATTCAGAGCTCTAAAAAAGTGTACCAGATGCATGAGTAGAAAGAGCAAAAATTTCTGCACACACTATGTCCATTTTTGTTGCATGACCATATTGTGTTTGATGCCAGGAATTTTAAAAAGCCTTGAAATCCTAAAATTGGCAACACATTGAGAGGTTATAAATCATTGTTTTCAAAATTGGCAATTTTATTGACCTTTCGACAAAATTTTAAACCATGTATGTTGCTTTCAAAGACATTACACCTTATTAGAACCATGTAGCACTAAAAGGAAAAAAAATATTGTTGCCAATTTGAAGAACAAAATGTGATCAATTTAGCCCTTAACCCTTTCAGGACAGGAATTATTTAAGGGCTAATTTTGTTCTTCAAATTGGCAGTAATGTTCTTCTTTTAGTGCTACATAGTTCTAATAAGGTGTGATGTTTTTTAAAACAATATTCATGGTTAAAAATTTTGTTGAAAAGTTGAAAAATTGCCAATTTTGATGAAAAACAATGATTTTGAACCTCTCCATGTGTTGCCAATTTAAGGATTTTAAAGCTTATTCTTGTTTTAAAAATTCCTGGCATCAAACGCAATATGGTCATGAAACAAAAATACATTAGTGTGTGCAGAATTTTTGCTCTTTCTACTCATGCATCTGGTATATTTCTAGAGCTCTGAATCAAAAGTTATTGAGCCAAACCACAAAATGTGGTCAAATTGTCTCGAAAGGGATAACGACATTAGCCCGGATGGCCAAGAATCCGTAGGTGTGGAGTCGGTTTGGAGTCGGTGGGACTGAGGCATGAGTGATGATGGGATAGCAAACTAAAACCTGAATGTCAATCTAAACTGGAATCTACCACACCACACTGTCGACACACGCCACACTTTTATTGGCAGGATCGTCTGGGCAAAAATTGGCATGTGTCAGAACCTGTCCCGCCTCATGTAGATTTAAATCTACAAGAGAGTGATTTCTGCATGGAGAACGCAGGGTAAGATTGCGTCTCCAGTGGGCAGGAAATTGTCCCCATCTCTTGTCACTTTACCATATTACCGGATGTACTTTAAAGGTCAGGTACCTAGCACACCAGGTTTTTTAAAACTTTAAAAGCTAACACTTTGGTGTTTTTTCCCAGATTTTCCAAAGAGCTTGGGTAGAAAAATTATAGCTTTGAATTCTTAGGTAACTCTCATTGCTATTTCAAGGAATCATTTTTAGGGCCATTAAGATCTAAGCATGAGATTCTATATCTAATATTCACAAACTGATAGTTCATAATATAAAAGTTTCAGGCAATTACACAATGAAAAAAAACCAATATCGATATGGTTAGTGGGAGATCAGGAGATCAGCAAATATATTAAAGCATTTGAAATGTATTAGTATGGCAAAAATTAATCAAATGAGGAAATACTAGTGAAAGAACATGCATGCATACATGGATATAGACAATGAGATTAAATGCAATATAACATACATATTTGTGGTTGGACGGCATATACTCCGATGACAACTGCTCTGTGGTCAATTTCGTACACTAACCGGATTCTTTACTTTTACACAGGACCAAACAATAAACCTAACCCTAACCCTAATCCTAAAAATAATATAAGCCCCAACTGCAACCCTAACCCTAAATCTTTGACAAATTTAAACCTGGAGCACTCTTGTCACTGGGGCATATTTCGGAGCACTATATTCTTGCATGCTATCTATTATTCAGCTACACATAAATAGAGACATGTACAGAACATATATCGAAGAAATAAATTTGGTTGAACCAATGAAAGTTCAAACCTCACGAACTCTCAACACAAGAAGAGAGTTTCATCTTTCCACTGAATAATGATTTTTAAACCAAATGCATATCATGCCTACATGAAAACTTGACTATCAAAAGGAAATTTTGACATAACTTTTTGAGAACACAGGCACTCAGTCATCCCATGCAAGCATAGATCATGTCAGGTTATGACCTGGAAACAGAAACTCTTTTCTTTAACATGCAACTTAAAGGCAAACATATATGTAGTATATATGTCTCATATTGGTATATTGTCTATCCTTCTTGTACCATATATTTCTAACAATTAATATCCACAAGTCGTAAATAAATTTCAATTTTTTACTAGCTTCATGGTGTAGGACTCCATGACAGGCAATGTGCAAGGTGCGAGATACAAACTCAACAATGTCATTATCATGCTTTTTCACAGGAATTTATTCTGTTTCATTTTCCATGAAACCTATCTTCTCTTGACATTTTGCCTTTGGGTACAACAAATTCCTTGTCAGAGGAAGTGGGCTCTGATTTTTTTCAAACCAAGATGAAATTTCATACCCTCACAAACAAACATTGGTCGTCGCTGCGCTATTCCATTAGTAGTACATGTTTGGCGTTAAGAATACACAGTGGAGTGCGAGTGATTTTCTTTTCACATTAAACATGCATATTGCTAGGAGGGATTAACTTTTCCTGTTACTCGCAGCATTAGTATTTCATTAAGTTACCCACTGCACCTCGTTTTCTTAGTAGAGAATCACAGAAAAGGGAGCAGAATTTCAAAGTGCCTATTTTTCCTTGGGTGCTTTTTATGCTTTCCTTAAAACAAATTTCAGCTTAACTCATTTGCTGCATTTTTCACATGTTGCTGTTGCTTGTGAAAAGTGTGTCTCTATCCTGCAATTAATGGAATTATATTCAATTCTAGCTAATTCTCCTCCTTGACTTTGATTTCTGTATAGTGGGTTCACATCTTCTATGGATTTCCAATGTGATGCTATATCTACATGTTCAGAAAAGACACATGTAGGGCAAGTTGGAGGTTTGCGACAAACTTAGATGTATACCGTTTTGATTATACATCTTATTTCTTCCTAACTGAAAAATAAATTGGCAGTTCTTGGAAAAATCTATGGGCAGAGAGAAACACTACTTGCAATATAAATAATTTATGGCTTTCATCTCGACCAAGTCATTGGGGAGACACCCAGACAAGAATGTTCTACATTAAAAAAGATTCGTGGAATAAAAGAATATACACACAAAGCTACTTGATACAAATGGACACACAAAAATATCTAAATGCACAAATACACAAACCACAAGTACATATACACACAAACAAACTTCACAAAACAAAAGAACTGCACTAATAAACTTCACAAAAACAAATGAATGACTATCAACACTACACAATATATAAAACAAAAATAGGAAGAGTAAACACCAAGACTTTAAGATGTGTAATAGTCATTGAAAAAGATGACATGACCAAGCAAAATGCAAGGAGAAAGTGAGAGAGACTTATAATAACCAGTGAGAAATACCATGTGAACAAGCCAGGGACATACGTGAGCGGAGGCTAGGGTGCTTGAGGAGATCTGCCCATCTACCACCACAACATGTCACACTACTACACCATCTACACCTTGACGTCAGCTGAATACTGAGGGTATGCAATCACAAGCATCATACTTACAACAATAAGAATCACAAAATAGGCCCAATTCCAAAAACTATGGACATCTTGAATTTGGTACATGATATCGGTCCATCCTTCGAGAGTGATCACCTGATGGGAAGGGGAGGGGTATGATGGGGGAGGGCGAGTGGAGAAACAAAGAGTGAAGGGTAACATGAATGAACAAAAGGTGACCGGTAAGATCAGCTATGGTTGGTAGGACAAGCTCTGGATGAGTTCTGCAACGATGCTGACCTTCGGATAGAACTGAAAAAGAGTCAATACAAGCAGGGGAGGAGGGTGGTGTTTATTGAAGAATCTTGTAAGAAACACCACCCTGCTCATGAACTGACTTGTACTGAACTTTTTCATTCTTAAAATAGGAAGTGGGATAAAATGCCAAGGAACACTCCCTTCCAGACTACACCTGACAAAAGTGACAAGGAAGAATCCGTTCTTGCTGAAAATGAAAATGAAAATGAAATAAAAAAGACTGATTGAAAGGATTAACGGTTAAACAGAGGCACCTACAAGATCACGGAGAGACACAACCTGTCTTATTTATAGGTGAGGGGGAATGCAATGTTATATGTTACATACATATTAGTCATATGTGATGCATATACATGTGACTTGTTTTTATACAGGCAAGCAGCAAAATATGGTCATGCAAACACCCTGTCATGCAAACATCCATTTGTAAAATAAAACATAATTGATTTTAAACAAAATGCAGCAACGATTTTATTATGAAGGGGAAAAAAAGGTTTTGAAAAGTGCATCAGATTGGGTTAATGGTTAGTGAAACTTGCTGGATACATGGGCAGCAAGCAATTATGACAAACAAATTACAAGAACGTGATAAAATGCATGGTGGAGGTGTGTTGTGTTACAGGGTGGATTATTGTGAGGTAGTTTGCATTGCAACCGGATGCCTTATTGTGGTGGCAGCGGTGGGATACATATATACTTACAATGATCAAAAACACATAATAGATCCAAACCCACGGAGAGTAGACATCCTGCAAGTGATACTGGATATCAACCCAGCCTTCTAAAGTGATCACCTACAAAGTGCGAAGGAGGAGGAGGAGGAGGAGGACACAGAAAGAAACAGAGAGCCCAAGGTCAAAAGGTCAAAGGTCGGAAGATCAAGGTGATCAGAGAGGGTTTAGAAGGAAGAGAAATTGTTAGACAGGAGTTCATTCATCATGAAAGATATCTTGATAGATGATAGACAGGGATTGATAAGGGAAGTACAGGAGAGGAGAGAATCAATCATGGTGCTCAGGTGCAAAGGATTCTGGGAAGAATTTAGAAAATAGGTGCTTCTGTATAATAAGTGGGAAGATTAAGTAATTAGGGAGTACTTCAAATCCATAATACAGTGTTTGATCCACTGTACAGGGTTTTATTTATACTACAGTGATACAAAGCAACACCAAGTGTATATAGTCTGGTGTGTGAAGCTTTCATTGCAATTACCGTGATAAACAGGCCCACAAAGCTGTATTAGCAACTAATACATAATATGATATAAAAGTTATATTTGTTTATAAGTACATATATAAATTACTAAATACTACACACAAGGAAAAATGTACAAAAAAATTACATATACTTTAAGGAAATAAGCATCATAGTAAAAAGGGAATGAACATAAGCTCAGCCAGTACGCCAGCCCACAATATATGTACATGTAACTCATAGGCCATGCTATATACAGTGACAGGGCGAACCGGTCGAGACACAACGTCATTGCTTTCCTTCTGCTCAGCATTACAGCGGACATGCTGCTGAGACGAGATTATGAAGACGTGATGAATGCTTGGATATAAACACAAGATTAAGATAGGATTTGAGGGACCTACACACTCCACCTTCCAATCAAGCAGGAAGAAAGTAAATCACACTCACTAAGCCAAGGGAAGATACAAAAGTTATTCTTTCACATGCTCCTTGTGATCGGCATTATGAATTTAATTTCCCCATTCAAGAACTTATGTCTTATTTTCCACTGATGCAGATCTGGGCATTTGGTAGTTTCCTAAATTAAAGTTTTACATCAAAACAAACACAAAGAGACTAACAAAAATGGAATCAAATTAAAAATGGGGCAAATTGTTAAACATTTTACCACCAAAGTAGGAAATGATGATAAAAATTTACTTAATATTACATTCTCAATTCAAAAATGTAAATTTGATTAAATCTACCAATCATCTGAAGAAAAAAAATCTCTGTATATTAAATGCATCAAGAAATATAAAGTCCAGCAACCAATTTTGAAAACTGCTTTGAATATCATTTGCTCTCATCAATGCAAACACATACACACCCAAACTCACATACTACAGAGAAACAAATATCAATTTCATTTCTTCTACACATTTACTATTTTTATGTTCTTGAACATTACACAAAATGCCACTAAAGCACACCTCATCCTCAGCAAACCATTGGGTATATTCAGGAAATTGACAGCAGTACATCTGACTGATCTGCTAATAAAAAGGGTGTTACTTTATCATACCATACCATTAGAAATAGCAGATAATGAATAGGTGATATAAAAAGAGAGCTATTCTCAAACCAAACATCACAATAGCCAATAAAGTACACACCCTTCCACAGACACAAACAAAATATTCCTCCACACATTATTGCTAAAGTTTTCACCAACATTTATCCACCTTCCCCTAATCACCCACACATATTGGAACAGTAGCAGCAAATCAACTTGTGAGCAGGGCAATTTGTGTGTTCAGTATCCCATATCCCAAAAATAGGATTTAGCCATGCGCCTTCTAGACATAAATACACCTTTGAGACAACGTGTCCCACACCAGACAGTGCTTTGATTGATAATACATTGGTTTACTGTGGTGAAGGAATCTGAGCTAATAAAAAGATGTTCCATTCTTCGTGATGGCTAGAGCCGAGACGTGCATCTGTTCACCCCTAGGGGTAATGTGTCCTGTTTCTGTCTAACCGAGGAAGGTTCTGAGGGGGTGGTGGAAAGGTGATGATGGTGATGAGAATATGGAGGATTTGTCTCTATAGAAACCCTTCGGTTATCTTATCAAGATTTCATATCCATGCTTTACTAGGCTGTGATTTTGCATAAGTCCTGTTCATGCATGTCTTCAATGACTTTCAGTCAGATGCTTGAACCCAACTGAGCCTCTGAACTCTTAAAAAACCAGTTTCAATTTGCAATTCTTACGCATTTCTCTATGATCTACAGCCACAAATATCTTGCAATTCATCACATTTATACTTGCGTAGATTAAAATCTAATGTAGAGAAACTTATCTATATCCAACTTCGACAGGGAATAAATCCATTTCTAAACTGAGTCTTTTGCATCTTATTAGTAACTTATTGTGTCTCAAAATTAATTCTGTTATTAGAATCTTTAGAATTTTGATGATAAAATGATCTATTCTAAATGTCTAAATGTTTCATGTAAACCTTTTATCCCCCAGCCTTAACTTTTTTCCTGCTTAGCATTCTTGGGATTCAGTTTCTAGTGAACAGAGAGTTAAATTTTACTTGTTCCTGTCTGTGTCTAATTTAGTCTTCACCACAGAGTGCTGAAATGACTCCCCTTCATCCCTACCCCAGCTCCCTAACTCTTCACCACAGAGAGGTTGAATTCAGTACACCCCACTCTACCCCTTTCTATACCCTTCCACCTCTATTTCAAGGAGATCCCCAACACTCTACCACAACGTGGTTAAATTCATTACACCCCTTCATATTTACAAGTTAAATATCCCTTAACTAACTCTTCACCACAGATTGGTTAAATGCTTGACATCTCTCTACCCCTCACCAATCTATCTCTACAAGATCTGTAACTCCTCACCACAGAGCGGTTGAATTTATAACACCCCTGTACCCCTTTTCTCCCTGTCCCTCAAGGTTGCACATATGTGTCTGCACTAGGCTTCATCACATTAAGGTAGAATGCATTACTCCCTCACCCCTTATCCCTGGATCTCTAAACTTTTCCTGCCCCTCTGTGTTTACTTCAGTCCCTACCATAATCACCATGGTGTGGTTAAATTCATTACAGCCCTGTATCCATTTTCTCTCTGTCCCTATAGCTCCCCTATACCCAGAAGTGTCTGAATTAGGCTTCACCATAAGGTTGAATTCATAACCTCTCCAACTTTACCCCTAGATCTCTGATCATTCCAAACCCATTTATGTCATTTTCAGTCCCTAACACAGTTACCACGGTGTGGTTAAATTTACTACACCCCTATCCTTTTTCTTTCTATCAAAACACATTCCCTAAAAAGAAGTGTCTGAACTAGGCTTCACCACATTAAGGTTGAATTTGTTACTCCTTTAACACTTCACCCCTAAATCTTTAATGAATACCCCACACCTTATGTCACTTCAGTTCTCTACCACAGTCACCATGGTGAGTTTAAA